>CM040246.1:156300017-156672780 GCA_022545495.1 Chrysanthemum lavandulifolium
GATTTCAATGATATTTGTGTTTAAATCTTGGCTATTTATTTTGAATATACATTTGACTAGCCGTAGCAATGTAATGAATGTTCTTTGATTTCAATGATGTTTGTGTTTAATATTGATTCATTATATCATTTTTTTCTCGGTTCAATTAATATTCACTTTTTTTTCTCGAAACCCTAATATGCTCCATATTCATTCTTCGGTTGTTTTGAGTATCATTATTCGTTTTTTATATGCATGTTAAACCAGGAATCCAACATGGTCAAAAAGGTCAACAAGTAATACATGTTTTATGATTTCAATGATGTTTCTGTTTCATATTGTTTAGGTAATACATGAACATGCTGCAGTCGTAAAAAAAAGGTAAACATTCGTTCTAACATATATGTTTTAAAGTTACATTCGACGGCATCAGCAACAGGTAATACATGTTATTTGATTTCAATGATATTTGTGTTTAAATCTTGGCTTTTTATTTTGAATATACATTTGACGGCAGCGCATCAGGTAATCTATGTTCTTTGATTTCAATGATGTTTGTGTTTAATATTGTTTAAGTAATACATGTCCATGCAACACGTGTTCGTTCTTGAAATAGATTATCGATGCATTTGTTTTGATTGAACTTGGTACCCTAGATTATATAACAACCAAGATTGTAGCGGGACCCTACAACAACAAAAGGTGTATTCAACAACTTGTGAAACAAAAGATATATGCTCTTAGGTTATCAATCCTTCTATTATATTTTGTTTTATGCTAAATTGCATTAATTTTTTCAAGTTCAGTGTGTCACATGTTCTTTCTTTTGCTCATCTCGTGGTTTTTCGCTAAGCTTAGGTTACTGTTTCTTGGTTTTTATGGCTCTTGATGTTATCATGAACCTCATGCCTTATTATTATTCTTGTATTTTTTTGTTATCCGCGATTTGTAAAAGTGTGGCTTACTTGGATACATAAATTATCAAACTAAGACTAGGTCTGCTCCACATGCAAGAACGGGATAATATCTCATCCATGAAATTTCCATATGCCCGCAAGCTTTTATTCTAGGTAAATTTTAAAACTTTTAAGGTGATGTTTGTCACAAAACTACGTCTACTTGTGTTAAAGCATCATCTTTCATTATTCGTTGCTTTGTGCCGAATGATATTTATTTGCATATATTTTGAGTCGATGATGATTTTATCACTGAAAGGTTGGGACAACTGTTACCCAAGATATAATAAGTGCATCTATTACTTATTTGGCCTGAAAATCCTAAAGAAAGCCATGCTACACGATACCATATCATGTTGATATAAATTTGGTGGCAGTTATGAAGCTGGTGGGCGACATACATTGGCATTATCAAGTAAGTCGCCAACAGTTTTGATGATTAAATTTGACATTTTTCTTATTATTATTATTAATTATGCTCACGATTTGAAACACGTCTTTTGGTTTTCTATTTACATTTGTTTGTTTTGTCCAATTTTTAGGAACGTTGCCAATAACAAATTTAGTGGTTGGATTAGTGCATCCATTTGCATGTTTAGAGCATCCGTTATGTTTTTTTGCCTCACACTTCTGAGTTCAGGTTCTCATCGGTTATGTTTTGTAGATAATATGTGATATTATAGATTATTATGTGAAAACTATGAAAGTGTTTAAAATTGTTATTCTAAAGTGCTTTTCATAAAATTAAATAAATAGTTTTATCCAAACACTCACAACTGCTTATGTGCTTTAAAACTTAAAAGTAAGCAAATTTGAGACAAGCACCTTAATAAGCAATCCAAATACCCTCTTAGTTGAATTTTGGTTTCTTTTGATTTGAATTCGGTATTATAGTGTAAGAAGTTGAAAAAATCATGGTGTGTAAAAGTTACGATATTAATCTCACATGTTAAAGTTGTGCATCGACTTCATTGATTAACTACTTTTGTGAATCTACGAAACAAAATAAATGTAGTCTTGTGACTCGATAAAGGCGATGCATAAATCAAGAGCATGGTTCTACTCTAATATTTAGAGCCTCGCTCATTTTCTCCTAGATGGAACTTTGCAAAAATAATATGATACATAGTAAATTTTTATGTTGCTTTTTATGCTATAATATTAACCTTTTTGGTTTTACAAAATTAGACTTTGAGCATCTATTTTCCGACGATAAGATGGTAGAAGTGAAGAATCAACAAGATGTGCTAGGCGTTGGCTTTTAGATGAAAGGTGTATGGTCAAATATATATTATGCATGACACATATGTAACTTTATTAATTGCCATAAACATTGTTTCGGTCTTTCTTAACTTCATGACAACAATGATTATTCATAGGAATATTAAGGCGGCTAATACTTTGATTTTAGAGGATCTTGAATCTAAGGTAATCACATAAGCTTATTCTTTTTTTCTAATTTATTTATTTATTTTATTTCTTTTGTGTGTAGATTTCCTACTTTGGATTGTCAAAATGGTTATCAAATCAATGGTGAAAACAGTTGAGTAATGAAATCGTATGAAAATACTAATCTATGATTAGTTACATGGTTTATATTATTTGTAACTATATGATCGATGACTCCAATTATATGTCGTGATTCAGGTTAGTGCAGGGCTAATGAATCGCTTACGTTTGGGGAGTTCACAAAGAAGCTTCTTGACAAGTATTATCATCTCGGCGGTACCGCAATGCATTTGGGTAGAGTTAACGTCTTCTTGAAGGTTAGCAATCTCGGTTACATTGTTGTGCTTCGCATGTTGATTATGCAAATGTTGTAAATTTTCTTCATGGCTATTGTAGGAAAAATGAGAACTTTTAGTTTAGCTCGGTCTTTTTCTTTGAAGTTATTTTAGTGTGTCAGGTAGTAACATGTCAGGAACATAAAAGTGCGTATCTGATGTTATATTGCTATATGTGAAACCCAATGTTTATTTGCTAAATGATTTATGTTTTGCTTAGGGTATGGTAAACATACATCAACGGGTTAAATATGAATGTTTTAGCGAGTGATGTGCTTGGAATAGACCTCGCGGAGCCAAAGAATGTGATGATTAGCGCGTGGCAAAATCGATCGATTTCTAACGGCAAAACAAGTTAGATATTCAAGTATTGATGTTTTATGATCTTCCGATATGGAAAAGGCTTTCTTAACTGATTCCTTCAGTTAGCAAGCATCGCAAAAGCCGTAAGTATATGATGACCTATGTCCTCGCGTGAAAATTAATCAAGGTCCAAAGATATTGACTAAATATGTTTGATAAATGAATGTGCTAGATGAACCATCATATACATATGCAAGGTCTAGAGAACGCAAGCATGTCTCTTTTTTGTCAATCACCATCTGTTAAAACTATGCATTTTTTTTCTTATTATTGTTTGTTCAGGTGTACCAAGCTGAAATCAAATCTTTAGCTTTGAAATTAGAATAGGAGAGCCATACATTGATGAAAGCCGAGGCACACTCTTGCATTTGCCTCTTTAATTATATTTTTCTTTTTAGTATATGATTTATATATTCAATGGTTATTCTCAATCTCTAGCTAACTACATACTAATTAATATTGGCTTAATAAGTATCGATCAATCTTAATTATTTATATGGTCTCAAATTAAAGACACATGAGTTCAATTTATTGTAGAAGCTTCATGTATAGATGCATATAAAGGCTACTTATATTTGACAAGTTGTCAACATATATTTGGGTTTTACAACAAATTATTTGAGAATAGTTTTAATTGGTGATCATTTTATTAAGTGCAAAGATTTTTTCCAACCACGTATAATATTAATTATGTTATGTTAGATCTCAATCTTAATATTTTATGACACTAATTGCCATTTCTTAGTATTATTGTTTTTGGTTTGATTGATTTTAGAGTACCATGTAAGAAACATGATGGAGTTAGATTTACTGATAAATGGAAGAGACTACTTTTAGTTTGTTTTGATCATCAATGTTGGAGGGTCGGAGCAGTTCAATCTATGAAGGTCAAGGGTCTAAAAGCGGATGGTTGCCAATGTCCGTGAATTGTGGAGCTAAATGGTAATCAAATCCATATCTTGATGGTCAATCTTTGTCGTTCATGCTCACAACCACATATGGTGTCACCAAAACCTTCCCAGATAGTGTACCTACAAATTGGGGTTTTGGTCAAACCTTCTCGAGTCGTTTACAATTTTAAAAATGAAATAAATATAACACATGCTTTAGGTTTCATATATGAAAGAACCATATATATAATTATTTAATGATAATGAACCAACGTAAAGACATTAGATGTGGTAACTAATCACGCGATCTTATCTTTCTTTTCTTTTTTCCCTTCGCCATGGTTTTGGCGCATGGCAATATATATTTGAATCATAACCAATCGAAAAACTTTGTTGATAAGTATAAGGCTATAAACTCTCAGTTATCAAATGGTAGTTAAGCATTGAGGCCCTTGCTTAAATGTTATCGGACCTGCAGATGGACCAATTCATACAAAAAGTACAACACAATTTACATTAAACCTATACTTTCCAGAAACCCAAGTTCCTACCTTCCATTGGAGTAGTCCGTTAGCCTTGATATTCAACACCAGCCTTCCAGCCATCTGATCACGACCCAAATCATAGTTGAAAGAAGGAGCCACAAGTAAGGCATAGGCAACAAGAACTGTGGATAAAAGATTAGTATCCTTATGGTCTTGATAAAAAGGAGGCAGTGATGAATAAAGAGTTATCTGTTGGGACTTGTAGGAAACGTAAACTTTAATGTCATCATAGTAAAAGCCAACTTCCTGTTTCGGGTTGCGTAGAGGAGAGTTAGCTGTATGGATGAGTTTAGAAGGTGAGTTCCTGAGATGACAAGCTGGTAAATATCAGCTTCTTTAAGGGAGAATTGTGGCTTTGTATGATGGAGGATGAACCATACAATCAGTATGAGTAGTAGGATTGATGAGCAGGATGTGGTAAAAGTCAAGAATAGATTCTTCTGAAGATTTCTTATGTTTACAATCAGTATTAGTAAATTACCTTGGCCATTCAGTTGACGCTTACAACATGGTGGATATTCTTAGGCTATAATCGAGAACGACTAACTTACAACATGGTGAAATTTTTACAATACGAGATGAAAACTAATCATAAAATGACGAGTTTAACATCAATGTGTACATGTATTTCTTTTTCTCAAGCTATGTAGAACACCAAACCTTCTTTTGTGTAATAGTTTGGTGCTCAACGTTATTTGATACTTCCAGTAGACATTGGTCATTTTTCATGGAAGTACCAAGACATTATTGTCATGTATCTTATATTATTCTTATTCTGTAATTTCTTTTGCAGCTTCTTTCTCCACCAGCACAGAGATGATGAGTTTTTTGCTACTACCGGTGTTTCACGTCGTATGAAAGTTTTTAAGTTTGCTTATGTAAGTGTTTCACTAAGCCTGATTTGAACTTCTGGTTACTGTTATCAAACCCCTTATTATACAGTCTTGTGACTGGAATGCAACTGTATATTTTGCATGTAATTTACAAAAGACAAAAAAAGGAGAATTTACAAATTTCAGAAAACTGAACTCAGGTCCCAATTACTTCATATGAAGCTTTGATAGTTGAGCCAAACCTCTAGAATTGCTTATTGGTCCAGCTATTCGCAAACTTTTTGTGGGCTGTTTGCAAGACTGTTTCTAAAATGCTTTGATAAATGTTGGTTTTGGTTATAATTTGTTTGTTCAGAAATTAAAGAGTAAAGACTAACTATTGCAACTTGAAATGGGAATGCGTAGATGGTGGGTTCCATCACACAAATCTAAATATCACATAATAATTGATGCACGATTGGCTTGTGGAAAGGAAAAAAAGAAATTTGCTAAAATGTTAGAAGCTTATTGATTATATAGTGTTGGCTAAAATTTAATATTCCTAACGACTAATGAAGAACAAGTTTGTGGAAATTCTTCCCATAAATGTAGGTTGTTTGGGTGCTTTCACGTAGTGCAAGACTAAGCATGCTCGAGGTCATCTTGGAAGCTATCTGATTGATAGCCTTGTAAGTATTTCTTTGGCTTAACTTTGTTTGCTACTTTACTAATTATGCAACTGGTAATATAATGTTCCTAAAATTCTTGAAATTGTAGGTGGGCGTGTGCAAGTGTTGTAAATGACGGAATCAAAAAAATTTGGTTGAGTAGTGAAGATACTGGGTCATATGGTACTTTTTTTTTATTCTTCGAAACCTCTCTTGAGATCCAAGAAATTTGGTTGAGTAGCGCTAATACTTGGTAATAGCATTTTGAGAGTTTGTATGAGTATAATTGTTTCATGTATATTACCTTTCAAGGTATTTGTAATGCATCGGTTGTCGTTTGTTCAAAAACACGAGCAAAACCAGTTTGTTCTTGCGGTTACTTTATTAATTTTTATTTTCTTATATCGGATGAACATTTATTTATTTTTCTTTGTTAATGCATATAATATATAATCTGGTATGCGTATAATTGATTTACATTTACTTAATTTTTTGTTTACGATATTCACAAAACAAGACCAAATGAACGAGTCACGAGGTGTAAGCCTAAACGACAAAAGAACCTAGGCGCGGAGCATTTTCGAGGGCTAGCCTCCTTCTTCCTTCTGACTTGACTTACAATTCAACTTTTTTTTTCTTGAATTTAAATCATTTCCTTTTTACCGCCATTCTTCATTTAAGCTGCGTCGAACAAAACACTAACTCTTTGCTCAAACTAGCCTCCTTGAAGAAGCCACCCCTTTGAAAACCACCTCTATAAGGATTCTACCTATCATTATCAAAAGCATATAACCACAACCTTTTTACCCTATTCCTGGTAAACAAACAAACATCACCACTTAACAAACAAAGGGTATCAACAACAAAACTCCACTTGTCACCCGACAATACATACATATTCCCATCACAACGAACATCAAACCTCACCATAAATCCATTCACAGATATTTCAAATTCATCAACATCATCTAAATTTGGTAAAAAAATCAAGTGGAAGCACCTATATATAGTAAGTAAATAAACATAATTAAAAAAAACAAAATACTAATAATAAATGTTAATAATATTATCAAATGTAAAAGATGTTCATGATTAATATTGTTTAGAACTAAATGTTAGAAAGTAGTTACCTCCTTTTAGCCGTTTTATGGATTATGGTAACATCAATTATAGTTCTTAACCGTTTAATTTAACTTTTAATAACTTTTAAGTATATATTTATTCAACTAAATTCTAAAAAAAAAAACCACAAATTAAAGTACTTACATGCTTTTAGCCGTTTTATGGATTACCGTAACATCAATTATAGATCTTAACCGTTTCTTTTAACTTGTAATTAATTTTTAGTATATATTTGTTCTACAAAATCCTAAAAATAAAAACCACAGTCATACCCGTCCATCGGATGAGTTTTGCCACTAGTATATATATATATATATATATATATATATATATATATATATATATATATATATATATATTTTAATTTTTTTTTGAAAATTTTCAAGATTTTCAAATTTTATGGATTTTTGAAAGTTTTATATTTTTCTATTTGCTTTTGAAGGTTTTGTAATTTTGTATTTTGCTTTTCGAATAAATATTTACAAGAGATGGATGAAGAAAGACCTTTACTCCTCGTCTTCCTCTTGAAGACGTTTGAGTGTTTCGGTTGTAGACTCTTTAGACCAAGTCGTGGAAGGATAAACTCAAAACGTTCTCTAGGAAGAGCTTTGGTGAAGATGTACGCTAATTGGTATTCAAATCCGTACAAAATAGAGTTCCACCACACCGCTCTCCACTTGCTCCTCGATGAAATGATGTCGAATGTCGATGTGCTTTTCTCTTGAGTGTTGAACGTTGTTGCATGAGAGCAATAGCACTTTTATTATCACAAGACAGAGGGATTTTGTTGAATTCAAAGCCATAGTCGATAATTGGGATCTCATCCATAGGATTTGAGCACAACAAGATGACATGGCTATGTATTCACCTCTGTAGAGGATATAGAAGTACTCATTTGTTTCTTTGAAGACCAACTCACAAGCTTATCGCCCAAAAGCCGAGCACCTCAGGCGTGCTTGACGTGTATCTTGACATCCTCGCATGATCAAGATCTGATAGGTCGTTAGTGACATACCTGGCGTCCTTGGTACCAAAGTCCCATATTGATGGTTCCTTGGAGATACCGAAGACCCGTTTAACCGCTTCAAGGTGCTTTTGGTAGGCTTAGCGATATCTAGCACACATGCAAACAATGAACATAATGTCTGGTTCATCGGTGTGAGGTACATCGAGGATCCAATCATACTACGATATTTTGTTTGGTCTACCATGATCCCGAGTGGTCCTCATCCGGTTTAGTACGCTCTATCATGGGAGTGTCAACAGGTCACAAGAATCAAATCCAAATTTCTTTAAAATCTCATTTGCATATTTAGATTGATTTATAAAATGCCTCCGGACTTTGTGAAATTTGTAATCCCAAGAAAAATGACATTTGTCCCATCATTGACATTTGAAATTTGGAACCCATTTCATTTGAAAACGGTCACATTCATTGGGGTCGATCGAGGCAAAAATAATATCATCAACATAGATTTGAACATGAATTAAATGTTTGCACGACTTTACGGTGAACAATGTCGGATCAACTGCTCCTTTGGTGAATCCGGTAGATAGAAGAAACATTGATAGCGTATCATACCATGCCCTTGGAGCTTGCTTCAAACAAGATAGAGCCTTCTTCAAACGATAGACATGTGTAGGATGCTCGATTCACAAAGCCTTCGGTTGGGCGGCGATACGACTTCTTTAAGATCTCCGTTAAGAAAAGCCGTCTTTACATCCATCGATGACTACCATGTTCTTACTTGCAGATTAGCCAAGAAGATTCGATTGCCTCGATACGAGCAAGCTGGAGCAAATGATTCCTCAAAGTCAATACCTCTTCTTGACGGTATCCTTTTGCAACCAATCGAGCCTTGTTCTTTAATACATCACCATGCTCATCAAGTTTTACTTTGAAGATCCACTTTAGAGCAATGATCATAGCACACGATCGGGAGCGGTACTAATTCCATACATCTAGTCGATCAAACTCATGAATTTCTTCTTGCATGGCATTAAACCAAATTGTCTTCATTCATAGCAGTTTAACGTCTTTTGGTTCGATCTTAGAGTGTACAGAGTTGAAGAAGCACCATAAGGCATCGGTTGCAAGTTGTCGACAGTGGATCTTGGAGGAGAAGGGTTTCAATGATGTTGTCCAATGGGTGATCATGTGTCCATTTTATAAGGTGTTCATGTGGTTGTTGTTGAGGAACATAAGTAGTAGAGTCGATTTCTCCGATGAAGATGGTTGGATGATGATTCGTGAGCAAATATGTTTTCAAAGGGTTCATCTTCCGGAGGAGCAAAAGGATTTTCATCATGTGTAACTGCAACAACATTTCCATTGTGTACACTAGATGACTGAGGCATTGATGATGAGACCGAGTGATCAGCAGAAGGCGCTTCATGACTTAGTGACATAGAAACTGAAGGGTTAACTTCATTGACAAGTATAGGAGCAGCCTCTGTTGATGGATTTGACAGATCATTAGCAATTGGCTCAAAGTGTTCACCAAACATTGGATCAAACAGTTTCTTCAATTCATCTTCTGAAGGGGGTACATATGGAGTTGCTGGTGAGGAGTTTGGTACAAGAGAAGAACTAATGGGACTATTTAGAAATGCGGGTCCGAATGGATTGTCCAGATCCATTTGACCGGTCACTCATCAAACGTAACGTGAATTGTTTCCATGATATTTCGAGTTCTCTTGTTGTAGATTCGGTATCCTTTTACATTTGGTGCATATCCTACAAATACTCCAATGTCCGCTTTAGCTTTCAATTTGCCTAAATCTTGACCCTTATTAGTTGGGTAACATAACGCACCAAACACACGAAGGTATGATAGATCAGGTTTTCGATTGTGGACAAGTTCATACGGAGTTTTTCCATGAGTTGTGTTAATTAGGGACCTATTTTGAGTGTAGCATGCAGTGGCAATGGCTTCAGCCCATAGAAATGTTGGAAACTTTGAATAAATCAGCATTGTTCTTGCGGCTTCTACAAGAGTTCAATTTCGTCTTTCAACTACACCGTTCTGTTGAGGAGTTCGTGGAACACTTCTTTGAGGACTGATTCCAATACTTTCGTAAAATTCACTGAGTTCTCTATTAAGAAACTCAGTTCCATTGTCAGTTTGGACGATTCTGACAGTCTTGTTAAGTCGAACCTGCAGCTGTTTAATAAGTTTAATTATGACATCTGGAGTTTCATCTTTTGTCCTCAAGAACTTAACCCAAGTGAATCGGGAGTAGTCATCAACCACAACTAACACATATTTCTTGCCATTAATAGTTTGCACTCTCATCGGTCCACATAAATCCATGTGAATGGTATGTAGAACTTCCATAATAGAATTTGTGGGTTTGGGTTTGTGGGCATATTTCTTGCTTTTTCCCAATTGGCATGCTGAACAAAGATGATCCTTTTCATACTTTAATCTAGGTAAGCCTCTTACAAGGTCCTTTCTGGAAAGATTGTTAATGGTGTCGAAGTTCAAGTGATTGAGACGACGATGCCATAACCATGACTTTGTTTTCGAAGCCTTTGACAACAAGCTGATTGGAGAAGACTTCATCATGTCTTCGATAGAGATGGTGTATAGATTTGAACCACGAGTTCCTCTTAACAATTCCACACCATCAAGTTCTCTAACGAAACAAGTATGTTTTCTAAAAGCCACTTCTAGATCGGAATCACAGAATTGACCAACAGAGAACAAGTTATGACCAAGACCTTCAACATAATATACCCTGGAGATTACACTTTTACCAACAACATAGTCTCCATAACACATAATTGCACCGAAATGATCGTTCCTAAATCTAACAGTCCCGATGAATTTATGAGCCGCGACCGGTCTCCAAATATATGCTTGGAACGGCTGAGTCCGTGTACCACAGAGCGATTTGAACGATCCAGAGTTGAACATGAGACAAGAATGGATAATCGGATAATTGGGATCCCCATGCAAGAATGGGTTCCATTTGGTTAGTAACATTGATTGGAACACCCACATCAGAAGTAGAAACAATGGAATCATCAGGGATAGATGCAGTGCTAGTGTCCGTATTAGACCTATTTAAAGTATGTTCACTTCTTAAGGGAAGAGTTCTACCAGTAGGCATCCATTTCCTAATGGGCATTGATCTAGATAATTTAGTGCACATCTCATTAAGATTGAATTTGCGGCCAGTATGTATCCACTAATAACCTATGTTACTAAATTTCCTTCCTGTGGGTTTCCAATGTTTTCTAACCTTCTTCCGCCATTGCTTTCTAGCCTTCTTAGCTTGATTTTTTGCATTAACTATCTTAACAGGGCATTTAACAGCATTAATCAAATCATTCACACCACATTCAAGATTAGGAACAGAAACCACACAATCATCATTACATGTTTTGCCAAAAGTAGCGTAATTCGATTAGTTACTGAGACGCTTAGAGCTAACACTAGAATCAACACGATTCGCTTTATTCAAATTCTCCCTAAGGTGATCTTCTACTCTCTTCCACCGAACATTCCTAGCATGCAAGGTCCTATCATTCTTTGTGTTGCCTTGAGGCTTTGACCCGCTTGCTTTGGTGTCACTTACCTCTGTAGAGGAATTGGAACATTAGTTGGTTTTGCTACTTTTTGCATTCCGAACTAGAAGTGCAGGGATCTGAACTATTTGGAGGCACTCTAGAGTTTACTTGCTTAATACTGGGCATAGAATGAGTTGCATACTTATCACTAGGCATCGAGCAAGGCATCACAGCTTTGCCTTTCTCACAAAAAGATTTAGGACACGTTGCTCTTAATCATTCTAACAACTCTTGAGATTGTTTGGCCTGAATGCACGCAAACCTAATTTCTCTATCAAGTGGCTTATTTATGAAATCCTCTTCTACAATCTCTCGGAGACATTCTAGACTATCCTTAAGGTAAGCAAAATATTCATGAAATACAAGTTCGTTATTTCTAAGATGAGGAGGAATATATTTGATGATCACAAGATATATTTGCGAGATGATGACTTAGATGCAACATTCTCATTAAACACAAGTGGCATTTTCCCTTTTACCTGACTCTTCAGATTCTCAATTTCCTTTTGTAAAGACGTTATTTTTTCGTTGTTATTGTCACAGGTGACTTTCATTGAATCATATAACTCTTTAAAGTGTAGTTTAACTTTTTCATTTTCTTTTAGAAAACTCTCATTTTCCTTTTGTAAAACATTAACAAACGTTTGAAGATGAAAAGTTTGAGAAAACTGAGAATCTAAAGGAGGAGGAATTTGGGAGCCGGTCACATTGTTCTTTTCACCCTTTAATTGTAAAATTTGGGTTCTCAATTTTCTGATCGTGTTACAATGAGCTCGAATCTGTTCATCACGTTTGCTAATTTCAAAAACTGCATCAAATTCAGGAGCATCCAAGGATGTCTTGATATTTGAGGTTTTAACATTTTCTTTTAGGTGTTGATATTTTAATTGCAAAGCAAGATGCTCAACTTCCAATTTAGAAAACTGTTTCACCAGGTTATCATGATCATCCTGTTCAACTTTATAATGCAATTTAGAGTTAGTTTTCTCAAGCTCAATGACACGATCATGGGGGACTTTCGAGCAACAGATAATTCATGAAATTGAGATGCATTAATTGAACAATTAGTGGCATGTAAAACACATCTTGAGTGATACATCGTAAATCGATTCTCATTTAAGGTATGCAAGTTCTTCCTCTCAATCTCATTATATTTTAATTCTCGCTCATAGTCATTGACCTCAACTATCATTGCATCAAATTCCTTTTCCATTTCTTTAATATCCGAATCCATCCCCTTTTAAGACTCTCAAATTGACCATTTAATTGTTTAAAGAAAGGCATGACCTCCGTTAAATAGCATTCTTTAGTTTGCTCAAAACCCTTTCCCTTCGATTATCCCAAGAGGTGTGATCCGTTTTTACATGTTTTCTCAAAATCAACAAATAATTGATAAATAACATCTTGGTGATCAAGGTCTTGCTCTTAGTGGGAATAGATCTAGGAACTAAATGCATTGGTGTATTGGGGGATATACTGATGGCAGGAGGCATTCTCCTACATGGGGATTCATTCAACCAACTCATCGACTTTCTTCATGTCCATATCCTTTTCCGAACACTTGTTCGGGGTCGGTGTGTTTGAGGTCTAAACTTGTTAAATGCAATCCAATTATCCTTAGCATAGTTTGGTGTTTTAAAACTGATGTTGTTTTCTATGCATGAGGGGCTCTTAAGTTTTTCTTCCTAGTAACCTCTTCTAACTTCTTATCTTCCTCAGTGCACTCAGCGCAAATAGGTTTCTACCTAGGCTTAAGGATTTCATAGCCATCATAGATTACCTTCTGGCTTCTCTTGCTTTCTTACCATACTCAGGGTTGGGTTCCTTAATAATGGGAATACTATTCTTATCGCTTAAAACTCTATGCATAGTGACCATGTGAGCAGTCTGAATGGTGTTCCCTTGTACGTACTACTTATTTTCAAGCTTGTTTTTTAAAGTTTTTAGATTAGAAAAGTCATTCAAAAGTTTTGATTCCTTAGCGTTAAATTCTTGTTTAAGCACTTTAACATTTTCTTGAAGCTCTTGCTTTTGCTTAATGCTTTAGAAAGCTTTTCTTGTAAGGAGTTTAACTCTTGTTTTAACACTTCTTCTCTAAAATTACTTTTTCTAATAATTGTACTCATTTGGTCATCCATTTCGCTCACGGTAGTTAACTCAAACTTAGCACGTTGTTCATAAATGGCAACTTGTTCTTTATAGGCATTCGATTCGGAGGTAATGAGAATCATCGGGGCACATGCGGTGAATTCATCAAAACATAGTCATCATTGATCGCAGAAGATACATCACTTGGTACAATCTCACTTTCACTTTGTGTCACATATTGATCATATGGGAAAATATTACTATTACCCTCATTATCAATATCTGATTCATAAGTTTCAAGAGATTGTGCTTCATTATGTATCTTTTGCTCATCAACCTCATCGTATAATTTTAATACCTCTGAGATGATTGATTCTTTGGATGCACCAGCTTGCTTAGATGATGAGACCTTTGGAGAGACCATTGGAGAAATGCTAGCCATGAAGATTGTCTGGGTAGTAGGTTCATCATCTACATCAGAGTCATATGCATCACAATCGGCAACTTGAAAGGCATTTTGATGATTGTGACCTATTTCCTGAATTGGCTGCTCATCTACATCCGCATCATAGGTCTTAGCATTCCCTTCAAAGAAGAAACAACAACTCCTCTTCATCCGAGCTGCTCCATTATCCCGAGCTTGCACAAGCAACATCTTGTCTCTCAAGTATTTACGCATTCGTGGACGTTTTGGAGATGCGCGGTTCCTCGCAATATGTACCGACCACCACGGTTGTAGCATTTGACTAGCTTTGCTTGCCCTTGATTGGCATTTCTTCCACGATTCTGATTTGCCACATATCCTCCACCTACTCTAGGATTACCATAACCTGCTCCAACCATTCCTTGTTCATATCGTCTTCCTTGCACATTCTGCACCACAACCTTACCATCTCTGATAGTAGCTTGATTGTGTGGATTGGATGCTGTTCTGAGATTATTGTTGGTGTGTGGGAGGGAGTTCATATTTTGACTAACCATGAGAGATAGTTGATTAATGAAGTTTTCCATGAGTGTGTTTGAGTCTGGAGGCTTATATGTTGGATCAGGGATGAGCTTGTAATTACCATTACCCGTGGGTATGACTTGAGAAGCTTTGGTGGTAATTCCAATATTGGTGTAAAAGGCTGTAGAGTCATTTGACGAACTAGATTCTCCCTGCTTAGATTTGAATTGTTCAAGAATCCTTCGTTCAAACATAGCATGTCTTTCATTCTGAAGAAAGAAGGCATACAGTTGCTCATAGTTGGTGTTCTTCAATCCTTTGGTTAGCTTCACAGAGGTGACAAATTTGTGCCATTCGGGATTCATGTTGTTCACAAACTTTGAGTTCAGCTGAATATTTGGCATGGTCATTTTGATGTTCCTCATGTCATTTACAAGCCTGTGGAATCTCACGTAATATTCATAAACACTTTCTTCCGGTTTCATCTTAAAATGCTCAAATTCATCATATAGTTGTGATTTTCTGTCTTCCTTGGTAAGTTACGAACCGGAGAGAAGCATCTTGACATTGTCCCAAATGCCTTAGCTTAAGTGTTATGATTGATCGACTTGTAAATGTCTTTTGGAAGACCACAAGTATAATGTTTGAAGCCACGATATCGAGATCGAATCTCGTTTTCTCCTTATCATCGAGCTCATCACATGTCTTTGGTCCGTCCAATCCAAAGATCATTATTCCATCTGCAGCAGATGTCAATTATGTCTCTTGTAGTCTCAATCGATAAGGTCCTTTATCAATTAACTTGAAAATGTTGACTTCATTTTCCTTTCCCGCACAAGACAACCGAATTCGTTGAGCCCATGAGTCATAGTCGGTTCTATCAAGCATGGGTGGACGAGTGTCTGAACCAGTGCTTGAACGCCTCTACTCAGATAGAGATGATTGTAGGTACGTTGGTAGACATGTTTACTGATTTCATGGGATTTTATAACTCTATGATTAAACCGGGAAATAGATTCTTTCATGGGATTTTACTAAATCAAGAGAAAACCGTATTAGACACAAATGTTAACCAAGTCGCTATAACCCTTGAACCAAGTCGCTAAGTAGCAACTCGCTAAACCTCAAGTCGCTGTGAATCGAGTCGCTAAGCACAAGTCGCTAAGACCCAAGTCGCTGAACACAAGTCGCTAAAGCACCAAATCGCTAAGCAGACAAGTCGCTAAAGAACAACTCGCTAAGTATCCAAGTCGCTAATAATAATAGAAACAAGTCGCTAACCCAACCAAGTCGCTAGCCGAAGTGGAACCTCCACTAACTTGTCTTGTTTGTCGACTTGTCTCAATAGACAAGTCGCTAAGATCAAGTCGCTAAGACTTAAACTACAACTCATTGAAATTACTAAAGCAAGTCGCTACGAAGAAAAACACTCAGAGACACAAGTCGCTAAGTTGAAAACTTCAAAACACACTTTTCAATCCAAAACAAGCCCAACCACGGTGATTCAAGCTTTCCAAATCAAAACCCAAGCACTTACAATGATTCTAAACACAAAAGTACACTCAAAATTCAAACTTTAACACAAGAAATGATCCAAATGATGCAAAAACCACTAAACTTTTCAAACCCAAAACCATATAAAACCACTAGAAATCCAAGGATATGTAAGAGATGATCAAACCATGGCTCTTGATACCAATTGTTACACATTGGATTTTACAAACACATCAAACCATTATCACACAGGGCGTATACTATTAGGTTTTAGAGAGAGAAAGAGTTAGAGGTTTGGGAACTTAGTGAGAGAAAGTGAAAATCTTATTATGAGCTCCAACTCTCTACCTTGGGAGGTAGAGAGTATTTATAGTCTTACATAAAACGCCACCAACAGGCTGTAGATCAGGCATACAGTGGGTAAAGACCCTTCCGTCTTCCACGGTGTTACTAAACTAAATACTACTTAACATTTAATAACTACGACTACGAGCTTTCTAACGATTACACATACTTGAGGTGACCGACACTTTAATAACTGGATTTACTAAATTCTAACATAGAGCCTACAAGTAAGGAAGTTATTGAGCAGGGTAATCATGCTAGAACTGAGGAACATGTTCATGTACAATCAACATTTGTAGAGCCTACAAGTGAGGAAGTTGTTGAGAAGGGTAATCGTGCTAGAACTGAGGAACATGTTCATGTACAAGCATCATTTGTAGAGCCTACAAGTGAGGAAGTTGTTGAGCAGGGTAATCGTCAACAGGTACAACATGATGTTTAGGATGACATGATTGATAGTGCTCATGATAGTGAATATGAAGGAGACTCTAGTGATAATGGAGATACAAATAAGGAAGAATATGTTGTTATGGTTGATGAAGAACACCAAATAGTAGAGCCTGAGGTTGAAGTAAGTATGTTTCATCTAATTGGGAATAAAGTTTTTGACAACATTGGCAACTGTAGTCAACTTGGAGATGAGGTATTTCTAGGAGAAGGAGAAGCGGTAAGTATAGAAGGTTTTGATAGTGAAACAGGTTCTGAGAATGAACTAGGTTATGGTAGAAGCATGTAGTTAAAGCAAATAAGAAGAGATATGGATAAAAGCTTATCAAAGAAGCATGTTGGGAATCAGTACTCATTTTACGTTGGTCAAGGTTTTACTACTACAGGTGAGGTAAAGGAAATAGTACATTTGTATGCTATTGAGACCAGAAGAAATTTGAAGATGATAATGAATAACGGTGGTAGGATAAGAGCTATATGTGCTAACCAATTACCAGTTTTTACAAAGTCACAATGGTGTGGACCAAGTAGCCCAAGTGAAGCAAGAGGTGTTGGGCCTAGTGGATCAAGTGGTCCAGTTGCTAGAGATAATAAAAGGAAGAGTGTAGGAACTGGTGATGAAAGCAATCAATGCCCTTGGGTCATGTATGCTATCAAAAACAGAATAACAAAAAATTGGGTTGTGAAGACACACAGAGATACACACAGTTTCCTTCAATCAAGGGAATCAAACACTACACTTATAAATTCTTGGAAGATAAGATCGTTGACCAAATTAAGGTAAATCCACATATCCCAAGAAAGTTAGTTCAACCAACGTGATATAGAGCTTCAGGTATCTATGAGCAAAGAATTTAGAGCTAAAGCTAAATCTGAAAGAGAGGTTACAGGTGATCATACACTGCAGTATGCAATGCTTAGAGACTATGTTGGTGAACTGTTAGCTACAAAACCTATACGACTATGAAGCTTGCAATTTTTAGGGATACTAATCCCGAGTTTCCTAAAATGGTGTTTAACATAATATATGTTTGTTTGGGAGCGTTGAAGGATGAGTTCAAGGATTGTAGAAGAGAATTTTTAGGGCTAGATGGTGCTTTCATGAAAGGGCCATTTCCAGGCCAAGTGTTGGTAGCTGTTGGACTTGATCCAAACAATAGAATTTACCCATTGGCTTATGCATTGGTAGAAGCTGAATGTACGATTTCATGGTCTTAGTTCTTAATGTGCTTGGGTGATGACATAGATCTACTACCTAATTCAAATTTCACATTCATTAGTGATAGACAAAAGGTTAGTAACATGCTTCACTAGTTGAATTCTTAAATAC
Source organism: Chrysanthemum lavandulifolium (assembly GCA_022545495.1). Classification (NCBI taxonomy): domain Eukaryota; kingdom Viridiplantae; phylum Streptophyta; class Magnoliopsida; order Asterales; family Asteraceae; genus Chrysanthemum; species Chrysanthemum lavandulifolium. Next base: position 156,318,363 of record CM040246.1, read on the forward strand.
AACATAATATGAGCTATTATTTGCTTAGTGAATTGGTTTATGCATGCAGGGACTCATTCTAGCTCTAAAATCTGTGTTTCCAAATGCATAACACGTATTTTCTTGAGACACATTCATGAAAATATGAATCAGTGTTGGAGTAGACGAGTATATAAGGATGCTTTGTGGAGATGTGCATATGTTACAACTGTTAATGACTTTCAAAAGCTGCATGCAACGTTTGAAGACTTTGAATCCTTAAGCACATGAATGGTTGAACAAGATACCAACTGAATATTAGGCAAGATCTCATTTTTATGGTAATATTTTTATTTATTTATTTCTATTCATACAGTGGTCACAATTAATGCCATGTTATTATTTGACTAAAAAAAGCTACAATAGTTAGACATGTATATCATTTAATGCTTTCATATTTACGTATTTTAGGTAGAGTAATTAAAAATTTATTGCTATCAACAACATTTGTGAGGTCTTTAATGGTAAAATAGTTGGAGCTAGGGACAAACCAGTCATAACACTTTTAGAGTACATTAGGGAATACTGCATGAAGAGAATAGTAACTGTACAAGGTGTAATTGCCAAATGTGATGGTCCTCTAACCCCTAATGCAAAAACATCTTTGAAGCCATTAAGAAAGAGGCTCATTTGTCAAATGTGATATGAAATGGAGGAGTTAAATATTAGGTAACAGGGGCATGGGGTGATCAATGTGTTGTTGATGTACAAATTAGGAGATGTTCATGCAGGAAATGGGAATTGACAAGGATACCTTGTTAACATGCTATTGTAGCCTGTTGGAATATGGCTCTTAATGGAAAAGAAGTAGGAACTCTAGAATCTTGGGTAAATCCTTGGGTTGAGCACATGGAAGGAAGTATACTCTCACTTAGTAGAACCACTTAGAGGAAGCAACTACTGGGAGAAGACCAACTATGTAACACACATGTTGCCACCAAAGCATCATGTCCAGATAGGCAGACCAAGGAAAAAGAGAAGAAGGTCCAAAATTGACAATGAGCCCTTTGTAAAAGATGGTAAACTATGCAAGAGAGGGAGACGCATACATTTTCAAACCTGCGGAAACATTGGACACAACAAGACTACATGCAAAGGATAAGGTCAACCTCCAAGAACAGGCAGTTATTAGATTTTCAATGTTAACAGTTTGTTTGTTTTAAATATCAGGGATAATTTTCAACTTCTTTTCAAATGTAGGATTCAACAATGCAGAAGCTAAGTGCAACATGTACTTGGTCAAGTTGCTGCTGGTGTTGGTCAAGAAACTGTTGGTCATGGGAAAAGTGTGCAAGGTGGAAATGGAGCTGCTCAAGCTGGTCCTTCTTCATGTGTTGCAAGTGAAATACCTTCTCATATACCAACTCAATCTAGCCAAGCTAACGATATTTAATGGGCTTTCCTCTAGTCATGTTTTAAATTCAGAACAATTATGTGTTTAAGTACAATGCCTATTATATAAGTTTGTAATGCAAGTCCACACTAGTGGTAAACATCAAAGTCCACACCTATGGCACTTCTCTAAGTCCTTGTAAAGGCACACATAAAAGTCCACATATGTGGCAATTTTCTAAGTTCTTGTAAAGGAAAACTTATAAAGTCCACTTGTGCGGCAATTTTCTAATGGTAATATGTTATGGGTTGGTTTATATATGTGTGACTTATTTGACATATTTTAGCTGTTTTGTGACTTATTTGACTAAATTTTGTCAGCATGAATTACTTAGGTACAAGACATACATGTGGTTTCATTAAGTATAAACAAACTTGTTTCATATACATATCTTGGATAAAATGGGTAAGAATCACAATGTTCATGAAGTGTATACAGACCTGTAACAAGATGCAGGAGCTTAGTCTAGCTAGCTAGCTTAGTTGTAGTATTTATTCCACAAGATGTGGCTCATTTTGCAACACTTTGTAATCACAACTTTCTCTCATTTTCAAAGCAACTACAGTATGCAATATGTCTTGATTTCTCTATACTTTTGTTTGTTGACTACCTTGAGTCAAACATACTAATGCATTACTCAACCAAACAACATCCGTAACAATAACAAGCCACATTACAAACCATTGCGATTTAGCCATTATTAAAAACTACCATTTTCATTCATCATTATCCAGGATTGATAACCATTACATCAAACTTCTTCACAAACCAAAGACTATCACCTAATGCTTCACAATAATACTATAATATCTTGTTGATCCCAGTTGAGCAAACGATCCTTTATAGAAACTGACTTAAACAATATTCTATTAAACACTACGCGGAATATAATGTTTAATCTTAAGAAGAAGAACAGTAATAATCACTAAACACTTCAATATTATTAATACGAATACTTTGAATAGTATTAGGGTTTTACAAGCTTGAAGTGTATCGACTTTAGATATATCAAAAACACGTATATCTAACTCTAACCTAGGACCTCTTTTTATAGGCTAAGGAGTCCTTTACAATATACAATACGTAACCAACAAGATAAATATCTTTTCCATATTTATCTAATACAAAATATTAAACCGACATATCTAACTAGAAGTGCTTACATTACATTAGCAGTGGTTACATGAGACTACTAGCTGTGGTTTAATCATAGCAGTGGATTCCTTTCTTCTAGCCGTGGTTTCCTTAAAGCTGGCCGTGGTTCCATACTTAGAATAATTCCTTTCATAGGAACCTAAAACCCAACATCTTTCATCCACCACCATCAAAAACTAACAACTACTACCCAAAAGAGACTTGATGGTGGATGGATGAAGACATGTCAAGCAGTAAAATAAACATACACCAAACAAAACCCAACTGATGATGATATACTTTTTGTACTTGGACCGCTATTCTCCAAGCTCTTCAACAACACCTTGAAGAGCATTAATCATCCTCAAAAAACCAAGGATAATCACTACTAACCTTGGCACATGGGAGGATCGAACCATTCTAGGAAAAGTACAGTTTGAGCCCTGAAACAACTCAATGTGTAAATAAACAACACGTTTTGCAAATAAACAACACATTGTGTAAACTTGATATACATTTCATCAATAACCAAACTTACAATTGTTAGACAGCCAAAGAAACGATGACCTGGATTCCTATTTGTCTAGGAATTCTTGACAACAACTGGTTTACCACATATGCAGACCACCATCGTTGCTATGTATTTGTTTTTGGGAATATCTATGTTTTACACGGTTTTGTTATGGAACAACGGTCATATATTTGTGGGCAACAAGTTTCAATGCGCTACAGTGTACAAAAGTGTTAGGGACCAGACGTGCGAAGAAGAAAGTGGTGAAATGACCATAAAACCAGCCATGCCACATCATCAAATGAGCAAAATTAACGCTTATTAGCCAAAACGGGGTACCAGGGACTAAACGGGTCACGTTTGGCAATGTCAGGGACGGCGTGCGCCAAAAAATGAAACGGGGGACCAACTGTGAGAGTGGGGTATACTCTAAGGACGATCGGTGTAATTTACCCTTTTTTCCGCTATTTTTGTTGAATATTTTGTCACATTTTTTTCAATTTAGCTACCCGATTGCATTTTCAGAGTGAATGACATTTCAATCTTTTGGTCTTCCCTTGTAGATAGTTAAGAGAAGATTGAAGAAGCTATACAAATGTATTTAACTCATCTTTAAATTTGCAAACAAATTATCATACTTTTTTTTTTTTTTTTTTTTTTTAAATGAAAATAGCAAAATAATAATTTAAAATAGTACTTAAATAAAATTAATATCTTACATGATTTTTTGAAATGTCTAGCCAGCAGGCTCATCCTGAGCATGACACAAAAAGGTTTTCGGGAACTTTTTGACTTATGAAGACGAGGACTAATAGGGGCATATCCAGTATCAAGTTCATGGTCATTCATATGAGGCAGGCTCAACCCGATAGATCTTGTACATTTCATTTCATCATTAGTAAAGCAACATATATTTAATGAGAAATGCTAAATCCATAAATAGTTTATAAAATTGTATTTGCAAAATGACTTGGCATGTGCACTGGTTAAATCATTTTGTATCATAATCTTTTTTTCTTCTTTTTTACCTTTCACAATTGATTGTCAAGTCATTGTTTGGATAATTTTGTAAGACTTTTTTAAATGTAACATTTCTCATACTACTTTATATACAAAGACGCCATATAAAACTGTAAAATAGAGAGATTATTAGGCCATGTCGGCCCGTTAGTTATAGAGTGCGAGCTTAACCCATTTACAATATCTTTATCTTTATCATTACTACTATAAAGAATTTAAGCCTTTCTATTAATAAAAGTTTTAAAAATTTTAAGTTTAGACATTTTCTATTTGTATACTTTAGTTTTTAAAATTTTGTAACATATAATAATTTAATACAATTAATTGAATTTACTCATAACAATTAACATCACATTGTTACTAAATATAACTTATAGTTGTGTAATTAAACTTTAACTTATATTATGACTTGTAAAACTTATATTTTTTTTACTCCCTTCATAAGCAACCACGGCACCCTTTGAAATTTTCACCAAATTAATCTGCAAAAAGAAAAAAACTGTTTTTTATGAAAATATGTTTAAATTTATTAGTGAAAATAATACAAATGTGCAAAGTCTATAGTGTTAATTATAATATTAAAATATATAACACATTGAGAATTTCGATATAGATCTCAAATTTACCATGATCCAATGAACCAATAATACCATTCATTTTTTATTATGATAAACTTTCACCATTTTTAAAAATTAAATATCTCGCAAACCGTTAATCGTTCTGCGATAAAAATTATACTGTCATGACGAGAATTAAATTATCTTTCTATAGATATGCACTACTATATATTTTAACCACTTTTTTTCAAAATTTCGGTCAACAAAATCATATATGATTCGATTTTCTGAATCATATATGATTTTGAGAATCATATATGATTCGTAAAATCATATATGATTCATAAAAATCGAATCATACATGATTTTTGAAAATCATATATGATTTTTTCGGACGGAATTTTTGGAAAAAATGTTTGTCGAAAATATATAAAAGTGCATATCTATAGAAAGATAATTTAATTCTCGTCTGATGATGTATTTTTATAGTTTGAAAATTTACCGTTTGTAAGATATGTTGTTTTTTAAAAATGTGAAAAATAATTTTTATTAATTTAGATAAAAATAGAGGTTATAATTGGCTCATTTGTTTACAAGAATATGTAGTTATATCGATCTCAACTCTATAACACATACTTATCTTAATTTTAATCTCCATCTTTATCATTATCTTTATCTTTGTCTTTATTTTTATACTAATATAAAACATTTAGGGCTTTCTATTCATAGAAGTCTTGGAAAATTAAGTTTACACACTTTCTATTTGTATACTTTAGTTTTGAAATTTTGTAACATATAATAATTTAATGCAATTAATTGAATTTACTCATGAAAACTAATATCACATTGCTATTAAATGAGGAATTAGTCTGCCACGTATTGCGGCGGAGTCAATTAAAGTCTAATATTTGTTATAAAATATTTTTGGTATCTAGCGCGCTATGGCGGATGCATTTTGTAATTTGGCAGTAAAAATATTAGTTCATGTATATGTGTTTTTAAATGATATTCATAGTAAGCAAGTGATTTTGTTCAAAAAACTCGACCATCATTGTGTCAAAATTTAGGTGCTATGCTCGTACAATTGCATCGGATGAACATCTTGACCTCTTTTACATTACTACAAAATGTGTGCACTGATAAATTGCTTGAGAAGTTCCAACTAAGAAAATTTAAAGGAAAGGAATTTAAAATTTTACAAGAAACATTGAGGATGCTCGATATAATAATAAAGCATTACACGACGAAGCTTAAGATTTTATCGAGCAACCAGCGCTACGTGAGAATTTTTAGATTTAAGCAACGTGTTCAAGTAGGGCTGAGCAAATCCACCCAAAAACCGACCCGAACTGACAAACCGACATAAACCAAACCAAACCAAACCAACCCAACCTTTTTCGGTTCGGTTTTGGTTTTGTATATTTATTTCGGTTTTTGTTTGGTTTCGGTTCGATTCGGTTTTTGTCGGTTTTTTAGGTTCGGAACTCAAACCGTATTCGGTTCATTTTCGTTTTGATATCTATTTCTCAGTTCGGTTCTCGGTTTAAGTTTTTTTGTTTTTCAGTTTTTGGGTCGGGTTGGTTTTTGTCGGTTTAGGTCGTGTTAGATCTGATGCTCACCCCTATATTCAAGTACAATAGTGAACTCTAGCTTGTTTATAGGAAGTGTAGCAAATGTAAACAAATAGTTGGGTCCCCTCGCACGCTCATGCAAACCATGAATGATATGAACAATAATTTGAGCAAATAATGAAAAGAGATGAACATTAACAATGAGGTTGGGTTTGCTTGAGAACGACTCATACACACTAATAACACCATTTGTACTTTTCAACTTTATAAATTTTATTATAAATGAATCAAAGATATATAAGGGATAGTTTATGGAAGACTATCCCAGTTGATGAAAAATCTCTCCAAAATCAAACAATAAGAGGCAACTAGCTTTGCTTTGTTGTTCCTAGGAGGGAGGATCCTAACTATAATACTTTGTATTATTTTCTATGTTTTAATCTCTACTTAGCTCGATTACAATCATTGGTTTAAATAGAGGAGGAAACAGTGGATGCACATGGGTATATAGTAACTTGTCAACTTGCTATAGATAGGCACGTGCCTAGTATGCTAGCATAAGCATACTTTAGGTTTACCCAATTTGACAAATGTTAATCCCCTTGCTTGCTTTCTCGTATATCGATAAGCACTTTGATAACTTACCTTTCCCAAGGAGTTTCTTGCCCATGCCTTCAGAGGTTGAGGTTGAGGTTGTTTAAACTGAATTAAGTCTTTCGAGTCAGAGAAACATTTGTCAGATCTCAGTAACCCTGGTGTTACTTGTAGCTCCTTGTACATCACTCCCTGACACCTCAGTTTGTGAAGTGTTTTCTTCAGTTGGTCTTTGACGTCCCTGAAGCTAGACAGTTGGTTGAGTTTTATACAACACTCACTGATTCTTTTATCAGTGAGTAACACCTTTTGAATAATAATCAGGGCATGTTCTCTTATAACTATCAGGGTTATACGATAGTTATGAAGTGACAATTTCTCTGATATTTATTAGATACTTTTATGCTCACTGACCTTCAGAGGATGTATTAGGCTATTTTATGTTTAAATATTTTTCAAAGACAATTAGGTTGAATTCAGACCCAACACAAACTCTTGTCAGCATCGTACACAGGTCTGGGCAAACGAGAGTTTGTGAATTGTCTCGTTTCTAGGAAGTGCACAATGATGGATAAAATGGGATGGGAAGCGGAAGAGCTAATATACGACACTATATTTTTGCTGTTTGGTCAAAGTTCCAATTACGACAAACTATTTTTATAGGCGATCTAAACAAAATAGTGGAAGAATCGGGAATGTGCGACCTAAGCACTGGTGTCTAGATTTGCTGCTGATCCTAATGGTCATCATATTATTAAGTATTGCATACTTGGAACTGATACTAATGGTCATCATGTTAGTAAGTATTGCTTACTTGGAAATTACAAAATGAAGTAAATGAGCATAATGCAAGTGCGAGAAACAATAGTTTTTCTATCCTGTGTGAAGTTTTTGAATGCACCCAACCCTTTGCCGCTAGATTTGCTACTGATCATAATGGTCATCATGTTATTTAGTATTACTTATCTAGAAACCCCAAAATGCAGTAAATGAGCATAACGCAAGTGCGAGAAACATTAGATTTTCTATCATGCTTAAAGTTTCTAAATGCACTAAAATCTTTGACTGAAAGATTATGCAAGACCTGGTTTCATAATGGATTAAAACACCCCTGTATACAACAACATCCATACCCAAAATCCAATTTTAAAAATGCATTTTCTCATAGCCCAATAAGGCTACAAAGTAGACCTTTGCATCAAACACAAACGCCCATAAAAATAGCAGTGAACATTCTCACTTCGATGTAGCTTGCAATACATGTTGTTTGGCCGCATAGCTGACTTGATTGTTGTTATGGACATGGATATTCTCATTTTTTATAAATGTGATGCCATATTAGCTACAATTCCGGAGTATAACTTTTGTCCAAACTTGTTTTGGACCAGTCGGATTGCTTAACTGGAGATAAGATAATTTCACTCTATAATGTACATATCATATATACATTAGATTTACATATGACGTATCTTGTTAGCTAAGGAACCAAAAGCTTTGTCATTATGTAAGAAACAAAGAATTTTCTTTATTCTGGTAAATCTGATGTCACCACCCCCAAAATATCGCAGCGAAAGGTAACTGGGGTATGACTTCATAGCACAAAGAATACAAGATATAAAGAACGACCTCTACATGAGTCATTTAAAAATACCTCGTTTGATTCATTTTAATAAACAAGGTTTTCCAACAAGACAAATTCCCAAAGTTTCACATCAAAATAAAAGATGCGTTATACAATAAAACGATAATGATTTATGCAAGAAATCTCCAATGTGATACAACCGCAACGGTGACTATAACATGAGACTTCAAGTGCTAACGAGACCATGCAAGTTATGGACTTGATAAATACATGCAAAAACGTCAACATAAAGTTGGTGAGATCATAGGTTTAAGAATATGAACATGGACCACAAGATTTTTGGGTGTGACTATTATAACAAATACAATATCACATAATAGTATTACAATTACACTAAGCTCATGCCACTGAATCCTTTGACCGACGTTTACGTTGTTACAAGTTGTTGCCCCGGTAGGTGTCTAACCCAAAAACACCTAGAGTTCCATAAATGAAACACGTCCGTTTGATATGGAAATCAAGTAAACGCTACTTACTCGGACGGGGTGTCAACCCCAATAGATCTATTTACAAAATTCGTGCTTACAAAGTAAGTAACGGTTCATGATGGTGGGGGCCATAGTGGGTTAACGGGTACTTAGGCAATCAGTAAAAGTTTAACATACTTGTGTCCATAAGTAAAAGCAAGCAATGTATTCTCACCCCATAGTACTTCAAACGAGTATAAAGCAAGTTAACGTGGGGCTATGAAACTCACCTCCATCAAGTAGTACAGCGGGGAAATATTATGCAAGTTGATCGAAACACAAGTCCTAACCGTGACCTAAATAAATAAGACGCCTTATGATTGATACGATATGTACTTATGCATATTGTTTAAAAAGTTTTATCACCCATATAAACTTATAATAAGCTTTTACAATATTTTTATACATGAAAGACACTTAGGAATACGAAGTAAACATTTCCTTTTTATAACAAAGTTCTAAAATAGTGGTTGTCTGGAATTAAATAAGGACTTCAAACGGGCGTAACTCACTCGTTTCTTGGCCAATTTTGGTCATTCAAAGCCGAAAATGAAGGTAAAATGTTTATTTTCAATAAAATATGACCTCCTTTAGTGAAATCATGTTTTATATACGCAAAAAGGCCTTAAAATCTGTTGTCCACAATTAAAAGTTTTGTTTCAAAATTTTGCTCAACTCCGAAAGGCTATAACTCCTTCGTTTTTCAACCAATTTTCAAAATTCAAGTTCCTGCATTTAGGTCTATGTCTTAGCTTTCTGAAAAGTCTAATTAGAGATTCTAGTTTGGGGTTTAAGTCCTTGAAGTGTGTGCAAAAAGACATATCTTCCAGCAGCTTGAGTTGTTGGGTAACTCGTCGGGTGAAAATGTTTAAGGATACTAATAAATTTATGAAAATTATAAATTTCGGGGAAAATCTACTTAAGATATAGTAGAGCACATTATTGAAAATAAATTTTCCATAAGTGCTCTTCAAAGTGGTTAAAAATAGGTAGCAAGAAAGGTCATTTTCTGGGAAAATTCAAGATTTCTTACAACTATGTTTAAAACGACTTAAAACACTACAAATATAACAAGGAGTTAAATATGAATGAAAAAGAGTTATATGAGATTCTTATAAAGATTGGTGGTGATTGGTGTCAAAAAAGTGCACAAGAACTCACTACAAACCCTAGAAAACTTTAACTTTCAACTTTCAAAACCTTAGCTTTGCAAATCCTTTTGTATAAACTTTTAACCAAACTAACGCAAAACTAAAATACCCTTGCTTATCCTCCTTGTGACTACCGAAGTACGTGATAAGTGTTTTTGGTTAGTGATAATGGTTACTAGCTATCCCCTTTTTATAGTTCAACTTTAGGAATAGTCAAAGGGTATATTTGAAGTCACAAGATGATGAAAGGTCAAATGGGCCAAGGGTTACAAGAACCCCTTGGAAATATGCATAATGCATGGGGAGATGGGGTGGTTTCAAGGTTTGGTGACTTTTTATGATAACATAGTTAAGGTAACTTTGAAGTTCAATGTTGAAAAATGTATGTTGGCACTACCATAAACATATGGACGGTTTTGGAGGGATTCAAAGGGGAGGAAAGTTCAAATTTTGAAGATATAAGTGTGTATATATGTATATAATGTAAAAGTGAGAAGTTTGCTTAGGTATTGCATGCATGGGACTTAATGCAAATCTAAGATGATTTACGTAGAACTTATGAAACCAAAAGCAAATGACTTATAAAACATGCTAATGAGAGTCATAATGTACTTGATAAACGTATACTAAACTTATTATAGTTACGAAATATGTTCAAAGGTGTTTCCCTTTATATGCAGGTTAACCTAATGGTTATACGTAAATTCAAGTAATCACGTGTTTAATATAAAACGTTCAAGTTTAGGTTTTAGTAATCTGAAAATGTCAATTGTCACAGTCTTCCCTCGTTATGAATTCCATCCTAGAATTTAGTTTGTGTTATTAGACGGTGTGGTGTCTGAGAAGAGGTGAGGGTACTTGCGACGAATTTAATCTTTCCCAAATAAATTCAAGACCTCTTTTGGAATTTCATTGAACCTTTACGATTAGGATATGACTTTGGTTCAATCATTGACTTTTGATCCATAATATCCATTAGTTCTTCAACAAAGTTTAGTTTTTCATCATCTTGAATCTCCTCCAGTGTAATAATGAGAGTTTCATCCGATAAGAATTTATTCAAATTCGAAACATGAAACGTGTTGTGGACACTACTGAGTTCTTGTGGCAGTTCGAGTCGGTAAGCTACCGGACCAACTCCTGCTAACTCTTAAAGGGTCCAATGTACCTTGGGTTTAGTTTTACTCGTTTTCTGAAATGTATCATGCCATTCCATAGTGAGACTTTCAACTTGACCATGTCCCTAACCTGAAATTATAATGGTTTATGCCTCACATCAGCGTAACTCTTCTGACGGTCGCGTGTGGCCTACAATCTATTTTGTATCTAGATGATCTTTTTTGTGGTTTCATGGATGATATCCGATGAGTTGGACCGGTCCATGAGTTGGCTATCCTCTAACCTCACTTCCTTTTCTTCCATTAGATGGGTGATTGGCATCGTTCTGGGGAATTTCATCCATAAAGTACCTCAACTATTCCAAAAGATACTAACTAACTAAGGGATCTACCAAGAATGTGAAGCGTATTTACTTATGATGTATTACTCCTTGCTAGCTATCCAATTCTACCTCTTCGAATTGTCACGTCCTATTGATGGTTGAATTGTCACGTCCTTATTCCTAGTTGCGTTGTGTGTCTAAGGTTGTAGGGTATGCGTTTCTCCCTAACTCTTTGAAGTCACTTTAAGTGTAGTAAACAAAATCCACTTATTCATTCATAAACTAACTTTAAGGTTATCTTTGATTTAGTAAGCGAAATCCACCAAGTCATTCATAAACTATCAAGGATTTATCAAGTGTTAAACACAACGATAGCCTAGTCGCACTTCCTAAGCCAATTACAATTAAGATAAGAGACAACCAATCAAACAAGAGATGGGATGCAAGAATTATAAACTAAACCAATTAGACTCATTGAAGTTGTCACACCCTAATGATGAAGATAGACACAAGCATCACTAAGAAATCAATAAGATCTAATTAATTGTATACAAGTTTCACACAATCATAAGCAGACACAAGGTGAATTAGCCAAGCATAATTAATGAAGAGCAAGCAACAATTATGATAATTGAAGACATACCATAGGATTAGATAAACAAACAAACCATTACAAGATGTTTATGGATTGGTTGAAACCCTTTAAGTTCTGGAAAACACCCACCTAAACCACGGAATCGGACTTAGGTTTAGGGCTTACAAAAGTGAAGTTATAATGTTGTATTTATGGCGATTTTACGTCGGAAAGAGTGACGGCGTCACACTTATAGAGTGAATGGCCACAACCATTTTCAACAAATTGTAGATTTTCTCGTTCGATCGCGTGGGCTTTTGAACCACCTAAATCCGAGTTCAGTATGCCAAAGTTATGGCCAAAACAATATCAACTACTTGATGCATCATCTTGAGATAGTTGATCGACATGACATCATTAGGGTTTCGTCTTGGCAAGTTAATCATGCGACGCGTCACCTTATGGTGTGACGTCGCCCTTCAACTCGACGCCGTCTTGGTGCGCATCTAGGCCGTCCCGAGTAGCGACGGCCTACTCCTTTAGAACCGGCGTCGTCCCTTGAAAACATGCAATTTTTCCTCCGAGCCGTCATAAAATTCCTTACCGACGTCGCAGATATAGTGATGTGCCGTCAGCCTTATGTTTCAATGACTTTGAGTGTCTCGATTCGACTTTGGCCATTTTCTTACGTATATTCGCTTTTCGTCCAAATAAGCATCATTCCGACATTTTGCCTTCAAGAGACCTAAAAAGTGAAAAGGCGATATTAAGCAATAACGGATACAAAAGTGATCGAATAAGGGCTTAAATGACCCTCAAAAGGTACCTTTTAAAACCTTATCAAATATCCCTACACTTGGTATTTGCTTGTCCTCAAGCAAATGTGCTTTTAGCCAATTAATTTATAAGTTAGGGTCATGAAGCATCCATTCAAAGCGGTCCACAACACATATAAGCCCCATGAAAGTCATAACAAGCACGGAATTACATACTAGCACCTCACATGGGGTGTTTGGATACTCACATCTCTCTCGGTGTATATATGAAATATAACAAATGGAAATGGAAGATAAACACTCATTAACCGGTCCTAGTACATAGATTACCATAGGCTTGAGAATAGATCAAACCTCGAGCCGCTTTGGCGTAAGCACCTAGGAAAGACTATCAAAGAGGTCTTTAAAGGGTTGTAATGTTAGCTTACGGTGAAGGAAATGAAGGGTTTGGTGGGATAGGCTATTTAGTGGTGGATAGTCAAAATCTCTATGTTGCAAGTATATTGAAGAATGGCGTTGCTAAGCCAAGACTCGACACTCTAAAACTCTAGGCAACGAAAATAAACAAACACAATTTAAAAGATAGATGTAGGATGGTAGCCAGTATGTTTTTTTTTTTTTTTTTTTTTTTTCACTCTTTTTTTTTTTCTTTTTTTTTTTTTTTTTTTTTTTTTTTTTTTCACACTTTACTCTACCATCCTCTACGGTACATCAAAATGATAGGATTTATAGACACATCCCTACACTTGAGTTTTTATTACTCTAACACTAATTTGACCCGAATTGAAAAGATCAAAACACTTGGAGTACATTATTATGCAAACAAAGGAATTTGAGTTTAACGTTCTCTTTCCTATGTTTCATAAACTTTAACTTTTCCCATGAATCCCAATCATCCCAAAACTGTATACAAAAGATATGACTCGACTTAGCAACTCATGCAAGCAACCAGATAATTGAACTAAGGGTTTTGGGTGATAACATAAATTTGCACTAAAAGTGAGTGCAATAAAGGTAGGCTAAGGCGATTTGGGTGTATATTTGGGGGTGGGGTGTAAACAATGCTCTTCATTGATATTCGGAAAACCGAAACATCACGAGAACCGCGAAAAGGATAGGCTCGAGGGGGTAACTAGGGGTATCGTGTACTAAAGATGAGTACAACGCAGGGTGTGGGGAATTACTCAACCGATATGGAAGAAGTAATTATATTACGGTATCAAACAAGGGTTTATCCTAATGCCTCTTATCATTTAGTTATTCCTAACTACACAAGTGTAGTCTCACTAGCGATCTCGGAATGCATCACAAAACAAGTTCTAGAATCTAATATACTACGGTTCACACTCTAAGCATTAAAGATGAATGCTTTAATTCCTACTAATCTAAGGCGATCCTCACATTTGGGTGGAATTTAGGTGGTAAAGGGTTTTGTGCTAGTCATGCAACTTCCTATCCATGAGACGATTTTGTTAAGACTAATGGCCCACTCTTATATGTCATGAAAAAATTTTAAATTTGGCTAAAATTACCCTAACCTACATTTTCTCATGGTTTATTACACAAATACACTTGGACAAAGCAAACAGTCAAGGATAAGCATAGTTTCAAAGTTCCGTTTTATTTTCCCTCCTACACTTAAACCGAACATTGTCCCCAATGTTCCCGAAAGTATCAAAGTTATGATAATAGAAGGTAATTAAAGCGAAAGAAACTAATACTCCCGATTAGCTCGGTAGGATCCGTAAAAGTGGTGGTTAAATCCTTTTCAAGAAGAATTTATGCGTGAAAAGCTCCTTCCAATCTTATGTAACTCCTTCTTGATAAATTAAACCCTGCACACTGAAGAAAACAAACAACCAGCATCAAATCGAACAAAGAAAACTCACAACAAGATGTAATTCCGGACTTAAATAAGATATAATGCTTGTGGAATGGATGTTTGCAGATTTTCTAGAAAATTAAGACACGGAAAATTCAAAAATTTATAAGTAGCATGAAACGAAAAAAAAAAGTTAAGTTGTTACACTCCTCCCGACGCCGTCGAGTTGAGATCTGACGCCCGTCCGGAGTTATCTTCGACAACCGGTGCGATTTTACGGAAAAAATTTTGGAACATTTTATCTTTAAAATACGGAAAAATTTCCTACAAAACATCCATTATGACTCGATACAAGCATTTGACTCGAACAAACACACATGTATATCTTTTAAATAATTGTAATTCTCATGTTCATTTCCTTTGAAGCGTGTGTAATCCTCCCTACACTTATCCCTTATGTAAAATACTTTATATGTAATTAAAGACAAAATAAAGCATTTTTACAAATTCAAACATGAGAATAAGCAATTAATAAAAGATATACGACACAAAAATGAAAATAAAATCAAATACACATGGGTTGCCTCCCAAGAAGCGCTTGTTTTGTTCGAGTCACGAGCCCGACTCTACCCTTATTTAACGAGATAAGGGAAGTTTTCCTACACTTAAGTTTAAGTGCGGGTGATAGTAGCGATACACACCCTTGGGTGGAAATGCACACGTGAGGAGAAGGTGATGGGTGATTTATATGCTCAAAGGTGTGCTCTATTCATTATAATCTTACCTAAGTCTATTGGTGTAGCGGGTGAATCAAATCTCCTCCTAAAATGGATCATCTTCTATCAACTTCAAAGATTCTTAGTTAAGGATCCATCTTGACCTAATAAACCCGGTTTAAACCCATAGTGTTTCTTGTTATCAACCATGAATGGGTGATATAAGTGTGTAAGGTCATGGGTTACTCTATTTTAGCTTCCACTCTACATGGCCTAGAATTTTCCACCTTTATCAAGCAACTACCCGGACTATCTATTTTGATGGGTGGATTGGGGCCTAATTCAATTCCAAGATTCACATCTAAAGGCGGAACATTGGGTAAGGTTTTTGGTTGAGGCTCGGTTCATCAAAATTAGGAACTTCCTAGGACTAAGAGAGAGGTCATGACAACAAGCATCTAAACCTACATTCTCTAGTGGCGTTTGGTCCAAAGGTTCTCTATCAATCGGGGCTCCTATAGTCTCTTCTACTTCTTCCGGCAAGTTATAGGTGATGTGTATTCCTCAGTGATGGTAGGGCTTGTGGGTTTGGAGTTTCCACCTTTTCTCCATTATATCTAGACCTACCAAATGTTCATGTGTTTTAGTATGATCGACCAAAATACACTCTAAGCATCTCAAATCCTTCTTTAGCCATTTCAAATTCTTGGTCCGATTCATAAGAATTATTCTCAAAATTTGATCATTATGTTCTATTTTCCTAAAGGATTCCTCACGCGTGTCATATGCTTTGAAATCTATCCCACGCATGCAACTAGGCGGTTCAACTATAACCATCTCACAATCTTGTTCGGGCTTAGGTTCCATGTTCTTAAAAACTAGGTCTTTTTGATCATGGTGCCTAAGATCATTCAATTGATGGTTTATGCATAGGAGGCTTTTGAAAAATTCTCCGGATGGTGTCACTAAAAGGAGTTGATCGATAATGATTGTTGAATAGAAGCCACACAAGTACAAAATGTATCAAATCCATCCAACCTTACACCCATCTCCTTTTGGATATCTCTAAGTTCACTCACAAATTCATTAGAACAATTAAAACCAAACCAATCTGAAATTCAACTGTTCCTCATTTGTTAATGATGTAAATGCAATTTCACTTGCCATAGCGACAAATGAAAAGGGTTTTCTGAACACAAACACGAAGGGGGATAGACTACAAGGAAGCTAATAAAAAGAAAAAAATCTCACTTGATAGGAATCTTGTGAGTAGACCTAAACGAGATAGAAATCAAGCCTAAACAATAACTATTCCGGCCGCGCCTAAAACTTGATAACGCTACACGCGTCATTCGGGGTCAAGGAAACTTCCTTTTCTTGAGCAAGTTTTATAACACCCCAAGCGATGAACCTAATCGTTGTAGTGTAGTAATTAGGGTAAGCCACGGTATTGATATCGTTCTCTAGGGAATAGTGTCGTTAGGCTGAATTATATGTCGATTTAAGTCTAAAGGTGAGGATGATTATTTTGTATTTTATATTTTATGGAATGGAAAGGTACGAATCTCGGGTTTGGATTTGGGGGTGGAATTAGTTGCTAGTCAACTATTCCAAAAGATACTAACTAACTAAGGGATCTACCAAGAATGTGAAGCGTATTTACTTATGATGTATTACTCCTTGCTAGCTATCCAATTCTACCTCTCGAATTGTCACGTCCTATTGATGGTTGAATTGTCACGTCCTTATTCCTAGTTGCGTTGTGTGTCTAAGGTTGTAGGGTGTCGTTTCTCCCTAACTCTTTGAAGTCACCTTTAAGTGTAGTAAACAAAATCCACTTATTCATTCATAAACTAACTTTAAGGTTATCTTTGATTTAGTAAGCGAAATCCACCAAGTCATTCATAAACTATCAAGGATTTATCAAGTGTTAAACACAACGATAGCCTAGTCGCACTTCCTAAGCCAATTACAATTAAGATAAGAGACAACCAATCAAACAAGAGACGGTGGGATGCAAGAATTATAAACTAAACCAATTAGACTCATTGAAGTTGTCACACCCAATGATGAAGATAGACACAAGCATCACTAAGAAATCAATAAGATCTAATTAATTGTATACAAGTTTCACACAATCATAAGCGAACACAAGGTGAATTAGCCAAGCATAATTAATGAAGAGCAAGCAACAATTATGATAATTGAAGACATACCATAGGATTAGATAAACAAACAAACCATTACAAGATGTTTATGGATTGGTTGAAACCCTTTAAGTTCTTTGGAAAACACCCACTAAACCACGGAATCGGACTTGGGGTTTAGGGCTTACAAAAGTGAAGTTATAATGTTGTATTTATAAAGATTTTCTGTCGGCCAAGAAGAGTGACGGCGTCACACTTATAGAGTGACGCGTCACAACCATTTTTCAACAAATTGTAGATTTTCTCGTTCGATCGCGTGGGCTTTTGAACCACCTAAATCCGAGTTCAGATGCCAAAGTTATGGCCAAAACAATATCAACTACTTCGTGCACATCTTTGAGATAGTTGATCGACCATGACATCATTAGGGTTTCGTCTTGGCCAAGTTAATCATGCGACGGCGTCACCTTATGACCGTGACGCCGTCCCTTCATTTCTGACGCCGTCTTGGCTGCATCTAGGCCGTCGAGTGGCGACGGCCTACTCCTTTAGAACCCGACGTCGTCCCTTGAAAACATGCAATTTTTCCTCCGAGCCGTCATAAAATTCCTTACCGACGCGTCGCAGATATGCTTGACGCCGCCGTCGCCTTATGTTTCAAAGACTTTGAGTGTCTCGATTCGACTTTGGCCATTTTCTTCAGTATATTCGCGCCTTTTAGGTCCAAATAAGCATCATTCCAGATTTTGCCTTCAAGAGACCTAAAAGTGAAAAGGAGCGATATTAAGCAATAACGGATACAAAAGTGATCGAATAAGGGCTTAAATGACCCCTCAAAAAGGTACCTTTTAAAACCTTATCAGTAAGATAATTTGATTAGTAGCAAATGGTTATCCTAACCATTTTCAAAATCGATCACACATGCGTGTAACATATCCTCCAAGGTTTGGATATTTCTTTCACTTCGGGCATCTATCTGTGGATGATATGCAGTGCTCATATCCAGACGAGTACCCAATGCGTCCTGGAGCGACTACAAAAACGTAGATGTGAATCGACTATCTCTATCTGAAGTAATCGATACTGGTACTCCATGTCTTGAGACTACTTCCTTCAGGTAAATCCTAGTCAATTTATCTATCTTGTCAGTATCTTTGATTGGCGTAGAAAATATGCAGACATAGTAAGACGATCAACGATTACCCAAATCATGTCGTAAACGCTCGATGTCTTAGGAAACTTTATGATGAAGTCCATTGTTATACGTTCCCACTTTCATTGGGGTATCTCAGGTTGTTGTAGTAAACCAGATGGCTTCTAGTATTCCGCCTTCAACTTTGAGCATGTTAAACATTTGTTGACATAAGTGGCGATGGCAACCTTCATGTTCGGTGACCATTACAATTTCTTGAGGTCATGGAACATTTTATCAGATCCAAGATGGATAGAATACTTAGACGTATGCGATTCATGCATAATTAAATCCCTTAAACCACCAAAATGTGGTAACTACCTTCTATTCTTGAAACACAAGGTTCCATCCAGACGTGCCTCAAATGCCTTGTCTATACCACGTAGATTTTCCTCCTTAATGTTTTCTTCTTTGACGACTTTGACTTATGCATCAAGAATCTATGTGGGAAGGTTTGAATTTATTGTCATGACCAAGGATCAAAATCGTAGTGGCTTAGCCTATTTTTCGGCTTAAGGCACCGGCTACCACGTTCGGTTTCCCCGGGTGATAATGAATAGCACAATCATAATCACTGAGCAGTTCGATCCATCGACGCTGCCTCATGTTCAACTCCTTTTGATCAAGTATGTGTTGAAGACTTTTATGATCCGTAAACACGGTACATATCGTACCATACAATTAGTACCTCTAAATCATGAGTGTGAACACTATAACTCCTAACTCCAAATCGTGAGTCGTGTAATTCTTTTCGTGGATATTGAGTTGACAAGATGCATAGGCTATGACCTTCACCTTTTGCATTAATATAGCACCCAATCATTTGTATGAAGCGTCACAACAAACCACGAAATTATTGGTTCCTTCGGGTAATAATAAAATCGGTGTACTACAGAGTTTCTGCTTCAGTAATTGAAAATTTGACTCTTGCTTTTCTTCCCATTCATATTTCTGATTATTCTAAGCCAGTTTAATCAAAGGCTTAGCTATCTTATAGAAACCTTCAATGAATCGTCAGTAATAATCGACAATACCTTAAAATTGGCGTATCTCTATAAGGGTATTAGGTGTCGCCTAGTCTTTGATAGCTTAAATCTTACCGGGGTCAACGTGTAAGCCTTGACTATCAATCACATGTATTAGAAATTGTACTCTTTGGATCCAAAATTCACACTTAAAAATTTGGCGTACAATTTCTCTTTCTTAAGCAGCTCCAAGATTGTCTTCAGATGTTGTTCATGTTCTTCTTTGTTTCACAAGTAGATCATAATTTCATCTATGAACATGATTACAAACTTGTCTAGGTATGGCTTGCACACATGATTCATGATCCATGAATACCGCTAGTATGTTGATCAAACCAAACGGCACCACTTAAAACTCATAATGACCATAAAGAGTCCTAAATGCCATTTTGAGGATGTCTTTATCTCAAACTCTGAGTTGGTGATAACCTGATCACCTGTCAATCTTTAAGTAGAAACTAGAACCATGTAGCTAATCAAACAGATTGTCAAATCTCGAGATTGGATACCAGTTCTTCACAGTTAACTTGTTCAACTCACGGTAGTCAATACACATCTGAAGGATCCATCCTTCTTCTTAACAAACAAGATTGGAGCTCCCCATGGTGAGGAACTTGATCAGATAAACCCTTTGTCTAAAAGTTCTTGTAATTGACTAGAAAATTTTTACATCTTTGATGGGGCTAGTCTATATGGCGACCATGCCACTCATGCAACTTCTAACACCTAGTTGATAAGGATTTAAAACGTACGTTTTTAGGGGGTCATTTAAGCCCTAAACTTTTGTATTTGTGATGAAATATTTCCTAAATTCGTTCCTTTTCACGTTTTAGGTTCTTTTGAAGCAAAAGCTAGAAATCATGCATATTTGTACGAAAAGGGATGAAAATGTGAAGAAAACGACCAAGTCATGAAAAAGTCTCGAAAAGAGCTACAAACGGTGTCACAACCCATAAGGTGACATCGTCACTTGCAAATGAAGATACCAAGACAACCCAAATTTTACTAGAGACGGCTCACTAAAAAAGTAATGAAGTAACAAGTGACGCCGTCACTTGTTAGAAGAGCTGAAAGTTTCTGCCAAAATTATAATGTGATGGTCCAGGATAATTAAAGAGGGACAACGGCAGAGGTTTCTGGATGATGTCTGAGTTACAAAGCGACCCCGTCATATTGCTGACTTGGAAAAGACAAAACCCTAATGGCGGCAATCTGACGGCATCACAACTATAAAGTGACGCCGTCGCAATTGTAATTCTATATATAATTTTAGAATTTTCTGCATTAGTGTGCAACATTGGAGAGTAACTTTGGTGATGCTTTTATTCATTTTTCACATTCTTTTTAGGGTTTTAACAGCCTCTATCCTTAAGAGATAAGTTCCTTAATCTCTTCTATCATTATGTTTGATTCATGCTTGATTATGATTACTTGTTTCTCTACATGTCTAATTAATCAACATAGTCTTTGCTTAGATGTAATGAAACCTAGTCGTTAACTATTGATTGTTGTCTCTTGTTTAAGTGGTTGTTACACGTTAAGTTAGGAAAACTTGATTCTTCCTTTAGTGTTGCGAGCTTGAACGTCCTAAAAAACATATTTATGTCCAAGAGTGCACTAGTAGACTTTTCGTTGTGTTTATTGTGTGAATTTCGATTGTTGATAATAGGAGATTTGGGGGAGACAACTTAGGTTACTTGGCGATCCCGGTTTTCTAGAGGAGATCAATACATTCATAGAGTTAGGGCATTAGGCACCTCCTTACGACTAATGGAATACAATGCGCCAATTAAACAAGGATGTGACAATTCGACTAATCAATAGAAGATAGCTAGGGAGTAGTGAAATCTAAGTAAACACACCTTTACCTCTCATAAGAATCCCCATTTAATTTTATTCGCAATTCTAACTTTAATTAGTTTATATATTAGTTTAAGTAGTTGATAATCAAAAACCCTACTCCAAATACCAAGATTTTACTTTTCTTTCATAAAATATAAAAAGATAAAAAGGAATCATCCCTCACCTTAGACCTATTTGTCATACATCTCGACCTTCCCAACACTAATCTCCAAGAGAACGATCAATCCCCCGTGTCTTGCCTATACTACACTACAACGGTTAGGTACACTGCCTAGAAGGATTGTAAAACTTCTTCGTAGGGTTACATCTACCGCATCAAGTTTTTGGCATCACTGTCGGGGAATAGTTTAGGTTCGTTTTCTATCTCGTCTAGGTCTACTCACTAGATTCCTATCAAGTGAGATTTTTATTTTTCTTTCTATTAGCTTTCTTTTAATCTATCTTTTCTTTGTGCTTTTATTCGTAAAACTTTTCATTAACTATTCCGTTGGTCATTATAGAGAACGCGAATCCGCCAAATGTTTCACTCAATCGACCAAATCCACTACAAAGTCTACCCTTTCCACTTCAAAATGATATCTTGATGTTCCGACAACATCATGATGAATCTTTTCCTGATGCATAGAATTGTTTTAAACACTTACTACAAAAATTACTTCATCATGGTCTTGATTTATTGCCTCTACTTCAATTCTTTAACACTCGTATCGAGCACGAAACCTAAAAAAGACTTGACTATTTAACAGATGGGGAATTTTGGGAATAGGGGTGTTAAAAACGCCTGGGAAAACTTTGAAATTCACGCCCAATTTAGAAGTGGAACATGGGACCAAAAAAAACGAAGGTTTAGACCTATTTTCAATGTGGAAGGCTTAAGCGGAAAGTTTGTTAAGGAATAAGATGTTTAGAGTAGAGGTACCTAGGTGCAAGTCATGGTTAGGTGCCACCTTAATACAAAATAAACACATAAGTAATCTTGATAAAATGAAGGATAGAATAGAAAATTGTAGCCCACCGATTGCCCCACAAGTCTTACCATCATTTGAGGAAAACGCACTGCCCCTAACTTACCCGAAAGAAGTAGAAGATGTGAAAAACTAGAAGGGGGGGGGGTTGAATAGTTTTACCGATTAAATCTTGGTTTTAAAGTATTTAGATCGACTTATGTCAATCTATTTAAATATGTGTGTTGGATGTTGATAGATAAGCATATAAATAAATAAATCAAAGATAAAGAGTAAGAAGCACAAAACCACAACGTGAGTATTTATAGTGGTTCGGCTACAAGGACACCTTCCTTGCCCTACTCCACTCCTCGAGTCACCTACTCGAGAGTTCGTAATCACTACAAAACATAAACTCCTTGTGGCGGAGAAGCCTTCGCAACGTCTCCTACTCTTTATCCGGTACAAGGCTAGAAACCGGGTTCTTCCACGAGGTAGAACCAAATCTATCACAACATCGCCTACACTTTATCCGGTACAAGGCTAGATACCGAGTTCCATTACAAAGGAGGAAATACTACCCAACACTACACAACACCTATCCCAAAGGAGATCCACTCCTTATGACAACATCAACAAGGATATCAATATCCTTTGACCCAATACTAATCTATCTTGTACATCGACACACCATATCGAATGTACATCCTAGGTACCTTTCACTAATGCCTTTGACACGACCTCTAGGCACCCTTCACTAATGCCTTCAACACAAACTTTTCAGCACCTTTCACAGATGCCTTTGACATGGACTTTTGGCACCTTCACTAATGCTTTTGACACGGACTTTCGGCACCCTTCACTAATGCCTTTGACACGGATCTTTGACACCTTTCACTAATGCATTTGACTTGATCCTTTAGACATCTTTCACCAATCTTTAACACAACACTTCTAATGAGAGAGGAAAGAACTATCAACAAGATAACATCAGTAGTCTTGATGATGACGAAGCTTGGCAACCCATGGACTTGAGCTTGCTCGACTTCAAGAGGTGGTGATCTCGCTTTTAAGAGGAACCTAGAGAATCACACCAACACAAAACTACATAGAGAGACCCTTTGGATATGAGGTTAGAGATTTTACAACACTAAGAGAGAATGTGTGTGAAAAGGTGAGTTACAATGAAGAAATGGCTCACTGTTTATAGATAAAAACATGCTATTGTTCCACGAATCCCACGGATCCCTTACTTGATGGATCCGTCTAGTGTATTACTAGGGATCCGTAGGACACTCCCCCTAAATGGGTTGTGGGCCATGGATCATGGATCATGGGTTGTAGGCTTTGATCCATGGGTATCCAAATAGATACAATGTATCTAGAAGATGCAATGCATCTAGTCAATGGGTCATAGGTTAGCTCCATGGGTCATGGATAATACCCATTATGACTTATGCATGATGTCATGCAATGGGTCATGGGTTACGGATCATGCTCCATGGATATGGGTCATGGAATGTTGGGTTTTACCCAACTACATTCAATGTATTTAGTCAATGGGTCAAATACTTAGATTTCTACCCATTATATTACCCATTATAGTACATACTAAGTATGTATATATCTACCCATTATGTAAACACTAGTTGTTATACATATGCATTACTATAACATGAAAACACTTTTACTTGTTTAGTGATTCATATGCAGACGTAAGTGTGTTAGTAAACTATTGGGTCAAACCATTTACATATTTTATTTGTTTCGTTTAAAATGATTTTATGTTTGTTATCGACAAAACATTAAAAGATCGTAAAATATAAATAAATATTTTTATGGCTTATTTGTATTAACAATCTCCCCCTTTTTGTTGATGACAAAACATAAGATTATTTTAAGGAAAAACTAAAATCCGTAAAAGTTTGAATTGGAGTTTTTACTCTCTTCTCCCCCTTTTTGTCGAAACAAAAAGAGCGTCGAAAAGAATCTAACACATTATTTTAAGAAAAACATGTGAAAAGAAAAAAATATGAAAAATAGAGAGTAAGGGAAGAGAAGTATTCTCGTCTTAGCTCCCCCTTGACGAGTCCATTCGTTTGTGAGGGCGTCAAGTAAGTAGGAATACTAAGTAAGTGCATTGCAATTATGTTTGCAAATGGTTTCGTCCTTTTTGATGAACATGCTCCCCCTTGACGAGTGCTCCTTTGTAAGGAGGACATCATGTAGTTATTGTAATCCTATGTGAAAGTATTGCAAATGTTTTTGCAATTGTTTTACTTTGACAAGAAACTCCCCCTAGCTAAGAGTGTCAAAGTCTTCACGTGTATATTGAAAATCTACAAAACAAAGGTTAGAAAACAAGTATATAATGCATAATTTCCTGCAAATAAGACTCAAGTTAGTAATAAACAAGTCTTCTGCTGCACGGATCCCACTGTTCCTCCCTTGGAGGGATCCGTCTAGGCTAAAGTGAGGGATCCATCTGCCTGTAAACTCAAGACAACAATGTTGACGTAAAATGTGAAGTTAACATCAAGAATGAGTTACATATTAATGCACCAATGATAATACGACATATAACATGTAATTTCATTCAATAAAAACACGAGAAATGATCTACATATCTCTAAAACTAAGAGAATGATTTAAACAAGAAATATGATTCCTAAACTATCTAAGTTAAGCTTAAGACTAGGACACCACTTGAATCCTTAAGCTCAAGGTTGTTTAGGTTTGTTGACTTCATCGAAACGTTCGAGGAGGTGATAAAACATGAAATGTTGCTCTTCACGTACTTCATGTATCAAGCCTTCAACATGTTGACAATGATAACAATCTTTGTCATGGCTAGAAAATGGTGGAGGTAGAAATGGAATTGCTTGAGATGAAGGGTTGGGTTGAGTTTCCACAAAAGGAGGAGGGTTAAGTGAGGAAGGTTGAGGATTCTCAAAAGAATGAGGGATTTGTGGAGGTATATTTGGAGGTGATTCAACCAAAGGTGATGGTGGTGGAACATGTGTCGAGGATGGTGGTAGAGAAGTATCTACTTTCATTTGATCGGGTGGTTGACTATGAAGATTCCTCATAATCCGAAAGGGACTATTTGAGAGTGACGGAGAAAAGGATACCGGTGCTAGTGTCGATTCAACACCTTGATTTTGTTGTGCTATCCTCTCTATAGAGGAGAATGTTGGCAATGCTGGAGGATGAGAGGGCCTAGAAGGCAAGTCCTCTAAATTGTAGAGATGTGGTGATGAATGTGGAGTGGTAAATAATATGGCTCTAGGCACTAATGGTGATGGTTTAGTGGAAATGGGAGTGTTTGGTTTAGGAGGTATAGTGGTGTTTGGCATTGGTAGTTTTGTGGGAACAATCCTTTTGGGGATTGGTTTGATTGGTTGAGTTGGTGGAGGGGAAATCCTAGCGTTTGTGGATTTAATAGGAGATGATTCGGTTGAAGAAATTTCATGAAAAACACGAGCAAGTTTCTTGGGTGGTCCTTTTGGTGGATGAGTTAGCACTAGAAGCTTTCCTCATGATGAGATGACAAAAGGTTAGTGAGATATAGGCTTATAGTTGTTGAGAATTAAGTTGTAGATGGTGACTTAGAGGTCCTAACAAGACGATTTATAAAGGGAAGGATTTGGCAAGTGCATTCAAGACTTAACCCACTAAGATCCTTTGAAATGTGATGATTTGTATGCACAAGAGTCAACTTCAGAGTTGTACTGATCAAGGAGGTTAATTAAGGCAAGATGGAGTGTTCAAGTTAGCAAGGAGAGCTTAAAATGATTGTTTTAGCTAGGATTAGCTGAATCTGTCAGCCGGTTCCCACGGTTCCCTCCAATGAGGGATCCGTCTAGGCTAATCCTAGGGATCCGGCTCTCAGTACCCAAGAGAAGTGGGAAATGATGTTATTGTTAGGAATTATAAATTCCAGGTATTAAAGAGTCGGTCACCTCAAGTATATGTAATCGTTAGAAAGCTCGTAGTCGTAGTTATTTTAAGTTAAGTAGTATTTAGTTAAGTAACACCGTGGAGGATGGACGGTCTTTACCAGCTGTATGCACGATCCACCGTTGTGTGGCGTTTATGTAAGACTATAAATTCTCTCTACCTCCCAAGGTAGAGTTGGAGCTCATAATAAAATTTTCTTTCTCTCACAAAGTTCTCTAAACCTCTAACTTTACGTCTCTAGAATTTCACTTATCGCCACCTATTTGTTATGGTTTGATGTGTATGTGAAAACTAATATCCTACAATTGGTATCGAGCCATGGTTAGATCATATCTTGCACATCTTTGGATTTCTAGTGGTTTTAGGTGGTTTTGAGTTTGAAAAGTTTAGTGGTTTGTGCATCATTTGGTTGATTTCTTGTGTTAAAGCTTGGATTTTGTTAGTACTTTTACGTTTAGAATCATCAAAAGTGTTTAGGTTTTCATTTGGTAAGCTTGAATCATCTTGGTTGGGTTGTTTTGGATTGAAAAGTGATGTTTGTGAAGTTTTCTTGCTAGCGACTTGACCTCGGATTATTTTCCTTGTAGCGACTTGCTTTACATTTTGTAGCGAGTTGCGCTTTTGGAGCTAGCGACTTAGGCTTAGCGACTTACGATACAAGTAGTGGACTCTCCACTACGGGTAGCGACAGTGTTAGCGACTTGGTGAGTAGCGAGTTGCTATTTAGCGACTTGATTCTTTAGCGACTTGAATCTTAGCAATTCTTGCCAAAATTTTGCTAGCGACTTGAGGCTTAGCGAGTTACTATTTAGCGACTTGACTTTGTTTAGCGACTTGGGACTTTAGCGACTTGGTGGTATAGCGAATTAGGTGTTAGCGACTTGGTGCATTATCTTCTAGCGACTTGGGTGATTTTTACGGTTTCTCTTGATTTAGTAAAATCCGTGAAAGAATCTATTTCCGGTTTAATCATAGAGTTATAAAATCCGTATAATCTGTTAACATGTCTACCAACGTTCCTACTATCATATCCACCATTGCGAGAGGATGTTCTTTCTTGGCTCGGATACTCGTCACCCATGCTTGACAAAAGCCGACTATGACTCTTGGGCTCAGCGAATTAGATTGTCTTGTCTTGGTAAAGAAAATGGGGTTAACTTTCTCAAATCAATCGATGAAGGACCTTACTGTACTAGAGATGTACTTGATCTTCTTGAAGATGGAACTACGATTTACGGAATGGATAGACCAAAATGTATGATGAGCTTGATGATAAGGAGAAAAAGAGATTCGATGCAGATATCCGAGCTTCCAACATTATACTACAAGGTCTACCTAAAGACATCTACAAGCTTATCAATCACAACACTTGAAGCTAAAATTTGTATGGGATAATGTCAAGATGCTTCTTTACGGTTTCGAGCTAGCTGTTGAAGACCGAGAATCGCGGTGTATGATGAATTTGAGCACTTCAAGATGAAACCGAGACGAGTGTCTATGAGTACTATGTGAGATTTCATAAGGTGGTGAATGATATGAGGAACATCGAATGACTATGCCTAACATTCAATTTGAACTCAAAATTTGTGAACAACATGAATCCCGAATGGCACAAGTTTGTCACCTACTGTGAAGCTCACTAAAGGATTGAAGAATACAAACTATGAGCAACTCTATGCCTTCCTCCTTCGAATGAGAGACATGCTATGTTTGAAAAATGATTCTTAATCGGTTCAAAACCAACGAGGAGAGACAAGCTCATCTAATGACTCAAGCGCCTTCTACTCAAACATCGGAATCACAACCAAAGCCTCACAATTCATACCCATGGGTAATGGTAATCACAAACTCATTCACGATCCTATGTTCAAACAAGTTGATGTTGATGCACACGTGGGTAACATCATTAATCAACTAGCTCTTCGATTAGTCAAAACATGAATTCTCTCCCACAAACCAACAACAACCTCAAAAAAACATCTAACCCACACAATCAAGCTCTTTGTTAAAGATGGGAGGATCGTGGTACAACGGTTCAGAAAGACGGCGGTATGATCGGGGAAGAGGTGGGTGGTAGAGGTTATGTTGATAATCGAATCGAGGAATGAATGGTAATCAAGGTTAAGCTAAGCCGATCAAATGTTATAATTGTGGAGGTGAGGGACACATTGCAAGGCGCACATCTCAAAACGTCCACGAGAATGCCGATTACTTGAGAGATAAGATCTTGCTTGTACAAGCTCGGGATAATGGTCTTGCTTTGGATGAAGAGGAATTGTTGTTTCTTCTTGAGGGCAATGCCAAGACCTATGATGCGAGATGTGGATGAGCGGCCTATTAGGAGATAGGTCACAATCATCGAATGCCTTTTAAGTCGTGATTGTGATGCATACGACTCTGATGTGGATGATGGACCTCTGCACACAATTTTTATGGCTAGCATTTCTCCAATGGTTTCTCCCAAGGTCTCTTCTTCACCACAAGTTGGCCCATCCAAAGACAAACTCATCTCGGAGGTATTAAAATTATACGATGATCTTTGATGTGCAAAGATGCATGATAAAGTACAATCAATGAAACTTTTGAATCAAATATTGAAAATATGGATAGTATCAATGTTGTCCCATATGATCAATATATGAAACAAAGTGAAAGTGAAGTTGTACCAAGTGATGCATCTTCTCGCGATCAATAATGATTATGTTTTGATGAATTCACGCATGTGCCTCGATGATTCATTGTTTACGAACTAAATGCCTATAAAGAGCGTGTTGCTATTTATGAACAACATGCAAAATTTGATTTGACCACTCGTGAGCGGGAAATGGATGACCAAGTCGTACAATCATTAGAAAAAGTAATTTTAGAAGAAGTATTAAAACAAAAGTTAAATTCCTTGCAAGAAAAGCTTTCTAAAGCGCTAAACAAAACAAGAACTTCAAGAAAATGTGAAAATGCTTAAGCAAGAATTTAATGCAAAGGAATCAAAACTCTTGAAAGATTTTTCTAATCAAAACTTTGAAAACAAACTTGAAAACAAGTTGTACATACAAGGAACACCATTGATTTTTCACATGATCACTAAGCATAGAGTCTTAGCGATAAGCATAGCATTCCCCTTGTTGAGGAACCAAATCGAGGTCATTAAAAGGCTAGAAATGCTCATAAGGTTCTTTATGATGGCAATGAAATCCTTAAAACCTAGGCGAAACCTAGTTGCGTTGAGTGCCTTGAGGAAGATAAGAAATCGGATGAAGTCACTAGGAAAAGATGAACAAGAAATTAGATGATCCTAAATGTAAAAGAAGAAAATAAAGATCACACCCCATGATTACAAGAAGGAAAAGCTGGTTTCCTTGAACAAGTTTAAGCCTCGAGACATTGTTGACTCCAGAACAAGTTTTTGGAAAATGGATTTAGATAAGCGAAAATTTGAAAATATTGTTGAAACAAACCCTCCCTTTGGAAAATGCCTAGAAGCGTATGTGTATCCTCCTAATACACCAATGCATCTAGTTCGAGAACTATTGCTACTAAAAGCAAGATCTTAATCGAGTTAATATGTTATTTTTCAACTATTTGTTGATTTTGAGAAAACTTGTAAGAAAAGGATCACACCAGCTGGGATAAGCGAAGGGAAAGGGGTTTTGAACAAACAAAAGAATGCTATTTAGCGAGGTCATGCCTTTCTTTAAACTTCTAAAGATCACTTTGAGAGTCTTAAAAGGGATGAATCTTGATATTAAGGGAATAGAAAAGGAATTTGATGCAATGATTGTTGAAGTTAGTAACTATGAGCGTGCACTAAAATATAATGAGATTGAGAGGAAGAACTTGCATACATTAAATGAGACTCTTATTCTTGAATGTGTTGCTCAAGATATGTTTTCTTTGCTACAAATTGTTCTATTAATGCTTCCCAATTTCATGAACTATCTGTTGCCTGAAAGTCTCCCATGATCGTGTCATTGAGCTTGAAAAACTAATTAGAACTAAATGAAAAAATTGAGCTGGATGATCACGACAATTTGGTTAAACATTTTCTAAACTAGAAGTTGAGCATTTTAATTTACAACTAAAATATCAACATCTTAAAGAAAATGTCAAAACTTCAAATATCAAGACATCCTCGGATGCTCGAGTTTGATCACGGTTTTCAAATTAACAAGCGTGATGAGCAGATTCAAGCTCATTGCAACACGATCGAGAAAGTTGAAAGCCCAAATCTCTCAATTAAAAGGTCAAGCGAACAATATGACGGGCTCCCAAATGCCTCCTCCTTTAGATTCTCGAGAATTCTCAAACGTTTCATCTTCAAAACCTAGTAAATGCATTACAAAGGAAAGCGAAAGTTTTCTAGAAGAAAATGAAAGGTTAAGCGTCATTTCAATGAGTTATTTGAATCAATAAAGGTCACTCGTAACAAAAATAATGAACAAATAGCTTCATTGCAAAAAGAAATTGAGAATCGAAGAGTCGGGAAAAGGGAAAATGCCAATGACCAATGGGAGAATGGTGTATCAAGGTTCACTCTTGTAATAAATATGCTTTATGCGTGAAATATGTCCTCCTCATCTCGGGAACAACAAACTTGCTGTTCAAACATACTTCTCATCCCTTAAGGATTGCCTAGAATGTCTGCGTGAGATTGTTGAAGAGGATAAGTTAGAGAAACCTCATGATAATGCAATTGGACATGCATGCTTATATTCCAAACGATCTCAAGAAATCCTAGAATGCTTGATCACAATATGCCCAAAGTCCTTGGGTGAGAGAGTTAATCCTTTGATTCCATGTTCGATGCCTAATGCCAAGTATGATATACATTCGATGCCCAATGTTTTGAATGTGAACTTTAGTGTGCCTTTAAGTAGTTGATTCGGATACATCAATGCTAAGAAGAGAACTCAAGTGTGCCTTCTAGGGTACAAATCCCGCACTTCTAGTTTTAAGAAAGTGAACCTTAGTGTGCTGCATGTAGTTCGGATCCAGCACATCTAAGCGGTGATGCAAAAGTAGTAAAACCAACTAATGTTCCCATTCCTCTCAGAGTGTCGGTGACATTAAAGGGAGCGGTCAAAGTCTCAAGACAATACAAGGAATGATAGGACCTCATAAGCTAAGAATGTGCCTTTGGAAAAGAGAAGAACAATCTAGGAACTATAAGTTTGAACCGAATAAAGCGAATCGTGTTGATTCTAATATTAGCCATAGGCGTCTTGTAATTAATTAATTACGATACTATTTGCAAACCTTGTATTGATGTACGCTTGAATTACATTTCTAATCACGAATGTGGTGTTAATGTTTTGCCTAATGATGTTAATTGTCCGATTAATATTGTTAATGCTAAAATTCATGCTAAGAAGGCTAAAAGGCAAAAGCGAAAGAAAGTTGAAAGCGATTGGAAACCTACAGGAAGAACATTTAGTAAGGTAGGCTATTATTGGATACGTTGGTCATAAGACTAATCGAGACAATGCCCACTAGAAAATGGATGCCCTCTTGGTAGAACTATTCCTTAAGAAGTGTGCACTTTGTGAGCAGGGCTAATACATACACTATGTTAGGAATTAGAAAATTCCATAGTAAAGAGTCGGTCACCCCAAGTGTTATCTAGCATAAGTTAGCTCGTAGACAAATCGTTAATTCGTTATTTATTGTTTTATTAGTTAGTTATTAGTCTAGTTTAGCATAGTGCAACACCGTGGAGGAAGGGCGTGTCTTTACCCTTGTATCCACGATCCACGGGCCGATAGGAGGTCGTTGAGTCTATAAGTATAAATACCCTTCCATCCATGGAAGGGTGGTGCTCTCATAATCTAACATTCAACATTTGTGAACCAAGTCTCTAGCAAGAACACCCTCTATCTTTCTCTCTAAATATGGCTAACATGTATTTTGATCATCCAAGACCACCGAATCATCAACACAATAAATATTGGATCCTAACAATTGGTACGAGCCAAGGTTGTTGTGTTGTGTTGATTTGTGGTTTCATACCATAGTTTTTGTGTTTTATTGATCAATGTTGGCTCGAATAGTGGTCTAATAAAGCTGTTTTCATCACTTTTTGGTGAATAATATATTGATTGTTTAAGCTGTTTTAAACAAGTTTTCCTCGACTAAAGGTTGATCTTATATGATTTTGTGTGGTATCCTTTATTTGTGTCATAGTCAAAAATCTGTTTTGTCCAACGGCGGTTTGTTTCTATCATTTTAGTTGCCTTGTACCAAAGTGAAGATAAGTGGTCATCGATTTTTGGTCAAAGCGGGTAAAATGGGACATTTTATGCACCTTTTACGGGTTTTATGGTGATCGGAAAACTTGGTTGGAAAAACTCATCGGAAAACTCATATAATCATGCTAGCGAGTTGATAGTACAAAATGTCGATTATTTGAATCCGCTAGCGACTTGGTGGTGTTTTGCCTAGCGACTTGTTTTACAAGTCGTAGCAACTGTTATTGAACAAGTTAGCGAGTTATGAGCGGAAATAACTATATAGCGACTTGTTTACTTGATTATGCTAGCGACTTGGTTAGTATGCTAGCGACTTGGTGCTTAAAAGATGTAGCGACTTATATTTATAATTTAGCGACTTGTGTGTTTTAAAACGGGTAGCGACTTGCTTTTGAAAAACCGGGTAGCGACTTGCTTTGGAAAAAACAGGTAGCGACTTGCTTTGAGAAAAAAAATGGCTAGCAACTTGGACAGAAAAGAAGAGATGAAGAAGAATATGACTCGACCTTGACCACAACATACCATATATCAAATACAATACAATGACATCAGTAAAAATACCAACATCATCAGTCTTAAAGTAAAGTCAACAAGATCTCAGTCCTAATTTCGTGAATCGTCAAGACCTTCAAAGCCTATCACTCGAATCAATAATGCATCATCAATCTTTTGTTGTGATTCGCTTCAAGACTATTCGACCATAAAGAAAAGTAAAATAACATGAGTGTTATTCTCTTTTCTTTGGATCATTTTTTAAACAGTAACAACATTATTATCAAATCGTCCTCAACATGGTTCCAGCAACACAAGTTAAATAAAAGACATGTCAAGAGCTCAAAGGAAAATCTAAGTATGGTATGAGATCTCAGCTTTGTTCATCTTTGTGAATGGTTCTAAAAACTCATAGATCTCGAAAGATCTACTCACTTATGAGCGTGTGCTTCATGGATCTAAAACATTTTTTGTTAATATCCGAATCTAAGGAATGGTTTTAACAACTATATGTCACGGCTTGAAATGTGTTTATTGAACAATGTTGACTACGGGGTTGTTTATGACGGTATTTCTTATTTGGATTTGAAGTGAGGTTTTCGGCGCGTTTACTTATTTCGTCTTCTTTCTTTCTACCTTTCTTTTCCGCGAAGATGACTTGTTTGGGCATTTATAGAGTGTGATAAAGACTTGGCTATTTAGTTACGGTTGTGATTCTTTCTCGCTTAACCCACAGCGTAGCTATCACTTGGTGTCTCACTCGATTGAGAATGTCAAGAGGTTTTGTACATTGGGTACACGTTTCTTCTTCACGAGGATTAGTACAAGTTTAAGTAACAAATGGGAATTTTACTTCATGATCAAGTTTGGTATATCGGGTTTACTTCTCCATGTGGTCACTACAATAGCCGAGCAGAATCGTGAATGATGTGTTTACCAAAGTGTTTATTGGATGGTTGATGATGTTGTTGATGTTGGATAATGAACCGTTGATGAACATTGCATGTTCCCCTAAAGCAGATATTCACGAAACCAAAGTTGTCATAACACATTCAAGCGACATTGTTTACGGTTTTGTCTTGATTTTGTAAAATCCATGAAAGAACCTATTTCTCGGTTTAAATCATAGACTTGTAAAATCCGTGACAATGGAAACATCACGGTAATAGTAAAGTGCATTTCGGATCTATCTTACGGTTTATTCTTGGTTTTGTAAAATCCATGAAAGAAACTATTTCTCGGTTTAAACCATAGAGTTGTAAAATCCGTAATGATGGAACCATCTTGGAGAAAGAAAGTGTATTTGGGATCTTTTTGATCTTTGGTGCTACGGTTCTGCTTGAAGAAGGATAAAAGGTGTACTTCATGAATTGGATGTGTGTTTGGATATTCGTCATGGCGGTTTGGTTATTACATGGTTTTACGGGGTTATGTGCTTTTAACCATGGTCGGGATGAAACCATTATCAAAGTTCATTTAAATGTCAAAGAAGGCTAGATTTGAGCGATTCGAGAAGATGTGACAACGGCGTTAATTCACTATTATTTATTTGAGGTTGAAGTGAAATATCACGGCGAGTGTACTTAGTATCACGAAGGTATCGGGGATGGTTGGATGAAGATTCTTCATGATCCTTGTTCGAGCTTATTATCAAAAGCGAAGACTTGGAAATCTAGTTATTGTTGGGTGTCTTTTACCTTTTCTTTTACCACTTGGGGAATTGGGCTCTTACCACCACAAAATAACTATCACTTTAAGGAGTTACGTTGTAGTGCTCGATGTCACATTCAATTGTGGATTTTCAAGAGGTAATGTCGTCTATTACTTGATGGTTGGTTGGTTGAAGAGTATAGAGTACTTAGAGATTCAAATGGGCATGAAGTCTCGGCACGCTCTTTGTTACATATGTGCAAGTTTAAGTCACGAGTTCGGGTTAGTTTACTTGAGGTCAAATTCATCATATTGGGTTTTCTCCATCATTTGTCACGACAAAGAGCCTCTTGAATGATAATGGGGTTGATTACATGTTTTGCTAAGAGATTGAAAAGAGAGATTATGGCGTATGATTCACATCGATTCGGGCCTCGTACTCTAAAGAAAAGAAATGTATGCGTTTGGTGCGCATTATCTTGAAAGAAGAAATCTTCTTATGACGTATGAACACATTGATTCATGCCTCGTTCTCTAAAGAAAAGAAAAGTGTGCGTGTCGATGCGCTTTATCTTACGAAGAAGAAATCTTCTTATTATGACCATTCTCATCAACATGCTTCATACTTTTCCATGCGCTTGGTCATCAAGTGAACCGGACTCTTGTTGATTGTTTTCTCATTCCACTTGCTCAACTATAATGAAGATGGCGACATCATGTGCTAATTTTGCGGGGAGAAGTGTGAATAGACTACATTTGGATGATTTTCACTTATTTAATCAAGAATGGCAACTCCGTATGCAATTCTTGAGGGAGAAAAGTGTGAAATTTTGCATGGTTGATTGATATTTGAGAATAAATGGTCAACGGCTCCAAACTCATGTAAGAACCGAGCTTCTTCTTATCGGGTCATCTTTACATGGAGTTTCTTCTAAGAGCCGTTAGTTGACATCTTCACTGGTGATATGAGTTTATTGACAAAGTGCTTCGGTTAATGCTTCACGTGCACATCAACATGATGATTCGAACAACCTACATTCTTGTTTGATGTGATTGTTTGCTTGGTGTTACCATTTTGTGTGTTCGTTGCGGCACGATTCTTGATTTCCTTGATGAACATCTTTACATTCTTGTTTGATTGGGAGGATTTTAGTTAAGGGATTTGCAAGATGTAAGTTGATTGGGATGCTTTTGGTGATGTTCTTGTTTTGGTGAGTTGAAGATGTTAACTATCTATTCCCAATTGGACAATCTTGAAGAAGGTCGAGTCTGATCGGTTCTACATTTTACGCTACATGTTAGAAGACTAAAGGCGAGTTGCATTTAACGATCTAAAGACTTCTTCTTAATCGGGCATTTATCAAGCAGTTGTCGGTTTAGGGAGAGCACTAATTGGGGAGAGTGAAATGTCAAATTTAATCCCCAATTAGACTTGCTCACATATTCTTGACAAGTTGATTCTCACAAGAGTTCAAGTGTTCTTCTCAACAAATTTCTAGTATACGGGCTTACAAAGTGTTCTTGATTACGAAGTATCAAAACCTAGCAAGGGGAAGGAGACACGTATCTAAGCGAGTAAACTTGATGAACTTAATACTTCTAAGTGATTGAAGATATCCGGGAAGACAAATGTCATTACCGAGAGAAACTCAAGGTTTGACTCATGGCGTTTAGTGTTTATTCCAACTATGTGGGGAAGAGATGTTAGAGAGTTAGTTTACGAAGATGAAAGAGGTACATTGGTGTGTGATGATCTCGATGTTATCGCAATCATCGGGGAGAGAATTGTGTACATTGGGGATGCTCATTTGTTTTACTTGAGGGCTTAATCGGTGATTCGAGATATAATCACTTATTCGGTGTTGACATCCATAGAGATTGTCACCCGAGAGATAATCGATGATTCGGCCTGCTTCTTCAATGTTATCGGTTGTTCTCTCTTTGGGAATGTGTGTACCGGGTCCTTGAGCTTCATACACGATCATCGGGAAGAAAGCCATTGTTTACCACAAACATTGGGAGGTGTTTTCCTTAGGGCATGATGTGTATTCGGGAGAGTTCTTGGATATTGGTGTACTTGGGTTCTTGAGCTTCATACACATTCATCGGGGACGAAAGATGTGAACATTGGGGAGTTGTTCTTCATTACCCTCATGATGTGTATTCGGGAGAGTTCTTGAGCATTATACAAAGAGGTGGCGCATCAATTCAACTACTTGGGGAATTGTTCTCTTGACACCTTTTGGAATGGATCGCTTGGACGTCGGTTGAAAGGAAATTTGAGAAGATTATTTATGTGTGGGATGATACGTTCTTTGTTCTTCTATTTGATGATATAACCTCGAGCGAAGAATCACGGTGATTATTCTTAAAAGGAGCGGTGGATTTATGATAATGGTGTGCTTCTTTGTGCACTGGCTAAAGCAAGCTTGAAATAGAGCTTGAATCGCTCAACTAAAGGATTTTCGGTTTGGGGAAGCGCCAAAGTCTCACTTTCGGATGGTTCAATTTCTTTCTTCAATTCAAGAGCCTGGAAGCTTTGGTGGTGAATGTTTAAGAGATGATGACTTCTATCTTCTCTGACGTCTTTGCTCGATATCCTTATCTCGGTACTCGTATCATCATCTTCTTTAACTATATCATCTACTCTATCCTTGTATATATTTATTCGAAAAACAAAATACAAAAATATAAAACCAACAAAACAAAATAGAAAAATATAAAACCAACAAAAGAAAATAGAAAAATATAAAACCTTCAAAACCCATAAAAATCGAGAAAATTTCAAAAATACCAAAAATATGTTTTCTCAAGACATGTCTTACGGTATCGATAACATCTACGGTCTTAGAAATGTCATTCAATAATGGCACGGGACCATAGATGAAGTTCGGCGAGGAGGTGTAAATATTCTTTTCTAAACATGTCTCAAAAAATATGGCTTCTGATTATTTGATTGTAACCGGGCTTCAAATAATGGCTTGCGATTATTTGATTGTAACCGTGCTTAAACTATGGCTTGCTATTATTTGAGATAGCAACCCGCTCTTTTAAAGGAAGGAAAGTGCTGCGCTAAACCTATTTTTCAAATATTTCGTGCACTTATCCTAAAAACAAAAATGAGGAAAGTATGTCGAAGGATCTTTGTTCCTACACAAATGTTTTCCGTCTAAAATTCTTGAGAAAAATATTTGTTGTTTTCTAAAATGGTGGTAAATGAGTTGCTTGTAAATCAATCGATTCGAGTTTTTGTGAAAATTGAAAACTCAATCAATGACTTGACGCTTTTAATCTTTTCGGAAAATGAGTCATTGATTGAGGGAGAATGTTTTCAAATTTATATCATCTAACGGACTTTCTTAATTATCCTCGTGCTTAATTAAAAATGATAATTGCCTATGTTGAAGGACTAGGTTTCTAGGATATGATTGTTAGGTTTAGATGATTAGAGTTTGAGAAACACATTATTCCCATACCTTATATGATCGATTGATATGTTGGATTGACTTTTATTAGTCGATTCTTTGTTTGGGTGATGTCGACCACCATATATTTGTATGTGTGTTCACTAACATATGCGGTATATTGGTATATAAGAATGTTCCGATCCGGATCCCACAAATGAAGATGATTGGATGCGAAAGGAAAGGGTAACTATATCTTGGGTTGACAAATGAAGAAGCGGAGCTTAATTGGACTTCAATGGAGAGTTGGCATAAATGCAGCGTAAGAGGTCTCCTTGCATCGTGAGATGGTTTTCTTCTAAGTGATTGAAGAAAGCGGAGCTTAATTTGACCTCGGTTGGCATTCAAAATGCAACGTAAGAAGAAGTCTCCTTGCATCGTGAGACGGTTTTCTTCAAACCCTACTGACAACAACAACAAAAGCTTCTCAACCACCTAACGTATCTTTGTGCGGGATACCATTTTAAACAATTTTGAATAAATTTGAATTAAATTGTTTTGAAAATGGAAAAATATTGTTTTGAAAATATATTGGACTAAATTTTGAAAATCACGGACTTCATTTTATCAAAACTTAAGTCACTCAATTATCGACTTGGTCATGGATTGAGGGAGAGTGATTTAAAATAAAATATTTTCAAACAATATTTCTTCATAAAAGTCCGTTTGTACAAATAAGTGGTGATCTAAAGATTTAATGTTATGTCATGGTATGATTTTTCTTTAGAATCAAGGTCTTTCAAAATGAAATTTTTACATTCTTGTTTGATTGTGAAATTGTTTTATTTTACTTAAAGATCTCTTAAAACTATCATACGACACTAACAATCTTTAATGTCTTAAAATGGTCCTTATCATCATCTTTCAAAATTAAATCTTGCCCGTCTTTCCCAAAATTTTCTAAATGATTTAAATCGGTTGGGATCACAAATCTCAAATGGTTTGAAATTTTGATCGGGGAGAGATCGTGATTTAAATCTCAAATCTGTTTTAATGGAATTGGTTTTAGTCCTTTAAAGGCACTCCTGCCTCCATGTGCCAAACGATTTCAAATACACAATGCACATGTTGAGGAGGAGGATTTATCAAAAACCGGATGAGTATTTAAACAAGGCCACATTTTCTCCCATGTTTTCTAAACCTAATTAAATCACTTGGGATCCAAAATCTCAAAGGGTTTGATATTTTTGATCGGGGAGAATTTGTGATTTAATAATGAAATTTGATAAAGGTGATCGTTTTGATTTAATTGTGCATTTGCTCTCTCATATGTGCTAAGCGCTTTCGAATCTCGAAGCACATATTGAGGAGGAGCAAAACTATCAGTACAAAAGTTTTTAAAGAGATTTATAAAGTACCTTGATTGAGTTTTCAAATGGTTTCTTAATGGCTTTTGTGATCGTGGATGTGCTTCAAAGAACTCTTGCCTCTATGTGATAAAATGATTTCAAATATCCTATGCACATATTGAGGGAGAATTTTACCATGAAAATCAAATGGCTTTTAGTATGAAAATTGTGATCAAAGAAAATATTTCAAAGTCCTCTTGCCTCCTTGTGCTAAACAATTTCTAAATCATACGCACATGTTGAGGGAGGTTTTCTAAATGATCAAAACTATTAAGGTACAAAATGCTTTGATCTCGTATCACAAGTACCTTGATTGGTTTTCAAATGATTTTCAATTGGTTTCATGAAGGAAAGAACAATACCAAAAGACCGACCAATTTACTTTATGCATGGTGTTATAAGGATGGTTAGGTTAGGTATTTGTTCCCACGATCCCTTGAGCCGGAGGGATCTACCGAGGACAATCCACTAGATAGTGTAGAGTCCTTAGGTATATTGAAAAAAGGAGAAAAGTGAGGAATGGGAAGAGTGCGGATGAGGCGAGCTAGTCTTGGAATAAACCCAACAAGGTTCTAGTTATGAAGTCTCGGTAAGCTTGAAGGGTTGAAGAATGAAAAAGAAATGAATGTGAAAAGGGTGAAAAGAAATAGCCCTCCATCAATTCAACCTTAGGGCGAAACCGGGTTCAATTCATATACTCTTGGTGGTTACTAAGGTAACACTTGGTATTGAAGACAAGACATCATGGACCCGGTGATGCCTTGCACTAAACTTCCCAAACCACTCAAGTTCCTCTTAAAGGGCTTGTTTCATTCTCACGGGAACCGACATAATCTATCGACTTTCTCTTAGAGATTGTTGATATTGAAGAAGGAGACCCTCTCCTAGTCTCGACACGAGGAACCAAAAATGCACTATTGAGTCTAGAGCCAAGAGATCATCCACAATATCTCGTTAGGACACTAAA
Source organism: Chrysanthemum lavandulifolium (assembly GCA_022545495.1). Classification (NCBI taxonomy): domain Eukaryota; kingdom Viridiplantae; phylum Streptophyta; class Magnoliopsida; order Asterales; family Asteraceae; genus Chrysanthemum; species Chrysanthemum lavandulifolium. Next base: position 156,359,045 of record CM040246.1, read on the forward strand.
TTCTTGAAGACTTGCTTTTCACACAATGTGGAAAGTAAGTATATATTAAGAGTCCTCGCATTATCCTTGTGGTATTGCGGAACATCCGAGTGATATGTAAAATATTCACGATGAAGATGGAAATCCTTCTAGAGCCAACATCAAACAAGCTCTTGGTGGGTGACATGTGAGATCTTCTCAAAAGATCAAGCTTGTGACAAGCTGGATAGAAACGATGGGAGATTCATTCTTGAATCAACCTTGGTCGAGAATGGAATTGCGAATACTTTTGGAAAAACCGTTCGATGTGCAAACCTTCTTTTCTCTAGCACGTCGAATGTGTATTGTTTTCAAATTCAAAAGTATCTCGATTGAAAAATACTTTTAGAAAAACCGTTCGATGTGCGAATCTCTTCTTTTAGCTAGCACGTCGAATGTGTACTCATTCTCTAATACAAAAGTATTTTGATTGAAAATTGATCTTTCTCATAAAACCTTCGTCGTATTGCAAAACTCTTTCTTCAAGCAATACGCGATTGTTTTCAAATCATTTTCATCAATCGGTGAATCTCAATTATTTGGTTCACTCACTCCGTGTTGTCTTCTTTGAGGCGTTCGGTTTGAGAACGGCTAGAACATTGCGAAACCACATCAAGGAGATTCTTAGGAATCCTACGATCACAGGCGGTACTTGTCTTGATCAGCGGGAACCGTGGGCGTGTACCTCAATTCAGCGAAAGTGATCAAAGACACTTTCGTGTGTTTTATTGCTAGCTTGTTGTTTGCGGTACATTTGGACGGTTGCGGTGATCGAATTGAGGAGTCAATCAAAGCCGCATGCTCACGGCATCCACACTTAATTGAAGAAATCATGGTGGTGCATATCTACATAACACGGTTACGATATTTTATACTATGCTTACTGCTTGCTGCTCTTGCAAATATCATGAACCGATAAGGCTTCCGCTACTCGATGGAAAGATGTCATGATTCAAAAGTGTGAGCATGTCGGTCCGAAAGTCACAACTTCACATGATGGCAACACAATAAAGGGTGATCGAGAGATTTCTTGTGGTGATGATCTCAAAAAAGCTCGAAGATCATCAAAGATGTGGATCGGTTAAAGGCCTCCACTAAAAGTACAAATCTATGCGGACTTTGAAGAATCGCTACTAAAGCACAAAGATTGCGAATTGAAGAATTGAAGTCTCTGAGCTCAAGAACAAAGTCAAGAATAGAATGCTAGGATTGAAATGTAAAACATGGGGTGACCTCCTTAGGGAGATTGTTAGGAATTAGAAAATTCCATAGTGAAGAGTCGGTCACCCCAAATATTATCTAGCATAAGTTAGCTCGTAGACTTGTCGTTATTTACGTTATTTAGTAGTTTATTAGTTAGTTTGTAGCGTAGTTTAGTTTAGTGCAACACCGTGGAGGAAGGACGGGTCTTTACCCTTGTATCCACGATCCACAGGCCGATGGGAGGGTCGTAGTTTGTAAGTATAAATACCCTTCCATCCATGGAAGGGTGGTGCTGCTCATTTTAATCTAATATTCATACTTTGTGTAAACCTCTAGCAAGAACACCCTCTCTCTACTTTCTCTCTAACTATGGCAAACATGTATTTTGATCATCCAAGACCACCGAATCATCAACACAATAAATATTGGATCCTATAACCAAATGGAACCCATTCTTGCATGGGGATCCCAATTATCGATTATCCATTCTTGTACGTGTTCAGCTGCGGATCGTTCAAATCGTTACGTGGTACACGGACTAAGGTGTTCCAAGCATATATTTGGAGACGGTCACGACTCATGAACCGTGAGCAAATTCATAGGGACGATTAGATTCGGGAATGATCATTTCGGTGTTATTATGGGTTATGGAGACTATGTTGTTGGTGAAAGTGTTATCTCCGGGGTATACTATGTAGAAGGTCTTGGTCATAACTTGTTCTCTGTTGGTCAATTCTGTGATTACGATCTAGAAGTAGCCTTGAGAAAACATACTTGTTTCGTTAGAGAACTTGATGGTAAGGAACTTTTAAGAGGTTCACGTGGTTCAAATCTATACACCATCTCTATCGAAGACATGATGAAGTCTTCTCCAATTTGCTTCTTTGTCAAAGGCCTCTAAAACAAAGTCATGGTTATGGCATCGTCGTCTCAATCACTTGAACTTGGCACCATCAATGATCTCTCGAGAAAGGACTTAGTTGTAGGTTTACCTAGACTAAAGTATGAAAAGGATCATCTTTGTTCGACATGCCAATTGGGAAAAAGCAAAAGTATGCCCATAAACCCAAACCTACAAACTCAATAATGGAAGTTCTTCATACCCTTCATATGGATTTATGTGGACCAATGAGGGTGCAAAATATCTTTGGGAAGAAATATGTGTTAGTTGTGGTTGATGACTACTCTAGATTCACTTGGTCAAGTTCTTAAGGACAAAGGATGAAACTCACGATATCATCATCAAACTCATCAAGCAGTGCGAGTTCGACTTAACAAAGCAGTTAGAATAATCCGAGCAGACAATGGGCCGAGTTTGTTAACAAACAACTCGGTGAATTTTATGAAAGCGTTGGAATCAACCATCAAAGAAGTGTTCCACGAACTCCTCAACGAGCGGTGTAGTTGAAAGCGAAATCGAACTCTTGTAGAAGCCGCTAGAACAATCTTGATTTATTCAAAGGTTCCAATGTTTCTCTGAAATTTGAAGCTATTGCCACTGCATGCTACACACAAAATCGTTCCTCGATTCACACTTGTTCATGGAAAAACTCCATATGAACTTGTCCACAATAGAAAACCTAATCTCTCTTTCCTTCGTGTGTTTGGTGCATTGTGTTATCCAACTAATAAGGGTCAAGATTTAGGTAAACTTAGAGCTAAAGCGGACATTGGAGTATTTGTAGGGTATGCACCAAACAAAAAGGGATACCGAATCTACAACAAAAGAACTCGAAATATCATGGAAACAATTCACGTTACGTTTGATGAGTTGCCGGTCAAATGGCTCTTGGACAATCGATTCGGACCCGCACTTCAAAAGCAGTCCCATTGGTTCATCCCTTGTACCAAACTCTTCTCAAGAAACTCCATATGTACCTCCATCGAAGATGATTTAAAGAAATTGTTTGATCCTATGTTTGATGAACTTTATGAGCCAAGTACTAATGAGGTGTCAAATCCATACAACGAGGTGCTCATATTCTTGAGAATGAAGTCAATCCTCGGTCTCAATATCATTAAGTCAAGAAGCACTGCTTTGATCCTTGATCTCATCAACAAATCATCAATCTTGAAATGTACATCATGGGAATTGTACGGCATCAATGATGAAGTTAATCCTTTGCTACTCTTGAAGATGCTCCATTTGAAAACATATTTGCTCTGAATCATCATCGAACCATCTTCATTGGAGAAATCGACTCTGCTACTTCGGTCCTCAACAACAACCACATGAACACCTTAGAAAATGGACTCACGATCATCCATTGGACAACATCATTGGAAATCCTCTCGTCCTGTATCAACACGGAAACAACTTGCAACCGATGCCTTATGGTGCTTCTTTAACTCCGTACTCTCAAAGATCGAACCAAAGGATGTTAAAACCGCCATGAATGAAGACAATTTGGTTCAATGCCATGCAAGAAGAAATTCATGAGTTTGATCGACTTGATGTATGGGAATTAGTACTGCTCCAGTTGTGCTATGATTATTGCTCTAAAATGGATCTTCAAAGTGAAACTTGATGAGCATGGTGATGTATTAAAGAACAAGGCTCGATTGGTTGCTAAAGGATACCGTCAAGAGGAGGTATTGACTTTGAAGAATCATTTGCTCGATTGCTCGAATCGAGGCAATCGAATCTTCTTGGCTAATCTTGCTAGTAAGAACATGGTAGTCTATCGGATGGATGTAAAGACGGCATTTCGAGCGGAGATCTTAAAGAAGTCGTCTACGTCGACCAACTGAAGGCTTTGTGAATCAAGAGCATCCTACTCACGTTTATCGTTTGAAGAAGGCTCTTTACGGTTTAAAGCAAGCTCCAAGGGCATGGTATGATACGCTATCAAAGTTTCTTCTATCTCTTGGATTTAGACAAAGGAGCGATTGATCCAACATTGTTCACCGTGAAGTCGAGCAAACATTTAATTCACGTTCAAATTTATGTTGATGATATTATTTTGCCTCGTGACCCCAATGGAATGTGATCGTTTTCAAATGAAATGAGTTCAAAATTTCAAATGTCAATGATGGGACAAATGTCATTTTCTTGGGATTACAAATTTCACAAAGTCCGGAGGCATTTTCATAAATCAATCTAAATATGCAAATGAGATCTTAAAGAAATTTGGATTTGATTCAAGTGACCTGTTGACACTCCCATGATTGATCGAACCAAACTAGATGAGGACCACTCGGGGATCATGATAGACCAAACGAAATATCGTAGTATGATTGGATCACGATGTACCTCACAACTAGTAGACCAGACATCTTGTTATTTGTTTGCATGTGTGCTAGATACCGGGCTAAGCCTACTAAAAAGCACCTTGAAGCGGTTAAGCGGGTCTTCGGTATCTCCAAGGAACCATCAATATGGGACTTTGGTACCGAAGGACACCGATATGTCACTAACGGCCTATGCGGATCTTGATCATGCGGGGTGTCAAGATACTTGTCGAACACGTCTGAAGGTGCTCATTTTTGGGTGATAAGCTTGTGAGTGGTCTTCAAAGAAGCAAATGAGTACTTCTATTTCCTCTACCGAGGTGAATACATAGCCATGTCATCTTGTTGTGCTCAAATCCTATGGATGAGATCTCAATTATCGACTATGGCTTTGAATTCAACAAAATCCTCTCATCTTGTGATAATAAAGTGCTATTGCTCTCTCATGCAACAACGTTCAACACTCAAGAGCAAAGCATATCGACATTCGACATCATTTCATCGAGGAACAAGTGGAAAAAGGTGTGGTGGAACTCTATTTTGTGAGGGACCGAATATCGGTTAGCGAGACATCTTCACCAAAGCTCTTCCAAGAGAACGTTTTGAGTTTATTCTTCCACGACTTGGCTTGAAAAGTCTTCAACCGAAACACTCAAGCGTCTTGGGAGGAAGGCGAGGAGTAAAGGTCTATCTTCATCTATCTCTTGTAAATATCTTTTGAAAAGCAAAATACAAAATTACAAAACCTTCAAAAGCAAATAGAAAAATATAAAACTTTCAAAAATCCATAAAATTAAAAATCTTGAAAAATTCCAAAAAATATTGTCTTTTGTCATGTTTTCCTCGATTCGATAATATTTACGGTCTTTGTGTTGTCATTCAAAGAATGACACGGACTTTAGATGTTGTTCGAATGTAAAAAAAAAAAAAAAAAAAAATTGGGAGAAAGAGAAAAAATGGTTTATTGTCATCTCGAGGCGATAACCGCTTTTAAAGAAAGAACAGAGCCATACTTTATCATGTTTTCAAAATTCCATGCTCGATTCTATAAACCTTTATCGATGAAAACTAACTATTTTGAAAAATAACTCGGACTCTATTTTTGATAATCATCGGACTTATTTGTCAAAATATCAATCTCTCAATCAACAACCTATGTCATTGATTGAGGGGAGAATGATTTCAATTAAATTAAAAAGTTATTTGGCATTAAATTGTTTTCAAAAGATATTCATGCATGTTTTATCAATGGAGTTTAAAGTCTTTAATCCGATCCTTATCGGTTAAAAGCGCTTTCATAATCAAGTCACAATTCTCCTTAAAAGCTTTCAAAATCAATTTAAATCAATAAGAGATCACAAATCTCAAATGATTTGATAATTGTGATCGGGGAGAATTTGTGATTTAAATTGGATTTAAGCGATAATTCGGTAAATGGTTTTATAAGGATGTACATGCTATCCTTCCCACATGTGACAAACGATTTCAAATTTTCCATGCACATGTTGAGGGGAGCATCTATCTTAAACCACAAAGATTTGAAGCGTGATCATTTATCTCAATAAGCGAGTTCCTCTAGTATGTGCAAAACTCTTTTCAAATCTAGAAGCACATATTGAGGGGAGCAAAATCATGAAAATCTCATCCTTCCCAAAATGCTTTATCTACTTGATTCGATTTGGGAAGTGATGTTGATATCTTTAGAAAATGGTAATCAAAGAAGTTAATTCTTCCTCTTGCCTCCGTGTGCAAAACGATTTCAAATATTTGATGCACATGTTGAGGGGAGCTCTTGTTCTAAAAATATCAACAACAATTCGGTATAAAATGCTTTGATAATATATCACAAGTATCGGATTGATTTTCAAATGGTTTTCAATTGGTTCCAATGGCGGATGAACAATACCAAATAGACCGACCAACTTTACTTTATGTATGGTGATATAAGGATGATAAGGTTAGGTATTTGTTCCCATGATCCGCCGAACCGGAGGGATCTACCGAGGACAATCCACTAGTTAGTGTAGAAGTCCTTAGGTATGATGATAAAAGGAGAAAAGTGAGATATGGGAAGAGTGCGGTGAGGCCGAGCAGCTAATCTTGGAATAAACCCAACAAGGTTCTAGCTATGAAGTCTCGGTAAGCTTGAAGGGTTGAAGAATTAAAAGAATTGAATGAGAAAAGGGTGAAAACAAATAGCCCTCCATATATTCAACCTTAGGGTAGAAACCGGGTTCAATTCATATACTCTTGGTGGTTGATGGTAACATCGGTATTGAAGACAAGGCGTCATGGACCCGATGGACTTGCACTTCAACTTTCCAAACCACTCAAGTTCCTCTTAAAGGACTTGTTTCATTCTCACGGGAACCGACATTATCTATCGACTTTCTCTTAGAGATTGTTGATATTGAAGAAGGAGACCCTCTCCTAGTCTCTGCATAGGATCCAAATATGCACATATTGAGTCTAGAGCCACGAGATCATCAATAAATCTCATTAGGACACTTTCAATGAAGACTCTCTGTTTCACATAATGTGGAAAGAGAGATTATATCTTGAGTCCCTCGCATTATCCTTGTGGTATTGCGGAACATCCGAGTGATATGTATACATATTCACAATGAAGATGGAAAGCCTTCTCGAGCCAACATCAAACAAGCTCTGGTAGGTGGCATGTGAGATCTATTATATAGATCAACCATGTGACAAGCGAGCGAAACAATGGGGCGATTCAATCTCTTGAATCAATCACGGTTCGAGTTATGGATTGCGGATACCTTTGAAAAACCGGTCGTTGTGCTTAATAACTCTTTTCTTTAGCACATCGACCGTGTACTAATTTTCAAATCAAAGGTGTTTTTATGATTGATAATTGATTTTCAATAAAACCTTCGTTGTATTGCAAAAACAATTTCTATTGAGCAATACATGATTGTTTTCAAATCTCTTTTCATCAATCGGTGAACTTAAATTATTTGGTTCACTCACTCCGTGTTGTCTTCTTTGAGGCGTTCGGTTTGAGAACGACTAGAGCATTGCGAAACCTGTCAAGGAAATTCTTGAATCTTTACGATCACAGGCGGTACTTGTCTTGATCAGCGAGGAACCGTGGGCGTGTACCTCAATTCAACGAAAGTGATCAAAGACACTTTTCGTGCGCTTTATTGCTAAGCTATTTGTATGCGGTATGCCCGACGTTTGCGGTGATTAGAATGAAGCGGTCAATCCATAGCCGCATGCTCACACAATACATTCATCTCGAAAGAAATCATGATAAGTGCATCAATGACTCGATATTTTCACTCCATGCTTACGCTTCTACTGCCAATATCATGAATCAACGAAAGCTTCCGCTACTACGATGAGAAGATATCATGATCCGAATGTGAGCATGTCGGTCCGAATGTCACAACATCACATAATACCAACACCACAATGGATGTCTCGAGAGATTTTAAGTGGTGATGATCTCAAAAGTTGGCTCAAATTTATTATCACGTGGATTAGTAAAGACCTCCACTTAGAGTAACCAAACATGCAATGAGAAGAATCAATGACTACGAGCTTGAGCAAAGTACTACATCAAGAATGCAAGAACAATTGTTAATGTAATATCTGTTTGTATTCAATGTAATTTTAGTATATGTTTGAGGTGACCTCCCAGGGGAGATTGTTAGGAATTAGAAATTCCGGTATTAAAGAGTCGGTCACCTCAAGTATATGTAATCGTTAGAAAGCTCGTAGTCGTAGTTATTTTAAGTTAAGTAGTATTTAGTTAAGTAACACCGTGGAGGATGGACGGGTCTTTACCCACTGTATGCACGATCCTGACCCGTTGTGTGGCGTTTATGTAAGACTATAAATACTCTCTACCTCCCAAGGTAGAGTTGGAGCTCATAATAAAATTTTCTTTCTCTCACTAAAGTTCCCTAAACCTCTAACTTTCTCTCTAGAATTCCACTATATCGCCACCTATTTGTTATGGTTTGATGTGTATGTGAAAACTAATATCCTACAGTTTGTAAGGTCTAGTACCTATACATCTTGAGTGTTTCAGTCTTATTAAGTGTCTTAAATGAAAGGGGACTTAAATGATCAAGGGCAATGAGTGATGGTAGCTAATGATTCCCTTTTATGGAAGAAAATGGGACTTTATGAGCACCAATGGGTGATCAAAGATGACACTAAGAGAAATGAGAGTGTCAAGTGGTGTTAAATGATCCTGGAGATCAGATGGCGACTTAGGATAAATTTGGAAAATTCCTTAAAATTATAAGAAATAAAAAACTAGTTTTTGACCCATTTTGAGGTAGGGATGACTAAAATCAATTTGCTAAAATTGAGAGAATTATAAAGCTAGATGTGTTGACATGTGAGAATGATGTGTTAGTATTGGAGCGGAAGGATGATGAGTTTTGGTGAAATGATAAATCAAAAAGCACCTTGAGTGTGATCCTAGATTAGCTATGAGTGAGTGTGATACCTACTGAGCTTGAGGAAGACTTAAGTGGTCCTAAGGCATTATGTTTAGCTAGTGTGAAGTGGTCTAGTGGGCTGGTTTGATGTATGGATGTCTGCAACTGCGTTTCTGTCTATCCGGATTCCACGGATCCCTAAATGGAGGGATCCGTCTACTACAAGTTGAGGGATCCGGCTCCTGCAGAACAGTAGCATTACATAAAGTGTGCAAAACTTGCACAAGGTATCGTATTATAAAGCCAGTGTTTTTCTAAAGAATTTGAACAACTATATAAGCGAGACATCAAACGTTAAATGCTTTATTCCATGAGCATGATCACATTACAAAGATAAAGATGAAATCTAAAGATTGATCCTATTTGGAAAGGAATCTAGGTTTCTTGAGCGTTTTCACTAGATGGATCGTCAAATGGATGATGAGTATTTGCCGATTCAGGGACGAAGAATGACTTGATGTGAGATGTGCTAAGAGGTTCCATCATCTTATTCACAAGTACGTACAACGGACTTTGAAATTGAGAATGAAAGTGCATGATATGATGATAAAGGCGTGTCAGGAATATTCCATATGGGATTAGCTTGTTCTTGTTGCCTTGAAGTTTTAAAATTCATCTTGCGAAGAAATAGGCGAGATTGTATGGTTGTTGGGTTAGCAGACAATACATTATGTGAGCAAAACAAGCGGGAAGAATTTCTCGATTTCCCCTAAGACTCCAAACATTTTCACGTAGAATGACTGCGAGAGGTTTAAGATCATCTCGGATATCACGTGTATAGATTATGTTTGGATCAGAGTAATAAGGTTGAGGTTTGCATAACATGCGAGTTAATTCTTGAGGGGAAGGTATGCGTGAACAATATGGACTATTTTCTTCACGATAGTTGAAGAGAGAATCAAGAGACCAATCTTCAGTGAAGGCACATTGTCCATGATTTGGAATTCGGAGAATGTGAGCAAATTGCCCAAGAGTTAAGACAAACTTTTGGTTTTGATCCAAAACCATAGTGATAGAGATCGATCCTCGTTCTGACGAGTTTGACTTGACGTAGAATTTCAACACAAACCGTGGAAAAATCTTCTCGTTAATTGAGAAGGCCTTCTAGTCCTATGGTTGGAAAGAGGTATTGATACCTTCTTCGGATAGTAGAGGTGTGTCAACAATACGTCCTTCATGGAAGTGGCGAGTTTCGAGATTATTGAACCCACAGACATGATTGCCAGGTATGTTGGGCTCAAGGGAGATATTAGGAATGTAGACATAAGTAACTTGAAAGTCGAATTTATACTCATGAGTCATGACAAGACCGATGGAAGTGAATAGTTTGTATGAGCAAGTTAATATGAAGAGATGCATCAAAGAAGAGAATAGATGAAAATAATCTCCTAATGTTTTTACTTGATTTCTATTAACAATGACAATTAACTTTCTTTGTACTAACATTCTAGTGGACTTTTTCTTTTTATGGTAGATTTTTATGAAATGGTTTTTATGTTGCATGAGATTCTGTTTCCCAGTTCCACGCTTCTCACAGTTCCCTTCTAAGAGGGATCCGGCTAGTTGAACTTTAGGGATCCATGGATCTGCAGTGACAGAAAAATGGTCTTGACGTAAAATAGATTTTTGCAAATTTTAGGTTTATAAAAAGGAGGTGTGTTCTAGCCAATATTTACTAGTTAAGCATGTATTGTAGGTTTTGAAAGTATGTTAAGGTGAAAGATACGAATGAAAAGAAAATGATAAACACATTATGAAAAACAAACGGGATAAAGTAAGACATTAGTAATATTTCATTTCAATGCTAAGAGCGATACAAAGGATTGGATATATGATACAAATGTAGATTAACAACACAAAGTACATGTCTCCATGAGAAAACTTGATCATGGGATACACGAGTGCGATGAGTGTTAAGACGATGATCACGAAGGCGATATAAACTATGATGATGAAATTCTTCCTTGGTTTTGATTTGAGATGAGATTAGATGAGAGGGAAGATGAAGTTTGAATGAGAGGTAATTTTTGAAAGTGGAAGATTTGAAAAGTGAGGTTTTGGTGGAGTTGACGAGCGGAAGGAGTTTTTATGGGGAAGGAGGAATTTTTGAGATTTGTGTTTTGTTTTATTATTAGAGAGATTTGATTTTTGGATTAAGAAAAATAAAAACACATGTTTATAAACCTAGACTATAGACGGAAGAGAAATACGTATGCAAGAAAAGTTTCCTAACGAAGCAACGTACAATACATGAGCATATGAAAAGATAATCATATAAGTTCCTATGCAAGCATACTTATTCTAAGCTAATTTTATTTAGACCCTAACCCGACAAGGGTAAAGGAATCACAAGTAATGGTGTCATATCAAAGCAAACATAAATATCCAAAAGAAATCTCAACATAAATATTGAAATAATCCAAGTCAAATGACTTCAATACATAGGTCCCAGTGGAAAAATAAACTCAAATGAAATGTCTAAAATATAAAGTCTTAAATGGCATCATAAGATCAAAGCTAAAATCTCTAAGGTAAGTCCACACAGACTCATCCCAAAGCAATACCCAGCTCAATGCTTAGATACGCGGAAGAAAAGAAATGCGGTGAGCTTCAAAAGCCGGTGAGCAGGATATACAAGCAAAGCGAATCTGAAGCGAAGCGAATCGAAATATAGTGAAAGAAAGATATCAAATCAAAATCATTTCAAATTATAAATCGGGATAATAGAATAAGTTTATAGCTAACTACCTCGAGCCCAAACACATATGCCATATCATAAACATATTCATATTCATATTCACATAAGGCAACATTTGTAGGGAGACCTACGAGTTATGAAGGGCGTGCATGCACGCAACATCAATCATCGGATAACATATAGCATATAACATATAATATATAACATATAACGGATCTAGGATGCACCCATCGCCCACAAACATATATTGATAATATAATATAAATTGAGCTCATAACAGATAACGAGATAAGGGGCGTGGCGAACTTCACTCTCGCCCTAGAGTCATGTCGAAGTGCATTCTTGACACGGACATGGAACCCCATGACTAGTTAATATTTGGCTCGGGTGTCAAACTATCTTAGGTCAAATTAGAATGTCATAGCGACATAGATCATATTTTATCAAATGTTTAATCATGTTTTCAAAATCAAAGTCTTCATATCATATAGTTCAAAATCAATGTTTTATGATTCAAAATCAAAGTTCGGATAAACAACACTCAAATAGACACATTAGGGTTCATAGCAAAGGCTTAGGAAATCCTAATACAAAAGCTAACGAAAAGCGTTATAAAAACCTTTCTTGAAAAGGTCGAATATCATACCTTATTCCAAAGCAAATGATCGGCGAAACAAGGAAAGCAAAGGATTACTCCTTCTTCACGAACCTATACACATTAACGGTCGTACATGTTATTTATGATTCCATAATCGTCGAAATGATCTTTTAATATTTGGCGTTCATACTTAGTATATTTAATGATCTTAATACTTTAGGGTTTTATAATTAAATGAGACTTAAGTGTTTTAATAACAATATCGTAGATTAAGGTTCATTATGTCATTTATTAAAGTTTAGGGTTAAATGTGAAAATAGTTTAAACGTCATAACTCACACATGAAATAACGAATTAATATACTTAGCTTCAAACCCTAATCGACTCTCATTTATGTTCTAGGGTTTTCTCATTCTTTAATATCTCATTAATATGCATTTACTTACATGTTACGTCTTTTAATGACTCGTTACTTAACCTAACACGTAATGAAAACAATCTTTCCTTTTATGTTTCACCATACACGTTTATGATTTTATGTGACATACAAGTTACTTATTACTCGGATTAATTACACGTTTACACATTTACAAGTTCACTTGACTTATAATAACGCACGCATATGAGACACGATTCACAAACCATTAGGGTTTGGCATACCTTATTCGGTTTACATATCAAACTAGGGTTTATGTTTACATGACCTTTACTCGTTTAATACATGTTCAAAAACTCTATATGTGGTTCGGTTCAATCTAGGGTTTCGGCTAATAGGTTATTACGCAAGTCTTAACTCATCTACGTACTTTACATATTCAAGTTATTAAGTTTTACACTTTGGCGAACATATACATGGTTCGGTTATGAATACATATGGTTCGGTTCTTATATAACTCGACATATTCATGATCCGATTCAATAATACTTATTACGTAACATACTCTTTAATACTTATAAGGTTCAAATCATTAGGGTTTGCCTTGTTTGGTTTCACACGGTTCGCCACAAAAAAAAAAACAAACCTCGACTAAACAAAACATATTACAATATATTAACGTAAGGTACATCAAAGGAAGGCGAGAACATGTTATACCTTAACTTGGTTGAAGCAAAACTCGACACCAAAGGGTTGTTGGTATTCGGCGAGTAGGAGAAAAAGAAAAGAGAGGCAAAACAAAACTAGGGTTTCACTTTCTTGTAAATGCATTATATTTATAGGTGGTATCATTTTAGTTTAGGGCTTTAGGAGTAGCTTGGGTTTCGGCTTGGCCCAACCGAACACACAACCAAGCAGCGCCTATGTGGGCTTGACTCTTGACCCACACGACACAAAACAAACGCCCTTTGGGCTCTTGGACTCTCGGCTTGGCACAAAAGCGAGCCCATCCAACAAGCGAGAATGGCCCAGCGTATTAGCGAAGCGTTTAAATCTTCGTCGTACCAAAATCGATCACGTAACATATATTCGTTAAGTTTTAATTACTCATAAGTTTAGTTTTAATTTCGTTAAATGATATAAATGTATTTTACGTATTTTGTAAATTTCGATTTCAAGGGTATTTTAGTCTTTAATCGGGTTTTAGATTTTCGGGTTTTACAATTCTTCCCTCTAAAGAAAATTTTCGTCCTCGAAAATTGAAATGAAAAACAAGCAGCGAAATGAGAACATACCAAACTATTCAAAGAAATGAGGATAACTAGCTCGCATCGACTCCTCGGTTTCCCAGTAGCCTCACGTTCGGATGATTTTCCAAAGAATCTTAACGAGCGGAATGACTTTATTTCTCATGACTCTTTCTTGCCTTTCTAGAATAGCTTCGGTTCTTGAGATAAAGACATATCGGATTGAATTTGATCAAGCGGATAAGAAGCAGCGTGTAACGGATGATAGTTGTATCCCTTAGGGTGATACATGGAAGCGTCATGAACATGCGATAAGCGGGCGGAAGTGCTAATCGATCTGAAACTTCTCCTATCGTTCTAGAATTTCAAAGGACCGATAAATCGAGGTGAGCTTGCCCTTGATTCCAAAGCGTTTCACACCTCTAAGCGGCGAAACTTTCAAAATACACGATCTCAACCCGAAATTCTAAATCACGGCGATGCTTGTCGGCATAACTTTTCGGCGAGACCTAGCTTCCTTCAACTTTTCTCTAGCAATGACTACTTTCTCATTAGTGATCTCGATCATTTCGGACCTTCAATCAAGCGTTCACCTACTTCATCCCGGCAAATAGGTGCTCTACATTTCCTTCCATAAAGAAGTTCAAGCGGTCTTTGCCTTAATGCTAGCATGCCAACTGTTGTTGTATGCAAACTCTACTAAACATAAATATTCATCCCAGCTGCGGTCCATTCTAAAGCACAAGCCCTTAGCATATCCTCTAAGGTCGAATAGTCCTCTCGGTGACCATCTGTTTGAGGATGAAATGCCGTACTAAAATTAAGTCGAGTACCCCAAGCTTTTGCAAACCTTTCCGAAATGAGAAGTAAAAGCGGATCTCATCGGACACAATAGATGCGGAGTACCATGAAGTCTAACGATCTCTTCTTGAAAAATCTCCGCCAATCTACCAATACCATAATCCTTTCGATTGGCAAGAAATGAGCGATTTGGTTAGTCGATCAACAACTACCCAAATCGCATCATGCTTCTTCCGAGTAAGAGGTAGTCGGTCACAAAATCCATAGATATCTTATCCCACTTCCATGTTGGAATATCCAATGGTTGTAACAATCCACTAGCCCTTTGATGTTCAATCTTAACTCTTGACAAATCATACACTTGACACAAACGTCGCCACATCTTGCTTCATGCCATTCCACCAAAATCTTGCTTCAAATCCTATACATCTTGGTAGAACCGGGATGGATAGTGAAAGGAGAACTATGAGCTTGATCATAACTTTCTCACGAAGTACACGATCATTGGGAACACAAAGCCTATCTCCATACCATACAATACCGTCATTATCAACCTTAAACTCCGTCATTTACCTTCTTCAACATTTTGCGCCACCCCCCACTCGCCGTCATCTTTCGAGCTTCTTTAATTTGCGGTATAAGGTTCGACTCCACCTTCATACTAGCCCGGTATCCATCAAAACCTCGTACACATAGCTCAACATCCAAACTCTCTAAGTCACGAATAATCCTAGGCTCAATCTCGATACTTGCAAGAATGCACGATTTCCGGCTAAGCGCGTCGGCAACTCGTTAGCCTTACGGATGGTCTTGAATGTTGGTGTCATAATCCTTACGAAGTTCTAACCATCTTCTTTGTCTCATGTTAAGTTCCTTACGGTGAAAATATACTTGAGACTCTTATGATCGATGAATATATCACGCCTCTCCATACAAGTAATGTCTCCAGATCTTCAACGCGAACACCACTGCGGCTAACTCAAGGTCATGAGTTGGGTAATTCTCCTCATAAGGTTTTAGCTGCCTCGAAGCATAAGCTATTACCTTTCCATGTTGCATCAAAACACAGCCTAATCCTTTCTTAGATGCATCACTGTAAATTTGAAATCCTCCAGAACCAGTTGGAAGAGTCAAAATAGGAGCGGACACCAATCTCCGTTTCAACTCTTCAAAACTCTTCTCTCGTTCATCCGTCCATACAAACTTTTCACCTTTTCTCATCAGTTGGGTTAGGGGTAGAGCTAAGCGAGAGAAACCTTCAATAAAACGTCTGTAGTAACCAGCAAGTCCAAGAAAACTCGACCTCGATCCTTCGTCGTAGGTCTTGGCCATTTAGTGATAGCCTCAACTTTAGAGCGGATCCATGGTGATACCATCGGTGATACAATATGACCAAGGAAAGCGACTTGTCTTAACCAAAATTCGCACTTGAAAATTTGGCGTACAACTTCTTCTTCCTCAAAATCTCCAAAACTATCCGGAGATGTTCTTCATGCTCTTCTTGGACTTGGAGTAAACTAAAATGTCGTCGATGAAAACAATAACGAACTTGTCGAGGAACTCATGGAAAACACGATTCATCGGTCCATAAACACAGCGGGCGCATTGGTCAAACCAAAAGGCATAACGAGGAATTCGTAATGACCATATCACGATGTGAAGCGGTCTTAGGAACATCTTGCTCCTTCACACGTGGCGATGATAACCGGACCTCGGATCAATCTTGAAAAGAACTTAGCTCCTTGTAGTTGATCAAACAAATCATCAATACGTGGCGGAGGATAGCGATTACGAATGGTATCGATTGAGTTCACGGTAGTCGATACATAGGCGCATGCTTCCATCCTTCTTCTTCACAAACAAGGCAGGTGCACCCATGGAGAAACACTTGGGCGAATAAATCCATTTTCTATCATCTCTTGCATTTGTTCCTTCAACTCCTTGATTCTCACGGTGCCATGCGATCACGGAGCCTTGAAATCGGTTCGGCACGAGGAATTAACTCAATGCTAAACTCAACTTCTCTAGGCGGGGAAGACCGGGGAGTTCATCGGGAAAAAGCGTCGGTAAATTCGCAAACAACCGAAAGATTTTCAATGTTAGGACTCTCCAAAGATGTGTCCTTAACGGATGCTAGAAAACCTTGGCATCCATGAGCAATCATGGTCCGTGCCTTCATAGCGGAAATGAGCTTAATGATTTGAGAGGTTGAGAACCATGATAAGCGAATTCGGGATGTTTCGTCTCCAAAGATCACCGTTCTAGCATAGCGGTCAATTGAAGCTCTATGATAAGCCAACCAATCCATGCCTAGAATGATATCAAAGTCGACCATATCGAGAGGATACAGATTTGCAAAGCGAATCGATCATCAAAGCGAAGAGGACATAACGTATTTATGATCAATGATCACGTGGTTTTCATAGGCGTAGAAATCGATAAGTGATTTGTTAACGGTTTGGGCTTCATATTAAGTTTCTTAGCAAATGTGCGAGATATAATGGAGTGTGTGGCACGGTATCAAATAAAGCGAAGACGACATAATCATCAATGAAAAGAGTGCCGTAATGGTACGAAGTGCGCTCCTTTGGTTCTGAGTAGTAGCATAAACACGTCCGATGGTAGTCGGCGGCTTGATGTAGTTTCGAGGAATCGCGGGTTCTTCTTAGGGCAATCTTTAATCTTGTGAGCGGTGGAGCCACAAGCAAAACAACCACCGATGGCCTTGAAACCTTGTCCGGATGAGCCTTTCCACAAGTAGTACAGATAGGTGGGAGGCAAAACCTCGGTGTCCTTTCTTTGTCGAGAAGATCTGAAGCACGACCACGATTTGCTCCTCGGTGGTGATCCTTGTTATATGGCGGTTATTGTTACCTTGGTTACGGCGGTCATTTCCATTCCTACCGACATTTCTATTATCTTGACTCCTCGTCTCGGGCGCCCGGTGTCAACATTCCTTCTGGTGACCCGTGATCATAACTCCTATCCACTTGACCCTCGAATCATAACTCCTACGAATTTCCCTTATAGTCATTGCCTTGAGTCCTACCTTGAATCCGATCACCATCGCGATTACGCTTGTTGGAACCGAAACCTCATGAAAGATCTCAATGTTACGAGTTGCGTCATTGCGGCCGACACATTCTCATACTCAATATTAAGTAGTCGGTCCAACACCCACTTCTTGGTCCCACTTGAAGTGCTTAGCAGCGCCTACCATCTCCAACAATTGCTCCCACAAAACTCACTGACCTCATAAACCTACTCATGTACTCATTGGAATTCTCATGATCAAGTGGTAGATTGCACGATAATCCTCTCATACCTTTCTTTGCTCGGCATCGAGGGAAATGTGGTTATAGAAGATAGTCGAAACTCGGTCCGGTACAAATGTGACAAAAGCATCTCCTCCTCTTGCTTGTTTGAGTGCCTTCCACCAATTTAAAGCATCACCTTCCAATTTGAAGGCACCAAACGAGTCTTAAACTCGTCTCCACAACCAGTGCTTCAAGCGACTTCTCAATATGAGTGATCCGGTCCTCGGCCTCGGTGGGAGTAGCGGCGGTGCTAAGCGAAAGAGGCTTGAGCTTACAAAGCGCTCGAGCCAAGTGTGAATACCGACGGGTTGATTTCCTCCACCACTACCGAGCACCATTCGATTCGAATGTTGTTGATCACTGTTCCATCATCTCGGTGTAGTAAGACCGGGAAAAGAGTGTTGAGAGCATTAGCAATCGCGACATCCATGTTAGTAGCATCATCGTCTCCATCCACGCTACGGTAGTACGAGTTCGAACCATCGAGCGATATTCAAGCGATTAGCAAAATGAACAAAGGTGAGATCGAAATGGAAATGCGAAGGAATCCTAAAGTCTACCCAAATCCTCACGGGTCAAATCCTAAGCTCTAAGGTCTCAAAACCTAGGCTCCATATGTCACAGTCCCGACTACAAGTCGTAAACACAGGCTCGATGCCATAAATTATAGCGCCCGACCCGACAAGGGTAAAGGAATCACAAGTAATGGTGTCATATCAAAGCAAACATAAATATCCAAAAGAAATCTCAACATAAATATTGAAATAATCCAAGTCAAATGACTTCAATACATAGGTCCCAGTGGAAAAATAAACTCAAATGAAATGTCTAAAATATAAAGTCTTAAATGGCATCATAAGATCAAAGCTAAAATCTCTAAGGTAAGTCCACACAAGACTCATCCCAAAGCAATACCCGGCTCAATGCTTAGATACACCGCGGAAGAAAAGAAATGCGGTGAGCTTCAAAAGCCAGTGAGCAGATATACAAGCAAAGCGAATCGAAGCGAAAGCGAATACGAAATATAGTGAAAGAAAGATATCAAATCAAAATCATTTCAAATTATAAATCGGGATAATAGAATAAGTTTATAGCTAACTACCTCGAGCCCAAACACATATGCCATATCATAAACATATTCATATTCATATTCACATAAGGCAACATTTGTAGGGAGACCTACGAGTTATGAAGGGCGTGCATGCATGACATCAATCATCGAGATAACATATAGCATATAACATATAATATATAACATATAACGGATCTAGGATGCACCCATCGCCCACAAACATACAAATTGGTAATAAAATATAAATTGAGCTCATAACAGATAACGAGATAAGGGGCGTGGCGAACTTCACTCTCGCCCTAGAGTCATGTCGAAGTGCATTCTTGACACGGACATGGAACCCCATGACTAGTTATTATTTGGCTCGGGTGTCAAACTATCTTAGGTCAAATTAGAATGTCATAAGCGACATAGATCATATTTTATCAAATGTTTAATCATGTTTTCAAAATCAAAGTCTTCATATCATATAGTTCAAAATCAATGTTTTATGATTCAAAATCAAAGTTCGGATAAGCAACAACTCAAATAGACACATTAGGGTTCATAGCAAAGGCTTAGGAAATCCTAATACAAAAGCTAACGAAAAGCGTTATAAGAAACCTTTCTTGAAAAGGTCGAATATCATACCTTATTCCAAAGCAAATGATCGGCGAAACAAGGAAAGCAAAGGATTACTCCTTCTTCACAGAACCTATACACATTAACGGTCGTACATGTTATTTATGATTCCATAATCGTCGAAATGATCTTTTAATATTTGGCGTTCATACTTAGTATATTTAATGATCTTAATACTTTAGGGTTTTATAGTTAAATAAGACTTAAGTGTTTTAATAACAATATCGTAGATTAAGGTTCATTATGTCATTTATTAAAGTTTAGGGTTAAATGTGAAAATAGTTTAAACGTCATAACTCACACATGAAATAACGAATTAATATACTTAGCTTCAAACCCTAATCGATTCTCATTTATGTTCTAGGGTTTTCTCATTCTTTAATATCTCATTAATATGCATTTACTTACATGTTACGTCTTTTAATGACTCGTTACTTAACCTAACACGTAATGAAAACAATCTTTCCTTTTATGTTTCACCATACACGTTTATGATTTTATGTGACATACAAGTTACTTATTACTCGGATTAATTACGTTTACACATTTACAAGTTCACTTGACTTATAATAACGCACGCATATGAGACACGATTCACAAACCATTAGGGTTTGGCATACCTTATTCGGTTTACATATCAAACTAGGGTTTATGTTTACATGACCTTTACTCGTTTAATACATGTTCAAAACTCTATATGTGGTTCGGTTCAACCTAGGGTTTGCTAATAGGTTATTACGCAAGTCTTAACTCATCTACGTACTTTACATATTCAAGTTATTAAGTTTTACACTTTGGCGAACATTACATGGTTCGGTTATGAATACATACTCTATATATTCGACATATGATCCGATTCAATAATACTTATTACGTAACATACTCTTTAATACTTATAAGGTTCAAATCATTAGGGTTTGCCTTGTTTGGTTTCATACGGTTCGGCCACAAAAGAAAACACAAAACCTCGACTAAACAAAACATATTACAATATATTAACGTAAGGTACATCAAAGGAAAGGCGAAGAACATGTTATACCTTAACTTGGTTGAAGCAAAAGTCTCGACACCAAAGGGTTGTTGGTTCGGCCGAGTAGGAGAAAAAGAAAAGAGAGGCAAAACAAAACTAGGGTTTCACTTTCTTGTAAATGCATTATATTTATAGGTGGTATCATTTTTAGTTTAGGGCTTTAGGAGTAGCTTGGGTTTCGGCTTGGCCCAACCGAACACAACCAAGCAGCGCCTATGTGGGCTTGACTCTTGACCCCACGACACAAAACAAACGCCCTTTGGGCTCTTGGACTCTCGGCTTGGCACAAAAAAGCGAGCCCATCCAACAAACGAGCGCCCAGCGTATTAGCGAAGCGTTTTAAATCTTTCGTCGTACCAAAATCGATCACGTAACATACATTCGTTAAGTTTTAATTACTCGCAAGTTTAGTTTTAATTTCGTTAAATGATATAAATGTATTTTACGTATTTTGTAAATTTCGATTTCAAGGGTATTTTAGTCTTTATCTCGGTTTTAGATTTTCGGGTTTTACAACGAACTCGGTTTAAGTGAATCAAAAGACCACGCGATCAAACGAGAAAATCTACGTTTGGTGAAAAGTCATCATGACGCCGTCATTCTTTGCCGACGTAAAATCGCCTATAAATATAACATTATAACTTCACTTTTGTAAGCCCCAAACCCTAAGTCCGATTCTAGGGTTTAGGTAGGTGTTTTTCCAAAGAACTTAAGGGTTTCAAACACTCTATAAACATCGTGTAATGGTTTGTTTGTTAATCCAATCCTATGGTATGTCTTCAATTATCATAATTGTTGCTTGCTCTTCATTAATTATGCTTGGCTAATTCACCTAGTGTTTGCTTATGATTGTATGAAACTTGTATATAATTAATTAGATCTTATTGATTTCTTAGTGATGCTTGTGTCTATCTTCATCATTAGGTGTGTGACAATTTCAATGAGTCTAATTGGTTTAGTTTATAATTCTTGCATCCTACTGTCTCTTGTTTAATTGGTTGTCGCACTAGATTAAGGAAAACTTGCTTCAATCGTCGAGTTGTGAGCTTGAACATCCTAAATAGTGATCTAAATAGTCCTAGAGTGCACTAGTTGGCTTTCGTTGTATTTAATGCGTGATTTTATGCTCATAGAATTAGGGACCACCGGCACCGCCCTATGAATAAAACATGGAATACACACACCAACTAAAACAAGGATGTGACAATTCAGTAGGTAGAATTGGATAGCTAGCAAGGAGTAATACATCATAAGTAGATACGCTTCACGTTCCTGGTAGACATCTAATTTAGTATCTTTTGGGATAGTTGACTAGCAACTAATTCCACCCTCCCCTTCAAAACCGAGATATTTTAATTCATAAAATATAAAAATACAAAAATAATCATCCCTTACCTTTAGACTTAAATTGACATACACTTCAGTCTAACGACATTATTCCCCTAGAGAACGATATCAATACCCGTGGCTTACCCTAATACTACACTACAGCGATTAGGTTCACTGCCTAGGGTGTTGAAAAACTTGCTCGATGAAAAGGAAGTTCCTTTGACTCGAGCAGCGTTGTACGCGTATCAAGTTTTGGCGCTTGTTGCCGGGAATAGTTATTGCTTAGGCTTGATTTATTTCTCATTTAGGTCTACTCACAAGATTCCTATCAAGTGAGATTTTTTTATTTTTATTAGCTTCCTCGTAGTCTATCCCCCTTCTTTGTGCCTTTGTTCGTAAAACTTGTCCATTGACTCTTCCGTTCACCATTATGGAAAACGCGAATCCACTATATCCGCGATTAGGTTATTTCATGAAAAAAATATGATATTACCGAAGCGGATTATTCAAGATGGTGGGAAGAAGTAATGAGAACGGGATCTTATATATGCCCCATTGAGTACCTTGGGAAACGTAACCAAGTCCATAAACCTTTTGAGGGTTTTACCATTCCATCAAGCCCACAAAACACATCATTTAGTGAAACCTATGCTTCATATGAGCCTTCACCTAGGATAGACTCTCATGAACAACCTTATGTTTAGAAACTATTTTTAGTGAGGCCCTTAGGAGAACTAACCAAATTTGTGAAACTATTATGGTAAGCAACCAAGCATTAAACCATAAGTTGGATCAATTACTAGGTTTGGTTTCATCACGACCTAAGGAAATAATACATGACGAGCATATAGATGATGTATATGTGATTGAGGATAAGGTGAAAAGTCTTGACCCACAAGGTATCCCACAAGTCCCACCATCATTTAAGGCATACACACCGCACATGACTTACCCAGAAGTAGTAGAAGAGACTTAGGAATCCCGATGGAGGTAGAACATTTAAACCAAACGCAACTAGAGAATATAGGTTTGAATACTTGTAGTCTCAGTCTTACTCTTAGTTCTTGGGGATTTCCTAGTGTTGATGAACCGGAACCTCAATTTTTACATTTTCCATCCTTAGATATACATCTAGGAGACAAGAGGAACCGACCCACCCATCAACCAATTTAGTTCGGGTAGTTTTAGGATGAAGGAAGCCATTCACGCACCCCCTTCACCTCACGTGGAAAATCGCCACCCTAAGGGTGTGTATCGCTACTATCACCCGCACTTAAACTTAAGTGTAGGGAAAACCTCTCCTTTATCCGTTAAATAAGGGTAGAGTCAGGCTCGTGACTCGAACAAAAACAAGCGCTTCTTGGGAGGCAACCCATGTGTATTTGTTTTTCATTTTTATTTGTGTGTCGTATATCTTTTATTGATTGTTTATTTTGAAATTTGAATTTGTAAAAATGCTTTATTTTGTCTTTAATTACATATAAAGGTATTTTACAAAAGGGATAAGTGTAGGGAGGATTACGCACGTTTTCAAAAAGAACGTGAACATGAGAATTGCGATTACTTGAAAGACATACATGTGTGTTTGTTCGAGTCAAATGCTTGTATCGAGTCATAATGGATGTTTTGCAGAAATTTTCCATATTTTAAAGATAAAATTTTTTCGTAATTTTTCCAAAATCGCACCAGTTTACGTTATGATAACTGACGGCGTCGGGGTCACAACTTCAGCGTCGGCCAGAGGAGTAGAAACACTTCTAACTTTTTCTCGTTTTCAGGTTACTTATAAATTTTGGAATTTTCGGGTCTTAATTTTCCGTAAAATCGCAAACATCCATTTTACAAGCATTATATCTTATTTAAGTCCGGAATTACATCTTGTTGAGATTTGTGTTTGTTCGGTTTGATGCGTTGGGTTGTCTGTTTTCTTAAAGTGTGCAGGTTTTATTTATCAAGAAGAAAATACAAAAGATTGGAAGGAGCTTTTCATGCAAACGCTCTTCTTGAAGAAAGATTTAACCACTACTTCACACGGATCCTACCAAGCTAATCAGGGGAGTACTAGTTTCTTTCGTTTTTAATTACCTTCCATTATCATAACTTTGATACTTTCGGGGAACATTGGGGACAATGTTCAGTTTAAGTGTAGGGAGGGAAAATAAAACTGGAACTTTGAAACTATGCTTATCCTTGACTATTTGCCTTGTCCAATTTCATTTGTTTAATAAACCATGAGAAATATCGTTTAGGGTAATTTTGGCACCAAATTCAAAATTTTTCATGACATATAGGAGTGGGCCATTAGTCTTAATAAAGCGTCTCATGGATAGAAAGTTATATGACTAGCACAAAAACCCTTTACCACTTAAATTCCACCCAAAATGTGAGGATCGCCCTTAGATTTGTAGGAATTAAAGCATTCATCCTTAATGCTTCAAGTGTGAACCGGTAGTATAATAGATTCTAGAACTTGTTTTGTGATGCATTCCGAGATCGCTAGTAAGACTACACTTGTGTAGTTAGGAATAACTAAATGATAAGAGGCATTAGGATAACCCTTGTTTGATACTCGTAATATAATTACTTCTTCCACATCGGTTGAGTAATTCCCCCACACCTTTGCGTTGTATTCATCTTTAGTACACAATACCCCTAGTTAACCCCTCAGAGCCTATCCTTTTCGCGGTTCTCGTGATGTTTCGGTTTTTCGGAATATCAATGAAGAGCATTGTTTACAATCCACCCCCAAATGTACACCCAAATCGCCTTAGCCTACCTTGTATGCACTCACTTTTAGTGCATTATTGTTATCACACTAAACCGTTAGTTCAATTACCTAGTTGCTTGCATAAGTTGCTAAGTCGAGTCATATCCTTTGTACACAGTTTTGGGACGATTGGGACTCATGGGAAAAGTTAAATTTTATAAAATGACGGGAAGGAACGTTAAATTCAAATTCCCTTTATTTGCGTAATAATGTACTCCAAGTGTTTTGATCTTTTCAATTTGGGTCAAATTAGTGTTAGAATCATAAAAACTCAAGTGTAGGGATGTGCCTATAAATCCCTATCATTTTGATGTTATCGTAGAGGATGGTAGAGTAAAAGTGTATGGAAAAAAAATCGAAAAAGAAAGATAAAAAGAAAAAAAATAGAGTGTTGAAAAAAAAAAAAACGGGCTACCATTCTACATCTATCTTTAAATTTATGTTTGTTTGTTTCAGTTATCTAGAGTTTAGAGTGTCGAGTCTTGGCTTAGCAATACCATTCTGCGCATGCTTGTAACATAAAGATTTTTGACTTGCCACCACTAAATCGCCTATCCCACCAAACCCTACCGTAAGCCTAACATTACAACCCTTTAAAAGACCTCTTGGATAGTATTTCCTAGGAGCTACGCAAAGCGATGGAGGTTTGATCTAGTCTCAAGCGTATGGTAATCTATGTACTAGGACCGTTAATGAGTGTTTATCTTCCATTTCCAACTTGTTATATTTCATATACACCGAGAGATGCGAGTATCCAAACACCCCATGTGAGGTGCTAGTATGTAATTTTCGTGTTTGTTATGACTTTCAAGGGGCTTATATGTGTTGTGGATCGTTCTAAACTAATGCTTCATGACCCCTAACTTATAAATCAATTGGCTAAAAGCACATTTGCTTGAGGACAAGCAAATACCAAGTGTAGGGATATTTGATAAGGATTTAAAAGGTACCTTTTTGAAGGGTTATTTAAGCCCTTAATTGATTACTTTTGTATCCGTTATTACTTAATTTCGTTCCTTTTCACTTTTTAGGTCTCTTGAAGGCAAATTGCTGGAATGACACTTATTCGAACGAAAAGGCGCGAATATACGAAGAAAATGGCCAAAGTCAAGAATCGAGACACTCAATATGCTGAATTGAAAGGGGACGGCGTCACTGCTTAAGTGCGACGCCGTCGCAACACACTTTGTGACGACTCAGAGAGCAAATTGCTATTTTGCACTTGACGGCATCAGGTTTAAAAGAGTAGGGCGTCACTACTCAGACGGCCTAGATTTGGATCCCGACGGCGTCAGAAGATGTCACAATTCTCAATTTCGGTCATTTTGCAAACCTTAAAAAAATTTACTATTCATCTCGGGAATTTACTATTCATCAGTTACTATTCATCATTTTACTATTCATCGTTTTTGAAGTCGATTTGATATTTTGAGAGGTTATTTCAAAATTTTACTATTCAAAAAACACTATTCATTCCCGGAGAAAAATTTATATTCATGATTTTTATACATCATTTTTCGTAAAATAGGTTTACAAGTATCAAATTCACGTAACTGTAAGGGTTTAGCTGCGTAATCATGGAACATCATTGAGAACATTTCACAAAGACTAGAGTTACTCTACATATCATCAGTAACATCATTTTCAGATTAGTTCATGCATGGGTTTGCATATTTCATTAACGTATATTTATTTATTAAATAAACGCTATCGCACGATCATTTATTTTGAATAATTGATCCGACACTTCCAACAATTGTCCTGATATATTTTTATACTCATTTTAAGACTATAAAAATTATATTATTAGTTTACCCGATGTTTTGAATTTATTTTGGTATATAAATTGTTATATAAATATTTACGACGGTTTTCGTAAATTCTACTCGACAATTATTTATTCACTCAATACTTGCGAGAAATGTATTTTTATAATTTTTATGAGTTCGATTTATTTTATTTTGTTCCGTTAAAATCGATTTCTAGCTAACGCTACAATAAATAACTAATTTAAATGTACAAAATATACATTATACTTAACATTATACACTTTAATCATCAAAATTACACCAAACTCTTTACCCATATACCCTTGCCGCCACCTTCCTCCCCTAGTCATCCATTTCACTTAAGGATTTTTCTAACATGTGCCCCGGGGGCACATGTTAAGCACACAAAAAGGACGGCGGACCCACGAAAAGGACGTCCGGACCTACATATTTTATCCGAAAAGTGAATTTTTGTGGGTCGGACGTCCTTTTCGTGGGTCCCGTCCTTTGTGTTTAACATGTGCCCCCGCACATGTTAAAAACCATTTACTTAAATATCTTAACCATAATGTACACATATTCAATATGTCTAGATATTTGTTTGATACCAATTATTTACCAATCAAAAACACATATACTACACATTTCAAAAGGTGTAAAGTGAAAGAAAATCTCTCCTTCTTCTCCATGTGGTCGGCCAAGCTAGAACAAGAGGAAGAAACCATATTTTTTTCAAGCTTCAAGTGTTTATCAAGTTCATTTAGTAAGCTTCAACTAATTTTTCCTACTCTTTTGAACTAATTTTTATCAAGTTCATTCTAGCTCAAAAACTCTTCAATCACTCAAGTAAGCTTCAACTAATTTTTCCTACTCTTTTGAACTACTACTTGTTATATTTATATGGTCTAGTAAGAAAAGTATGCAAATATACTATGAATCATACCACTTTTATTTGATTTTTACTACATATAATGAGTTTTAATCATCCTATAATTATTCCCTTCAAACCTATCATTGTTGATGAAGTTTAGGAACCCATGACACCATAAGAAGGTGTATGGTAGGATTAGAGTAGATTTGGTGTTGATTTGAAGTGGTTGAAGCAAGATTTACGCATGAAAAATCAAGTTACACGATAAATAAATAGTTGCTGTCCGTTTTGTAAAATCTAGAAATTTCGATGTGTCATGGACTATTTTGGTTTATATTTTCAGAAAATAGACTTTAAAACGAAACCGTGGTCGCTGAACGGGTTAAAACGGGTTTATAACGAAGAAGTTACGCTATTTTCAAGTTTAACGACGAAAACTATTTTTCTGAAAATATACTTGCTGTCAAGGGTTTTTCAAAGGTAAAAAACGAGTTGTAAACCTAAACTAGAAGAGTCGACTTATCAAAAATATATTAATACATACTATCACGATTCCGAGAATATATAGAACGTAGAAAACGGACCTATAACGCTAAAGATATACATATTTGAAATACGACGATCACAACTATTTTCTTCAGCACTAACACTTAAATATTTTTCTAAGTGTCAAAAAGGTTGTCGCGGATGACCATGTTTGAAGCCGTTTTTCTCATCGATGGAGTCAGTTTTGAGAAAATAATATCTCCAAGTAAAAGTTAGTTCACCTGGCCTATTTTCCAAAATGTCCAGCCGTTCGTCAAACGGATTTATAACGAGTAACTTATGACCTCTCAAACATTCACGAAAACTGCCCAGAAACTGCATTTTTAGCCCGACTACCTCACTTCACCATCATTTTTATCTAGGATCGAGACTCGTATGGACAAAAGTTCAGTGTTACGACTTTTAGATAATGTTACAAGCTTTCTAAAACCATTGGGTTTATTTCCTAACACTCGATATTTACCGATTTACGACTAGCTTTCCGAGGCTACTTAGTCATTTTCACGAATTATCAAAGTACATTGTTTTACTACGAAAAACTATATTTTCTTGATTTATCACTTAACGATTAACATGGGATGTTGTTTCAACATATATAAGCGTAAAGTATTTTATAACTTGACAATACGTTATAAATTTATTTTTTCGACGATAAACTTCATTTTCAAAAATGCACAAGTGGTATGGATATCATATGAGTTTGCATGCACGACATTGTTTCATGACTTACATTAGACCATATCATTCATATTAGGTTGCAGATAGAGATTGCACCTCATTACAGTGTATCCGCTTTTTTCATCATAATCATTGCATCAGGTGAGTTCGTAGCCCCACTTTTACTCATTTAATCATTTTACAAACTCTTTGGGGGAGATACATGCTCAACTGTTTTAATTTCAATTTCGTTTATTTGCAAACTATATGTTGAATCTAAACTTAAACTATATTGTTTGAACTATCATGAACTTGTTAGTCTTTTGTTTCACTCTTTATGCTCGTACGTAGATTATGCCCGAACTAAATTGATTACTATGTTATGAACACTATTATTTGAACCACTTTTCTTGATTTTGAACCCTTCGACATATATATTTGAACTCTTTTAAATTGATTTGGCCCTTTTAACATATATTTGAACACTTTGGACTTGATTTGAACCTTTTGACATATAGTTGAACTCTTTTAACTTGTAAAGGACCCTTTTGGTATATTTTGAACTCGTTGACTCGATTTTGAACCCTTTGACTATTTTGAACCTTTTGATATGTTTTGAGCTCTTTGACTGTTTTGAACTTTTGAACTCGACTTAAACTCTTGAACTTAATTATGAACTTTTGACAGGAACACTTGAACTTAATTACGAACTTATGACTTGTTTGAACTTATTGAACCGTACGTGCTATGACCCTAAAAGTCTCCCTTGTTCGGAGCAACCTAAAGTCTCCCTATGTGAACGGAGCAATACCAATCCTCGCCTTGTTGGTGGAGTGTATCTATCACACCCCAAATTACCTGCTTTGCAATGAATGGAATACTGGGATGACTTTCATAGCATGAAAGTTATGATTATATCGAACGACCTAAAGTGTCGCTTTGAAAATATCGCTTGATTAAGTAAAATAATCAAAGTTTACAAAACATAGGTCCCAATAGATTTCCAAAGTACCAAAATGAGTTTGTTACAATCAAACGATAGTTTCAAACGACACTTTAGGTCGCTCGATATAATCGTAACGTTGATGCTATGACGCTCATCCCCGTGTATTCCATTTCACGCAAAATGTAATTGGGGTGTGACAGATTGGTATCAGAGCAATGGTTATAGAGAACTAGGTTGCATCATTGACCCTAGACTATAACTACATCATCATAGCATCTTATCATATTATTATAAGTGCATACTCATTGTACATGCGGTTTTATACGCACATTATGTGGATTATTTGTTTTTATTTCACATAGATGTCTTTAGATACCCATTCCGTTATCCTTTCTTCAAGACTCCAACGTGGAGGATACCTTGACATCCCTTATCACGATTTTAACATCAGTTGACTCAACACCAAACATCATATGAGTCGATTAGTCTAAGCATTGCATAGTTACTCCTAAATTATACATAGCCTGATCACCTATGTCTAATTAAGGAAGAATCATGCAATGAAGGGAGTAGTAGCTCATATGTGTAACCAATTCCGTAATCGAGCCAAATTTTTAAAAGATTTTCTTCAAACCACTTGTTTCCGCTTGATCGAGTGGACGTTCTTGTTTGATGAGTTGCAAAGATCAAGCTAGAATCAAGTTGTTACTCAAACCGATTTAGCCTAATCTCATGATGTTCTTGTTTGATGAGTTGTGAGATTAAGTAAAAATCGGTTACCTAAAAGTCTTTTGAGGGTTTTGCTCGAGAATGGGAAAGTTTGCCTCATCAAACCTAACCATAAGAGAGTATGTCTTTAGAATGGAAAAAAGTCACGATAGCACAAGAACGTACCTAGTTGGATGAGAAACCCAGATACTTGAGCATTGACATAATCACTTAGACTATACACGCGAGCATGAACTTTTAGAACCCTTGTCGAGGTTCGGACTATAGTTATCAATAATTGAATCACGAGGACGTGATTCCTCTAACAGGGGAAGAATGTCACAGTTCTCAATTTCGGTCATTTTGCAAACCTTAAAAATTTTTACTATTCATCTCAGGAATTTACTATTCATCGGTTACTATTCATCATTTTACTATTCATCGTTTTTGAAGTCGATTTGATATTTTGAGAGGTTTTTTCAAAATTTTACTATTAACAAAACACTATTCATTCCCGGAGAAAAAATTATATTCATGATTTTTATTCATCATTTTTCGTAAAATAGGTTTAGAGTATCAAATTAGCAGAATCGTAAGTGGTTTAGCTGCGTATTCATGGAACATC
This sequence comes from Chrysanthemum lavandulifolium, assembly GCA_022545495.1. Classification (NCBI taxonomy): domain Eukaryota; kingdom Viridiplantae; phylum Streptophyta; class Magnoliopsida; order Asterales; family Asteraceae; genus Chrysanthemum; species Chrysanthemum lavandulifolium. The sequence continues at coordinate 156,389,953 of CM040246.1, forward strand.
ATTGAGAACATTTCATATAGACTAGAGTTAGTCTACATATCATCAAGAACATCATTTTCGATTAGTTCATGCATGGGTTTGCATATTTCATTAACGTATATTTTTTTATTAAATAAACGCTATCGCACGATCATTTATTTTGAATAATTGATCCGACACTTCCAACAATTGTCACGATATATTTTATACTCATTTTAAGACTATAAAATTATATTATTAGTTTACCCGATGTTTTGAATTTATTTTGGTATATAAATTGTTATATAAATATTTACGACGGTTTTCGTAAATTCTACTCGATAATTATTTATTCACTCAATACTTAGAAATGTATCCCGTTGATCAAGACAAGTACCGCTCGTGATCGTGTATAATCAAGAATCTCCTTGACAGGTTTCGCAATGTTTCTAGTTGTTCTCAAACCGAACGTCTCAAAGAAGACAACACGAGTGAGTGAACCAATAATTGAGATTCACTTATTGATGAAAATTGATTTGAAAACAATCGCGTATTGCTTAGAAGAAAAAATTTTGCAATACGACGAAGGTTTTATGAGAAAGATCAATTTTCAATCAAAATACTTTTGTATATGAAAGAGTACACATTCGACGTGCTAGAGAAAAGAAGAGATTCGACATCGAACGGTTTTTCCAAAAGTATTTTTCAATCGAGATACTTTTGTGTTTGAAATATGAATACACATTCGATGTGCTAGAGAAAAGAAGATTTGCACATCGAACGGTTTTCCAAAAGTACTAAATCAATTCATTTCTTGGACCAAGGTTGATTCAAGAGTGAATCGCCCCATCGTTTTCATCCGGTTGTCACAAGCTTGATCCTTTCAAAAGATCTCACATGTCACCCACCAAGAGCTTGTTTGATGTTGGCTCTAGAAGGATTTCCATCTTCATCGTGAATATTTTACATATCACTCGGATGTTCGGAAATACCACAAGGATAATGCGAGGACTCTTAATATATTCTTACTTTCCACATTGTGTGAAACAAAGAAGTCTTCATTACTTTTGTGTCCTAATGAGATATTGTGGATGATCTCTTGGCTCTAGACTCAATTGTGCATATTTGGTTCCTATGCCGGAGACTAGGGAGAGGTCTCCTTCTTCAATATCAATAATCTCTAAGAGAAAGTCGATAGATTATGTAGGTTCCCGTGAGAATGAAACAAGCCCTTTAAGAGGAACTTGAGTAGCTTGGGAAGTTGAAAAAGGCGTCACTAGGTCCATGACGCCTTGTCTTCAATACCGGTGTTACCTTAGTAAACGCCGAGAGTATATGTATTGAACCCGGTTTTGCCCTAAGGTTGAATTATTGGAGGGCTATTTCAATTCACCCTTTTCACATTCATTTCTTTTTCATTCTTCAACCCTTCAAGCTTACCGAGACTTCATAACTAGAACCTTGTTGGGTTTATTCCGTTCTAGCTCTATCTCATCCGCACTCTTCCCATATCTCACTTTTCTCCTTTTTTCATCATACCTAAGGACTCTACACTATCTAGTGGATTGTCTCGGTAGATCCCTCCACCTGGAGGATCGTGGGAACGAATACCTAACCTAACCATCCTTATAAAACCATGCATAAAGTAAATTGGTCGGTCTTTTGGTATTGTTCATTCCTTCCCAAAACCAATTGAAAAATCATTTGGAAAATCAATCAAGGTACTTGTGATATAATATCAAAGCATTTTGTACCTTAATTGTTTTGATCATTTTAGAAATGCTCCCCCTCAACATGTGCACATGATTTTGAAATTGTTTAGCACATGGAGGCAAGAGTTCTTTTGATATAATTTCTTTGATCACAATTTCCTTAGAAAAAGCCATTTGATTTTCTTGGTAAATTATCCCCCTCAATATGTGCATAGGATATTTGAAATCATTTAATCACATAGAAGAAAGAGTTCTTTTGAAGCACATCCACGATCACAAAAGCCATTAAGAAACCTTTAGAAAATCAATCAAGGTACTTTATGTTGAAACATATAAATCATTGTACCTTGAAAGTTTATTTTCTTTTGAAATGCTCCCCCTCAATATGTGCTTCGAGATTTGAAAGCGTTTAGCACATATGGGAGAGCAGCATGCACACTTGAATCAAAACGATCACCTTTTATCAAATTTCATTATTAAATCACAAATTCTCCCCCGATCAAAAATATCAAACCCTTTGAGATTTTGGATCCCAAGTGATTTAATAAGGTTTAAAAAACATGAGAGAATATGTGCTTTGTTTAAATACTCATATTGTTTTTGGACAAATGCTCCCCCTCAACATGTGCATTATGTATTTGAAATCGTTTGGCACATGGAGACAGGAGTGCCTTTAAAGGACTAAAACCAATTCCATTTAAACAAATTTGAGATTTAAATCATGATCTTTCCCCCGATCAAAAATATCAAACCATTTGAGATTTGTGATCCCAATTGATTTAAATCATTTAAAATTTTTAGGGGAAAGACGTGGCAAGATTTAATTTTGAGAAATGATGGATAAGGAACAGTTTTTTGACATTAAAGATTGTTAGTGTCAGGTATGATAGTTTTTAAGAGATCTTTAAGTAAAATAAAACAATTTCACAATTAAACAAGAACAAAAAAAATTTCATTTTGAAAGATCTTTGAGTTTTAAAGAGAATCATACCATGACATAACATTAAATCTTTAGATCACCACTTATTTTGTACAAACGGACTTGATAGATGAAATATCGTATGAAAATATTTAATTTGAAATCACTTAAGATTTGACAAAATAAAGTCCGGTTGATTTCAAAACTTTGAATCCGATTTATTTTCAAAACAATATTTTTCCATTTTCAAAAACAATATTTTACAAAATTGTTTAAAAAATAGTGTTATTCACTACTTGTCCTGCACAAAGATACGTTAGGTGGTTGAGCTGCTTTTGTTGTTGTTTCTGAGGATTGGAAGAAAACCATCTGCAGATGCAGTGAGACTTCTTTCGTTGCATTCATGCCAACTCTCCATAAAGGTCAAATTAAGCTCCGTTTCTTCATTTGATGATGAAGAAAACCATCTGCTGATGCAGTGAGACCTCTTACGTTGCATTTTATCATGCCAACTCTCCATAGAAGTCAAATTAAGCTCCGTTTCTTCATTTGTCAACCCAAGATATAGTTACCCTTTCCTTTTGGCATCCAATCATCTTCATATGTGGGATCCGGATCGGGAACATTCTTACAATCCATGATATCTGCATACGTTAGTGAACATACATACAGATCATATAAAGCATGGGATTTTATGTGTTCATCAAAATCTAATCATCTAATCCTAACAATCATATCCTAAATTCCTAGTCCTTCGACACAGGCAAATATCATTTTTAATTAAGCACGTAGGAATGTAGGATAATTAAGAAAGCCCGTTAGATGATATAGATTTGAAAACATTCTCCCTCAATCAATGACTCATTTTTGAAAAGTTTGAAAGCTGAAGTCATTGATTGAGTTTTCAATTTTACGAAAACTACGAATCGATTGATTTACAAGCAACTCATTTACCACCATTTTGAAAACAACAAATATTTTTCTCAAGAATTTATAGAAGGAAAACATTTGTGTAGGAACAGCAGATCCTTCGACATACTTTCCTCAATTTGTTTTTAGGATAAGTGCGAAATTTTGAAAATTTGTTTAGCGCAAGACTTTCCTTCCTTGAAGAGCGGGTTGCCATCGGAAATAATAGCAAACCATAGTTAAGCGCTGGTTACGATCTCAAATAATCGCAAGCCATTTTTGAAGCGCGGGTTCTGATCAAATAATCAGTAAGCCATATTTTTTAGACATGTTTTGGAAAAGAATATTAACACCTCTGCTCGAACTTCATCTATGGTCCCGTGCCATTATTGAATGACATTTCTAAGACCGCAGATGTTATCGATACCGAAGACATGTCTTGAGAAACAATATTTTTGTCTTTTTAAATTTTTCGATTTTTTATGGGTTTTGTTGGTTTTATATTTTCTATTTTGTTTTTGTTGGTTTTATATTTTGTATTTTGCTTTTGATAAATATATACAGATAGAGTAGATGATATAGTTTAAGAAGATGATGATATGAGTACCGAGATAAGGATATCGAACAGCACGTCGTAGAAGATAGAATTCGTCATCTCTTAAACTTCCACCACCAAAGCTTCCGAGGCTCCAGAATAGAAGATAGAACCCTAGCCTTTGAGAAAGAGAGACTTTGGCAGCTTCACCCCAAACCGAAAATCCTTATGTTGAGCAGAGTCGAAGCTCTATTTCAAGCTTGCTTTAGCCAGGTGCACAAGGAAGCACACCATTATCATCGATCTTGCTGCTCCTTTTAATAATAATCACCGTGATTCTTCGTTCGAGGTTATATCATCCAATAGAACAACAAAGAACGTATCATCCCACATTTAAATAATCTTCTCAAATTCCTTTTCACCAAGTCCAAGCGATCCATACCAAAAATTTGTCAAGAGACCACTTCCCCAAGTAGATGAATTGATGCGGTCGGTCTCTTAGACTAGAGCTCACGAACCCGAATACACATATACGAAGACGAGAAACTTATACCATCGAAATAGCAGATTAAGTCCAATAGCCAAAGAATAACCCCGATGTATACTTTCCTCTCCCCGGAAGAAATGTATGAAGCTCAAAACCAAGTACCGAATGCCCAAAGAGAGAATAACCGATAACATTGAAGAAGCGGGCGAATCATCGATTATCTGCGGATGACAATCATGCGGATGTCAACTCGGAATAAGTGATTATATCTACGAATCGCGATTAAGCACTCAAGTGAAACAGTGGCGCCCCAATGTACACAATTTATCTCCCCGATGATTGCGATAACATCGAAATCATCACACACTGTGTACCTCTTTATCACCGTAACTAACTCTTCCATCTCTTCCCCACATAGTTGGAATAAGAGCACTAAACGCTATGAGTCAAACCTTGAGTGTCTCTACGGTAATGACATTTGTCTTCCCGGATATCTTCAATCACTTAGAAGTATTAAGTTCATCAAGTTTACTCGCGTTTAGATACGTGTCTCCTTCCCCTTGTCGGTTTTGATGCTTCGTAATCGACAACACATTATACGCCCAGTATCATGTGAAATCTTTTGAGAAGAACATCATTAGCTCGGATGTATCTCGTGAGAATCAACTTGTCAAGAATGTGAGCAAGTCTAATTGGGATTAAATTTGGCTTTTCACTCTCCCCAATTAGTGCTCTCCCTAAACCGACAATCTTTATGATGAATGCTTGAATTAAGAAGAAGTCTTTAGATCGTTAAATGCAACTCGCCTTTAGTCTTCTAACATGTAATGAGAATGTAGAACCGATGTAGACTCGACCTTCTTCAAGATTGTCCAATTGGGGAATAGAAAGTCAACATCTTCATCTCACCAAATGCATTCCCGTTAACTTACAAATAGCAAATCCCCTTAAGTCATATCCCTCCCATTCAAACAAGAACAGAAAGATGTTCATTAAGGAAATCATCCCCGCAACTAGAAGCACTTTGTCATTAATCAACTCAGCCCGTGTGAAGATGTCAACCAACGGCTCATAGAAGAAATTCCATGTAAAGATGACCCGATAAGAAGAAGCTCGGTTCTTGACCATTTATTCACTATATCAATCAACACGCAGTAGTTTCACACTACTTCTCCCCCTCAAGAATTGCATACGGAGATGCCATTCTTGATTAAACAAGTGATTATCGTCTAAATGTATTCTACTCACACTTCTCCCTCGCAAAATTAGCACATGATGTCGCCATCGTTATTATAGTTGAGCAAGTGGAATAAGAAAACAATCAACAGTAGTCCAGTTCACTTGATGACTGATAGCGCATGGAAAAGGTATGAAGCATGTTGATGAGAATGGTCATAATTGAGAAGATTTCTCTTCTTCAGAAGATAAAGCGCACTGAAGCGTACACTTTTATTTTCTTTGAGGTACGAGGCTTGAACTGTTGTGTTCAAACGTCATAAGAAGATTTCTCTTCTTCAGAAGATAATGCGAACTGAAACGTACACATTTCTTTTCTTTAGAGTACGAGGCTTGAATTGTTGTGTTCAAACATCATAAGAAGATTTCTCTTCTTCGAAAGATAAAGCGCACTGAAACGTACACTTTTCTTTTCTTTAGAGAACGAGGCTTGAACTGTTGTGTTCAAACGTCATAAATCTCTCTCTTTTCAATCTCTCTTGGCAAACTTGTAATCAACCCCATTATCATTCTGTAGGCTCTTTTTCGTGACAGCTGATGGAGAAAATCCAATATGATGAATTTGACCATGAAGTAAACTAACCCGAACTCGTGACTTAAACTTGCACATGAGTAACAAAGAGCGGTGCCGAGACTTCATCCTCCATTGAATCTCTAAGTACTCTATACTCTTCATCCAACCAACCAACATCACCTCTTGAAAATCCACAATTGAATGTGACACTTAGCACTACAACGTAACTCCTTAAAGTGATAGTTATTTTGTGGTGGTAAGATCCCAATTCCCCCAAGTGGTAAAAGAAAAGGAAAAAGTCACCCAACAATAACTAGATTTCCAAGTCTTCGTTTTTGATAATAAGCTCGAACAAGGATCTTGAAGAATCTTCATCCATCCATCCCCGATACCTTCAGATACTAAGTACACTCGCTTGTGATATTTCACTTCAACCTCAAATAAATAATAGTGAATTAACCCCGTTGTCACATCTTCTGGTTAAAAGCTCAAATCTAGCCTCCTTTGACGTTTTAAGTGAACTACGATAATGGTTTTCATCCCGAACATGGTTAAAAGCACATAACCCCGTAAAACCATGTAATAACCAAGCTGCCATGAAGAATATCCAAACAATCACCCAATTCATGAAGTACACCCTTTTATCCCTTCTTCGAAGTAGAAACCGTGGCACCAGCATCAAATAAGATCCCGAAATACACTTTCCTTTCTCTAGGATGGTTCCATCATTACGGGATTTTACAACTCTATGGTTTAAACCAAGAAATAGTTTCTTTCGCGGGATTTTACAAAACCAAGAATAAACCGTAAGATAGATCTGGAAATGCACTTTAAAACTACCATGATGTTTCCATTGTCACGGGATTTTACAAGTCTATGATTTAAACCGAGAAATAGATTCTTTCACGGGATTTTACAAAATCAAGACAAAACCGTAAACAATGTCAGCTTGAATGTGCAATGACAACATTGGTTTCAGTGAATATCTATTTTAGGGGAACATGCAGCGGTTCATTAACGATTCTTACCCCAACATCAACAATATCATCAATCATCCAATAAACACTTTGGTAAACACATCTTCCACATATTCTGACGGCTATTGTTGTGACTATTTGGTGAAGTAAGCCCGATATACCAATTTTGAACATGAAGTAGAATTCCCCTGATTTGTTACTTAAACTTGAACTAATCCTCGTGAAAAAGCAACGGTGTACCCAATGTACAAAACCTCTTGACATATCCTCAACTGCGTGAGACACCGAAGTGATAGCTACGTTGTGGGTTAAGCGAGAAAGAATCACAACCGTAACTAAATGGCCAAGTCTTTATCACACTCAATAAATGCCCAAACAAGTCATCTTCGCGGAAGGTTAGAAAGAAAGAAGACGAAATAAGTAAACGCGCCCGGAAAACCTCACTTCAAATCCAAATAAGAAATACCCGTACAAACAACCCCGTAGTCATCCTAGTTCCAATATCAATTAAAGTCGTGACAGAAATATTCACCGTTAAAATGTATATACCAAAGTACCGAACCTCATAACTCAACAAATCTCATGAATCAGATCCCATACTCAACTCTCATCGTCAAATCTCTTCAACCAAGTCTCATGACACAACAACTATAATTATCATATCAAATCTCATTGATGAGTGTGTAAAAACTCATCATTTTAGGTCAAATCTGAACTGCAAAACATCTAAAAACACCGAAATACATCAAAATATCGAAAATATCTCAAAATTGTGTTTTATATGTTTCGGATGCAAAATTATTAAAACAAATGAAAACGAACAAAGATTGCATAATTGGCGTTTCGGCCCCCAACTTTCAAAATGGCAAAACAAGTCCCTGAATTTCAAAAATGGAAAATATTATTTTGGCCATTGGTTAATAAAGTTTGTCATTTATGGCCCTTATAATAATTTTTGGAAAATTACAGCTTTGGTCCCTGGAGTTTCAAATTTTACACGTTTGGCCCTTGAAATTTCATTTGGCTTCAAAACTAATCCTAAGTCCAAGCTAACTAACCAAGCCCAAATAAAAACCCTTGGCCCAAATCCATTACCCGGTCCACCTATCTAACCCCCTACCCAGTCCAAAACCCGAGTTAACCCTACTCCCCCTTTCTTCTTCATTTTTTCCCGCCCAACACACATTTCCCCAAACACAAACCCAGACACAAACATAAAAAAAAGAGCATTTCCCATCCTTCTCTGCCACCACCCTTTTACCCAGCATCACCCAACCCCAAAACACTTAACCTAAATCACAACTCTTTACCCAGTTATACCCATTTCCCAAACCCACTATCCTACTTTTCCCCCTTTCCATGGCTGCCATGCTGGCAATCCGGGCATAAATCAACCAATGGATGGCTTGGATTAATTCCAATAGGTACCTAACTGATCAAGGGCCAGGATTAATGGGAAGAAAGCACAATAGCTCGTTTTTGATGGTTTGCACTCACAAAGAAAACACAAACAGAAAAGACAAGAAAGAAGAGAGAGAGGAAGACACTCCCCTAGTTTTTAGTATAAATAGTTTTGCAGTCAAGATTAAAAGTGTCCAGTTTTTCACGCTTTAGGAAACTTAGGCCATTTATTTCTGTTATTTTCAGTAGTTTAATCAGTCAAGCTTGTTATTTCATTATTACTTTGTAATTCACTTTTGATTAATACAAGTTGTATTTTCATTTTAATTTCTTGTTACTTATATTACTGTGGTTTAAAGCTTTTTGAATCTGTTCATTTAAACTCACATAAGCTTGAATAAGCTTATGTGAGCTTATCAGTACCTTACATTGTTCTTAATTCCACTTTTTGAGATCAGGTCAACAAAAGTCAAAGTTGGTCAACCTTCAAAAGTCAAAAAGGATTTGGTTAAATTCTGGTTTATAACTGTTAATTGGATTAAGTTTTGAGTTAGGATGTTCACTTTGATTCAGTTTTGATCAGTTTTTATCAAGTTTTTAAAGTTCTAAATGCATTTTGGTTTATAAAGTAGTGTTTGGATTTGGCGTAATTTTCAGATTCATGTTACGTAGATGTGTTATAGTTTGGTTATTTCATTGTAGTTAACTAATTTTAAGTTTCCTCAAAGTTTTGTTTCAAGTTTTCAAAGTCATCTTTTTAGTTTTAAGCAATCCTCATAACTGTTTTAATTGTTACAAAAGTGGATTTTCTCAGTTTTTAACAAGTAATTTTCATCAATTTCAGTTGTAATAAAAATTTTCAAAAATTAAAAAATACAATTTCACCATCTGGTCTTGCAATTCCCAAAAGGAAAAAAATCAAAAAAATGTTTTGCTTAGTCTACTAAAGGTCTCAAGTTGGTGGTTCAGCACAACTTTTACACTGTCACAGTAAGGTTCCTGTCAATTTAGCTTATTAGCAAGCTGATTTGCTGCTTATCCAATAGAGGTTAGTGCTTAATCATTGCTTCCATTTGCTGTTTATAAATCCTAGAGTAGCTAAGTTCCTTTAGTTAGCATTTTATAGTTTCTCTTTTAGCTTATTAGTAACCTTAAGTACCATGGAATTAGCCTTTGAAGTCTGCTGTTGCAGCATCTATCTAGGACGCTTAGCTATTGTTTTAGTAGCCATTTAGGAATAGTTCAGGAGTAGTTTAGGTTAACTATTAGTGATATTGCTTATTTCAGTTATAGTTGCCTAGCTTTTTAAGTGCTTAATCTGCTGTTCGGTTACTGCATATCTCCCCCTTCTGTCCTAGTTTTTTTTATTCGTGTTCTTAATGAGTTTGTTTGTGCTTATGTAAGTGATTTTGAAGTTAGTTTAGATTTCTAATAGTTAGTTTGGTTTCCTTGTAGTCTTAGTAGCTTAATAGGTTCTCATTTCCTTTTAGCATATTACACTTGATTTCCTTTTAGGATTGTTTGGTTCAAGCTTGTTTTCCAATCATCTTTAATCTGCTTCATATATGTTTGTTAACTGATTTCAGTATTTGTTTATAGTTTTGAATTGTTTATAGTTTAGTAGCTTTACTTATTATATAGTTACTTCAAGATTAAAGTAGCCAAAAAGTTAATAAAATAAAGAATAAAACCGACTTGCTCGGGATTCGAACCTGTGTCGGTCGATTCACGATCCCACGCTCACAACACACCACACAAACCATCTTGCCCTTGGGCCTTTTGTGTTATAGTTTGCACCGCTTATTTACTTAACAACGGTTTTCCTTATTTAGCCTAGTAGTCCATTTTGCTTATTAATAGCTTAATACAAACCGCTTTTCTAGATTTTATATTTTCATAAATGTAGATTAACTTAAAGTAGCTTTTGTGAATTTTTCAGATTTTTATAAAATTGTTTAGTATTTTTAATTAATTAAATAGATTAAATTAGTTTTTAATTCGTAGAAAATAAAATAAAATTCGAAAAAATACCCGGCTTTTTCCAAAAATTATTTTTGGTCATGTAGAACGTAGGAAAATTGGTTTTGCACCCGTAGGCCTTAAATTTCATTATTCTCACATTTTAGGCTCGGTGCGTTACCGGTTTTCGCGTTTTTTAGTTTGTATACCTTAGGATGTAATTTAGCTTTTATTCTTTCTTAGGCTTAGTCGTAGTTTATTTAGTAATCTCTTTGTTTTACATGCTTTATTTTCATTTCCGTTCTTTATTTTGTAGAATACGTAATCACAATCCCAAAAATTCGTTTAACCAATTCAAGTCCATAATCACGAAACTCAACGATTCCGTCAATTTCACACCTCGTTGGGACACGACCCGGGGAAATCACTTTCCCGGTATCACTTTTATCTCACCCGTGAGGTTTGGCACGTTAACCCTTTTCCTAAAAGGTTGATTTGTCGAGTTTCACGGTTAATTTGATATATTGATATTGTGTTTGTTTTCACCACTCACTTTACCACGAGTCACTCATCATCTATGATCCAATTAAGAGAAGCCCATCAGTATCACATAAATTCAAGCCTAGTCCAAGTTACAATAGCAATGATCATCACATACATTCCGATATCATTGACATATAACAAATTGCTAAGAATTTGACACGACCTCAAGTCAAATTAAAACGTTTGAACCGTCACTTTAAATCCAAATCAATAATACCGGATAAGGACCTTGAGCCTATTAAAGATCAATTACTACTTCAAGCCGTGAATAATCATCTCCCATGAAATTTGAATGACCAACCAACCAACATTATATCTCGAATAATACCATTATACACGGCCAATAATATATAATCCTATGCTTAGCAATTTAATGACGTTAGAATAAAGGGCCCATGTGAATTTACATCCGATCCAAAAGTCAAATGCAAGCTGCCAGGAAAAATGGATTAAATCCGCATCCATCTCCCATTTATTCAAACATGTATAATCAGAAAGCAACGAGCCCAACCATTTGAATAAACCTTACTAAGCATACACGGCCCATAAACAATTCTCATACACCGGTTTGCCCTAAAATTTCGGGTATAAAAAGCCACTTAACACACTTAGCATAACGCTAATCTTACTTCAGGTCCGCCCCCTCTTTCACTTACCCTAAAAAAACTCAAACAACCATACCTAATCATAAAAACATACGCCTCCTTCTCTCCATCATATAAAAAACGTTTCAATAAATCTGTCAAATCCCAATCCATCTTGACGCACAAACAATGCAAATATGACTCTCCATTTCGATAATCATCAAGACCTCACCACGGGGATGGTATGAGGCACGTGATATTACAGCCACATGGATGGCATAAGACTTGAAGATGGCCACGATAGTTATCATCGAATTAAGGGTAAGGTTTTCGACTTGTCCTTTTAATTTGAGCATTGGGCTGTTAAAACGAATCAAGAAAAATCACATAACATACTTGTTATATGATTATCTTATTCATTTGGATAATTATAAGAAAACCGATCAATGATGATTAAGTCTTCGTGAGTTGAGATTTTATATGTGAAATCTTGATGCATCTTGAATGCCACGAATAGACTCAAGCTGAGATCTCACAAGTGTTTTGAAAATATTTTATCTTTTCTTTTATCAAAGACTCAAATGAAAAGAGAGATGAATCATAATGGCTTTGTTTCTTTTTGATAACATTCGTATATTTCCAAGAATAGATCAATGATGTAATCATTCTATTTTGTGTGTAAGACTTGTGATAGTCTTGATGTAAACTTTTGAGTACCACGAAATAAAATAAGTTGAGATCGAACATTATGGTTTTCATTAAGATTCAATGAGGATGAGATGTTGATTCTTTGATGATAATGAGTCGAACACGTTTGAAGTTTTATAACTTATAACCCTTTCGACCCAAGTCTGAGATCTTGCATAACTCTTATTGTCATTTTCTTTTGATCGAATCAAGGTTAAGAGCAAAACACAAGTTGTTTTAGTTCATTTAAAAGTATTCGGATAGTGAAACGAAGTGTAGGCTTCAAATCAAATCTGTGATGAATGAGTTTCGTGGTTACCACAAGGGTTTGACTTGTCTCATAACCTACACGAACCAAATCTGAGATCTATTCATCCTTTAGATAACTTTCAGTATGAGTCGAGACATGTACTTGGTGTGGATAGTTGATGTGTAACTTGATGTATAATGATTGATGATTCATGTTTAAAAGTCGTTTTGATGTTGTTAGAGGAAAGTGTTTAGTCTTGAATGATGAATGATGAATTTTTGTTTAGGTTCAGGTCATGGTCAACAAACTGTAGTCTTGAGTCTTCATCTTCTCTAATTATTTTGACACAAGTCGCTTATCTCAAACTCAACAAGTCGCTACTTCTTTTTCTTGACACAAGTTGCTACTTCAATTCGCTACTTTACTCAAGTCACTACTTTACTCAAGTCTCTATCAATATAGTGACAAGTCGCTAATGTATTCAGTTATCAAATCGCTAACTTTTTCACTACACAAATCGCCATTGACTTATTGACCAAATTAAAATTTGACAAGTCGCTTCACAAACCTTGAATCTGGAAAAAGTGACAGCTTGCATACCAGTAAAAGACAAAATGCTCAAAAGCATTTTGTTACAACTCGCTTTTGACTTTTTTTTAAAAGTCAACAAACCACTAAAGGTTCATTGAATCTGGACAAAAGATAGACAAGTCTCTACGAAGAACATGACCACAAGTCTCTACCAAGAACATCATTAACACCAGCAGCAACGAATCAATAAACACCATAAAACTTGGACATCAGTAAGCATAATCATGTAAAAAACCAGTCAAAAATAGTTTCAAACACCATAACAACCAAATATTATCACGACAAAACACCAAACCGCATCAAATAACACGAACAAACCGCATTAAGAACAATGAAATAAACCACAAGAATCAACACAAACAACATAACCTAGGCTCTGGTACCATTTGTAGGATCGTAAATAATATGTTGTTTGATGATTCGGGTGGTCTTGGATGATGGAAATACATGTTAGCCATTTAGAGAGAGAAAGATAAGAGATGGGTGTTTTCTAGAGAGAGAAATAACAAAGAAAATGAAATGTTAGATTGAAAAGCACCACCCCTTCCATGGATGGAAGGGGTATTTATAGTTATAAATGAAACGACCTCTTGACGGCCTGTGGATCAGGTATACAGTGGTTAAAGACCCGTCCTTCCTCCACGGTGTTACACTAAACTAATCTACGCTACAACTAACTAATAAACTACTAAATAACGTAACAAACGACATGTCTTCGAGCTAACTTATGCTAGACCATAATTGGGGTGACCGACACTTTAACATGGAATTTCCAATTCCTAACACCTTGCCGCCACCTCCCCCCCCCCCTAGTCATCCATTTAACTTAAATATCTTAACCATAATGTACACATATTCAATATGTCTAGATATTTGTTTGATACCAATTATTTACCAATCAAAAACACATATACTACACATTTCAAAAGGTGTAAAGTGAAAGAAAATCTCTCCTTCTTCTCCATGTGGTCGGCCAAGCTAGAACAAGAGGAAGAAACCATATTTTTTTCAAGCTTCAAGTGTTTATCAAGTTCATTTAGTAATCTATTTCAAGGTTTTGAAATAAAAACCTAAAGATTAATTAAGTTTCTAGCTCAAAAAATCTTCAATCACTCAAATAAGCTTCAACTAATTTTTCCTACTCTTTTGAACTACTACTTGTTATATTTATATGGTCTAGTAAGAAAAGTATGCAAATATACTATGAATCATACGACTTTTATTTGATTTTTACTACATATAATGAGTTTTAATCATCCTATAATTATTCCCTTGAAAAATATCATTGTTGATGAAGTTTAGGAACCCATGACACCCTAAGAAGGTGTATGGTAGGATTAGAGTAGATTCGGTATTGATTTGAAGTGGTTGAAGCAAGATTTACGCATGAAAAATCAAGTTAGACGATAAATAAATAGTTGCTGTCCATTTTTGTAAAATCTGGAAATTTTGACAGGTCATGGACTATTTTGGTTTATATTTTCAGAAAATAAACTTTAAAACGAAACCGTTGTCGCTTGAACGGGTTAAAACGGGTTTATTCAAAGAAGTTACGCTATTTTCAAGTTTAACGACGAAAACTATTTTTTCGAAAATATACTTCTTGTCAAGGGTTTTCAAAGGTAAAAACGAGTTGTAAACCTAAACTAGAAGAGTCGACTTATCAAAATATATTAATACATACTATCACGATTCCGAGGATATATAGAACGAGAAAACGGACCTATAACGCTAAAGATATACATATTTGAAATCGACGATCACAACTATTTTCTTCAACACTAACACTTAAATATTTTTCTAAGTGTCAAAAGGTTGTCGCGGATGACCATGTTTGAAGTCGTTTTTCTCATCGATGGAGTCGGTTTGAGAAAATAATATCTCCAAGTAAAGTTAGTTCACATGGCCTATTTTCCAAAATGTCCACCATTTGTCAAACGGATTTATAACGAGTAACTTATGACCTCTCAAACATTCACGAAAACGCCTTGACCGCATTTTAGCCCGACTACCTCACTTCACCATCATTTTATCTAGGATCGAGACTCGTATGGACAAAAGTTCAGTGTTACGACTTTTAGATAATGTTACAAGCTTTCTAAAACCATTGGGTTTATTTCCTAACACTCGATATTTACCGATTTACGACTAGCTTTCCGAGGCTACTTAGTCATTTTCACGAATTATCAAAGTACATTGTTTTACTACGAAAAACTATATTTTCTTGATTTATCACTTAACGATTAACATGGGATGTTGTTTCAACATATATAAGCGTAAAGTATTTTATAACTTGACAATACCTTATAAATTTATTTTTTCTCCGATAAACTTCATTTTCAAAAATGCACAAGTGGTATGGATATCATATGAGTTTGCATGCACGACATTGTTTCATGACTTACATTAGAACATATCATTCATATTAGGTTGCAGATAGAGATTGCACCTCATTACAGTGTATCCGCTTTTGTCATCATAATCATTGCATCAGGTGAGTTCGTAGCCCCACTTTTACTCGTTTAATCATTTTACAAACTCTTTGGGGGAGATACATGCTCAACTGTTTTAATTTCAATTTCGATTATTTGCAAACTATATGTTGAATCTAAACTTAAACTATATTGTTTGAACTATCATGAACTTGTTAATCTTTTGTTTCACTCTTTATGCTCGTAGGTAGATTATGCCCGAACTAAATTGATTACTATGTTATGAACACTATTATTTGAACCGCTTTCCTTGATTTTGTACCCTTCGACATATATATTTGAACTCTTTTAAATTGATTTGGCCCTTTTAACATATATTTGAACACTTTGGACTTGATTTGAACCTTTTGACATATAGTTGAACTCTTTTAACTTGTAAAGGACCCTTTTGGTATATTTTGAACTCGTTGACTCGATTTTGAACCCTTTGACTATTTTGAACCTTTTGATATGTTTTGAGCTCTTTGACTGTTTTGAACTTTTGAACTCGACTTAAACTCTTAAACTTAATTATGAACTTTTGACTGGAACACTTGAACTTAATTACGAACTTATGACTTGTTTGAACTTATTGAACCATACGTGCTATGACCCTAAAAGTCTCCCTTGTTCGGAGCAACCTAAAGTCTCCATATGTGAACGGAGCAATACCAATTCTCGTCTAATTTGTGGAGTGTGCAAAGTCTCCCTATGTGAACGGAGCAATACCAATTCTCGCCTTATTGGTGGAGTGTGCAAAGTCTCCCTATGTGAACGGAGCAATACCAAGTCTCGCCTTATTGGTGGAGCGTGCAAATTCTCCCATGTTCGGAGTGTTCTTAATTGTATATAATAGTTGTATGATGTACCGTTCGTACATTCGCATTGTTAGTCTCCTATTAGTAGGTAGTATGGATAGCGCTATTAGAGGTCGGCCAACCTCTCGTTCACTATGTTACGAGACGCATATTATTTATTCTAGGGGCTTTTCCTGGCATATATTATTATATACGTGGTGCTATACTATGAACTATTATGACAACGTATACTTGACTACTAGACATACTACTTTTGGCAGCGGGTTGTGAACACACAGGTTGCAAGTTTTGTATGGGCGGAACTTGGAACTGAGTGGATTTACAATGCCTTTGCTTTGTGGACTACTCTCAATGACCAAAAACTTTGCCTTTGCTTTGTGAACGTTCTTTAAAGGCTTTTCATGATAAACCAAACTCTATGAACTCACTCAACCATTGTGTTGACACTTTTAGCATGTTTTATCTCAGGTATCTAAGGCATTCACTTCATGGCATGCATGTGGACTTATCATAGAGTCGCGGTGATGACGCGTCTCACATGAATTTTATGCACTTAACTATCGTTTGATTGTAACAAACTCATTTTGGTACTTTGAAAATCTATTGGGACCTATGTTTTGTAAACTATGATTATTTTACTTAATCAAACGATATTTTCAAATGACACTTTAGGTCGCTCGATATAATCGTAACTTTGATGCTATGACGGTCATCCCCGTGTATTCCATTCATTGCAAAATGTGTAATTTGGGGGTGTGAGAAGATGAAGCCGACGGCGTCATGATGAGTATGTAAATACTCATCATTTTTGTACAAAATAAAGCGCAAAATCATCTCGAAAACACTCGAAACACATCAAAATGATCAAAATATCACAAATCGTTGTTTTATGTGTTTTAAAAGCAAAAATATCAAAATCGATGAAAAACATATCAAATTTGCAAAAGCTGCAGTTTAGGTCCCCAAGTTTCATAAATTGTCAAAAATAGTCCGAGCCAAAATTTCAAAAGTAAAGTCACCAAAGGTCCTTTTAGAATCAAAGTTGTCAAATTTAGTCCTTTGGTGAAAAATGTGAAAAGTTTGAGAAATTTACAAAATGGTCCTTCAACTTTCAAAATTGGCGATTTGGTCCCGGAAAATGTGAAAGTGGCAACTTTGGTCCTTGAACTATTGACACTTGTCAATTTCAGTCCTCAAACATCTTTGTGCATTTGGCGAGCAGGCCCTTGAATTCGTAAATTACTAATAAGGCCCTTATCATTTAAAACCCTTATACACCACTTGAACTTGTCAAATTGCAATTGAACCCCTGTCATATGATTTTTGGACCCTGCCTTTTGACCCCCTGGTATTTAATATACCAGTCAAATGACTTTGACTATCCTGTTTCCCTCCCTCCTCACATGTTGCACCATTTCATCATATCCAACCCTGCAACTTCACCTGATCACACTCCACCTCCACTCCATCATCACATACACCCCCCTCCAAGCACAAGACTCCAATGGAGCATTAAATGAGCCCCATACCTACCCCTGCCCACCTCCACTGTTAAAACCAAGTTTGGCGCCAAAATAGCTTTGAATGGCTAGGATCAACTTGAGTGATCCAATGGTCATTTTTGTTGGTGGGATCTTTTCAGAAAGGAGAGAGAAGGATACTTGGGTGTATAAAAGGGCAAGAGAAGCAAGGAGAAGTTAGTTAGTTTTAATTTTCATAAAATGTATGTCGTTTTCCTTATTAGCATGTATTAAATAATTTGTAGTTGTTATTTCCATCTCATTTGTATCAAACAAAAGTGTTCAAGTACTTTGCAAATCTATTTGAGTGATAATTTCAGTTAATGTTCCATTTCCACCATTTATGTCCACTGATAAAACTTTAAGTTTCAAACTCCATTGTTAAAGCTTTAAGAAGCTCAATCTCAATCTCAAACAAGCTTATAAAAGCTTGTAATAGCTTTCTGTAAGCTTGATATCAAATTTCAAGCAACTTTTGATATTGGTCAACAAAAAGTCAAAATGGGTACAAAAAATTGATGCAGAAAGGAATGGGTTGATTCAGACAATAGAATGGGTTGCTTTGGAGTGATTTGGGTTGGTTTATTAGGTAGTGGTCCCTTGTTTCACATTTGGCTAGCCATAGTGGCTTGGACATGTTGTAAGTGTTATTCAAGTTTTTATGCATAATTTGTATTTGTAGCCTAAATCTGTCTAAACCTGTTCTATCAGTAGCAAATCAGTCATATTAAAGTAGTTGGATCATAAATATAAGTTGTTTCATTGTTCAAATCTGTTTTGAGATTAAATCAGTAACAATAGGGGTGTTTGGTTTCTTGTACTATCATCATATTGGTTGATTCGATGAGTTAAATTTCATTGCTTCATGTTTATTTAGTGTAAGTGAGCTCAATTGAACCAAAAACTTGGGTCTGCAACATCAAAAAGTCAAACTTGATCCTTGATCCATCTATCTGTTAACTGTTGTAGATTTAGGAATAGCAAATCCTTGATTTGTGTTTAAAATCATCAAACATTGTTTGCAATAGCTTTAGTTTAACAAATAACATTAATCTCAGTCTCAAAATTTGGATTTGAAGTTCATTTAAATCAACATTCTCAAGTTCTTCAAAAAGTCAAAAGTGTGAAAATCTGTTTTGGGGTCAAAAAGAGAGAATTGTTTTGAGTTCATTCCTTGGACTTACTCAGTGAACCTTAGTATTTCATAAAGCTCAGCAGGTCCTCTTTCTTATAGCCATTTTTGTAGAATTTTGTGATTTCTTTAAAAGCTCCAAATAAGTCGTTCTTTTGGGACCAAAATCCCTGCAGACCATCGAGTCGATGAACACCGACTTTCTCTCGATTTTGTAACTTGTGTACAGAGCTCATAAGAGTTCACCATGGTCTAATTTTTGGTTTAAGTAATCTCAACCAGGTCTTCTTTGGATCCCAATTGGTAGTTTTCCATTTGAGCTTGTTTTCAAGCTTGTGCATGTGCCTAAACTTAGCTTTTCAGATTCTGTTTTGGATTTTAATCTCATAGATAACAAATCCTTGTAGCTTGTTGTTTCGTGGTTGTAGTTTGTTGAAATTAGTTGCTATTGGTCACTTTTAGTAGTATAGAGCTTCGATATCGGTTGGAAGCCTATCTTGTCCATTTGGCTTATTTTAGTGCTTAATAATAAGCACTTGTTTAGCAGCTTCGATTTCCCAAACAAGTGCCTGTTTTCCAATTTTCTCAGATTCCTAGTACCAATTTAGACTTTTCCTGAAATTTTCAGATTTTTCCAAGTTGTCTAGCTATTTTTCTTAATTTAAAGTAGTTTTTAATCAATTTTAATTAGCTTTTAATATAAAAATTCGAAAAGGTTCCAAAAAATAATTTTCAATTTTATTAAGTTTAGATAAATATAAGAAGTGAAAAAAGTAATTTTCCAGATTTTTCTTAGTTTGTTTGGTAATTTTTAGTAATTTAAATAGTTTTTAATAGTTTAAAATTCATAAAAAATAGAAAAATAGTCAGAAAAATACAAAAATGGTTTTGAAAATTCTAGTTTGATAATTTAGATTTTTCTAAGTCTTAATTTTATTTTTCTAGCTTTGTTTCCTCATTTCTTGTATTTTAGATAATTATTTAATAGTAGAAAATAGTTTTTAATTAATAATAATTAATTAAATAGTCATAAAATTAATTTTCTTTTTCTAATAATTTTCTTTTATCATTAGGTTTATAAAAATATCATTTTCATATTTTTAGGGTTAATACTGCTTTAGTTTCACTTTTTATTTTGTACGTCGCGTAGATTTTAATTTAAACGTACGTTTTAGGTTTTAAACGTTCATCACTTTAATTATAGTGATAGCGTTTATTTAATAGGTTTTATCTTTTTAATTTTCTTTAGTTTGAATTTAAGCCGTCTTAATTTGTTGGCTTTTCTCGTAGTTATAATATCATTCAGATTCCCTTTATCATTCAAATTTCTCGATCACTAGACGTTGATTGATCCATTGCATAGCTCATTTGGGACATAACGACCGGGAGACCCTATACTCCTCGATCTTAATTGCATTAGTGTTTGAGCAGTTTTAGTCTTTTAGACTTGACTGTTTAGCACCAATCACGCCACAACCATAAGGTGGACGCCGCACAAGTCGCAAACATGCCTTGTACCGACATCTTGTTTTGGCCATAACTTTGCATACGAACTCGGTTTAAGTGATTCAAAAGCCCACGCGACCGAAGCGAGAAAATCTAAAGTTTGGTGAAAAAGTCGTCGTGACACAGTCATTCTTTGCTAACAGAAAATCTGCCTATAAACATAACATTATAACTTCACTTTTTATAAGCCCCAAACCCTAAGTCCGATTCTAGGGTTTAGGTAGGTGTTTTTCCAACAACCTAAAGGGTTTCAAACACTCTATAAACATCGTGTAATGGTTTGTTTGTTAATCCAATCCTATGGTATGTCTTCAATTATCATAATTGTTGCTTGCTCTTCATTAATTATGCTTGGCTAATTCACCTAGTGTTTGCTTATGATTGTATGAAACTTGTATATAATTAATTAGATCTTATTGATTTCTTAGTGATGCTTGTGTCTATCTTCATCATTAGGGGTGTGACAATTTCAATGAGTCTAATTGGTTTAGTTTATAATTCTTGCATCCTATTGTCTCTTAGTTAATTGGTTGTCGCACTAGATTAAGGAAAACTTGCTTCAATCGTCGAGTTGTGAGCTTGAACATTCTAAATAGTGATCTAAATAGTCCTAGAGTGCACTAGTTGGCTTTCGTTGTATTTAATGCGTGAGTTTATGCTCATAGAATTAGGGACCACCGGCACCGCCCTATGAATAAAACATGGAATACACACACCAATTAAAACAAGGATGTGACAATTCAGTAGGTAGAATTGGATAGCTAGCAAGGAGTAATACATCATAAGTAGATACGCTTCACGTTCCTGGTAGACCTCTAATTTAGTATCTTTTGGGATAGTTGACTAGCAACTAATTCCACCCTTCCCTTCAAAACCGAGATATTTTAATTCATAAAATATAAAAATACAAAAATAATCATCCCTTACCTTTAGACTTAAATCGACATACACTTCAAATTAACGACACTATTCCCCAGAGAACGATATCAATACCGTGGCTTACCGTAATACTACACTACAACGATTAGGTTCTTCGCCTAGGGTGTTGAAAACTTTCTCGATTTAAAAGGAAGTTCCTTTGACCCCGAACGCGCATCAGACGCGTATCAATTCCTATGGCTTGGTTAAAATGAGCTTTAACTAAGCAAAATGACAAGAAATGTTAGTACAATTTAGTAAGATAAAATAAGAAATAAAAATATGATGTTGTCATCCAATCAACATCCTACAAAAGTGTTTTTAAGACATGGTGTTTGTTTTTGTAAAAGACCTTCTTTGTAGTTTTAAATTATACACGGATCGTGTCAAGTTTTAAAGTACAATATACACTAAAAACTTGGTAACGAGGCTCTGGTACCAATTGTGGAAAACTAGAAGGGGGGTTGAATAGTTTTACCGATTAAATATTGGTTTTAAACTATTTAGATCGACTTATGTCAATCTATTTAAATATGTGTGTTTGATAGATAAGCATATAAATAAATAAAGCAAAGATAAAGAGTAAGAAGCACAAAACCACAACGCGAGTATTTATAGTGGTTCGGCTACAAGGACACCTTCCTTGCCCGACTCCACTCCCCAAGTTACCTACTCGATAGTTCGTAATCACTACACAACAAAAACTCCTTGTGGCGGAGAAGCCTTCAAAACGTCTCCTACTCTTTATCCGATACAAGGCTAGACACCGGGTTCTTCCACGAGGTAGAACCAAACCTATCACAACGTCACCTACACTTTATCCGGTACAAGGCTAGATACCGAGTTCCATTACAAAGGAGGAACTACTACCCAACACTATATCCCAAAGGAGATCCATTCCTTATGACAACATCAACAAGGATATCAATATCCTTTGATCCAATACTAATATATCTTGTACATCGACACACCATATTGAATGTACACCCTAGGCACCTTTCACTAATGCCTTTGATACGACTTCTAGGCACCCTTCACTAATGCCTTCAACACGGACTTTTCAGCACCTTTCACTAATTCCTTTGACACGGACTTTTGGCACCCTTCACTAATGCCTTTGGCACGGACTTTCGGCACCCTTCACTAATGCCTTTGACACGGATCTTTGACACCTTTCACTAATGCCTTTGACTTGATCCTTTAGACATCTTTCACCTATGTCTGCAACACAGCACTTCTAACGAGAGAGGAAAGAACTATCAACAAGATAAGATCAGTAGTCTTGATAATGACAAAGCTTGGCAACCCATGGACTTGAGCTTGCTCGACTTCAAGAGGTGGTGATCTCGCCTTTAAGAGGAACCTAGAGAATCACACAAACACAAAACTACATAGAGAGACCCTTTGGATCTGAGGTTAGAGAGTTTACAATACTAAGAGAGAATGTGTGTGAAAGGCTCACTATTTATAGACAAAAACATGCTACTGTTCCACGGATTCCATGGATCCCTTACTTGAGGGATCCATCTAGTGTTTTACTAGGGATCCTTAGGACGCTCCCCCTAAATGGGTTGTGGGTCATGGATCATGGATCATGGGTTGTAGGCTTTGATCCATGGGTATCCAAATAGATACAATGTATCTAGAAGATGCAATTCATCTAGTCAATGGGTCATGGGTTACCTCCATGGGTCATGGATAATACCCATTATGACTTATGCATGATGTCATGCAATGGGTCATGGGTTATGGATCATGTTCCATGGGTATGGGTCATGGACTTTTGGGTTTTACCCAACTACATTCAATGTATTTTAGTCAATGGGTCAAATACTTAGATTTCTACCCATTATATTACCCATTATACTATCTTGCATTTGTTGGGATCCCTATCTACAGTGCAAACTTAGAAAAAATGTGACGTGGCTTTTTTTCCGGTCCTTTTGGTTGGAGCCCCATTTGGTAAACCCGCCCGTTCTATTTATCCCTACTCACATCCCTCCTTTCCATCTTAGATCCGCCTAGGTATATTTCCGGGGAAAAAACCTCTCGTGCCTTCATTTAACTAAACATCTTTGCGTGTTCTTATGTTGGTTGGTGAGAGGGTTACAGTGATTCTTACCATGGAAACAATATTTTTATCCATTTTGTGGATCTTCGTTGGCCACATGGTTTTGCCTACAGTGGTAACTTTCTTTTGGTCCATATATTTGTTGTGTTCGGTAAATCTAAAGGTAAGGTTACCAATTTTAATCCTTGATTATCATAAAACCTAATTGCATATTTCCTGATTTGGGAGAAACGATTAGAGGTTTGATATTTTTTTCCTTTCTTTAGGGTTTATTTTAGTTGGTCTTTATGGTGGTTATGCTATGCGATGTGTTTAGGTTGGTTTGTGCGTTATTTTAGGTTTATTTATTGTGCCTTTCTTATATTTTATGCTGGTTGAAATGCTGTTTATGGTTACATTTTGGGTTGAGTAGACGAGTTTCGTTGTTTGGTTTTGGGTATACTGTTACACCCAAGTGCAGTTACAGTCGTTAGATGTTGCTTATGCCTGTTGAAATGTTACTCATAGTTAGGTGTTGAGGTGAGTAAATGAGTTTTATGGTTTGGTTTGGGGTTTACTATTACAGTCAGGTGCAATTGAATGTGCTCCATATTAAATGTTGTGCAGCAATATTTTTTTCTTTTCTTTTGGGGGGGTCTTGCTTTCTATTTCCTTTTTATTTTTTGTTATACCTTTTTTTTTAAATGATGGTCACTGACTTTTTTTGATTTTTTTGTTTTATTTTTTTTTTATTTTTTTATTATTTTTTTTTATTTTTTTGCACATGCTCTCTTTGCAAACCCTCAATTGATAATGCTTTTGTTGCTCACATTAACTATCTCGGATATGTTAGTCGTTTTGGTTTTTCTGTTGTTTATTGCTTTGATAATTGGACATTCTATTATTGTTTATAATTATGACTTTAAAACCGATAACTGGCTCAAAAAGTATTCACGATCACTCACTTCAAAACCTGATACAAAACAATGTTCCAAATACATATGGTGGTTCTGGGTGCCAAATGTGTAACACCATTACGCCAGCCGTGTGTGCCTGTGAGCCATATGTGTCATCGCCATTTCTTTGTATCGAGACTCATGATACTCTGAGTTAGTTGTTCTTTTTTTGTTGCTCAATTTCCCTGTGCCCACACTTATTGTCATTTTTTCCGTTGAAACATGTTCGTGCTAATGTTGATTTTTTTTGGGTAGATGTTGTTGGAAAGGAGAGTGTGCAGAGTGCAGCGCAACAGCTTCATTCGGCCTTGCCTATGTGTGATGGTGCATCTTCGGAGCAGGTTGGAGGTCAGCCGATGGCTCCTGATATGATGGAAGGTGAGTTGCGCTCTTCTATTTTCAACTGTGGTTTGTTAAATTTTGTTGCTTTGTTTTTGTGTGCCGTTTTGTCATGCATAAATCACATCTTCATGCTTCCTTTTTTTTTTAAACAGGGTCTTTGCAGTTTAGAAAAAGAGGGAGGCTGAGGAAACAGACGCCCAGCAACGTGTCTAACCCAATTGATTATCTGCACACCATTAATCAGCCAATGGTTCATAATGTCATGGGCGGTGAGTGCTGCTCATCTCTTTTCGGATGCGTTTTGTTTAATTTCTTGGGTTTCTTTTTATATTCCAATCTGTCATCGCTTCATGGTATAATCTTATTTTTGTTGGAACAGGTCTGCATTTGGATCATGGGCCACCCCCTTTGCAGTGTAGAAAAGGAAAGAGGCCGAGAAAACAGACAGCCAACAACCCGTCTCACCCACAAGATCATGTGCACACCGGTGCGTCTTCGCAGCAGGTTGGAGGTCAGCCGATGGCTCTTAATATGATGGAAGGTGAGTTGCGCTCTTCTATTTTCATATGTGGTTTGTTAAATTTTGTTGCTTTGTTTTTCTGTGCCGCTTTGTCATGCATAAATCACATCTTCATGCTTCCTTTTTTTTTGAACAGGGTCTTTGCAGTTTAGAAAAAGAGGGAGGCCGAGGAAACAGACGGTTAGCAATGTGTCTAACCCAATTGAGTATCTGCACACCGTCAATCAGTCTGAGGTTCCTAATGTCATGGAAGGTGAGTGCTGATCTTTTCTATTCAAATGCGGTTTGTTAAATTTCTGGGGTTTGTTTTTGTATTCCAGTTTGTCATTGGTCACCCACATTGACATGGTGTATTTTTTTGTTGGAATAGGGTTACGTGTTGATGATGCCCCATATGCGCACAGTCTTATAAAAATATCCACGCCATCTAAATAGGAGCGCCAAAGGACGGTTGGCCTGTGTCAATCATCTGGTTGTGTGCATCTTGGTGGTCAGCCAATGACTCCTAATACAATGGAAGGTGGGTTTACCTATCCTCTCTTCGGATCCAGTGTGTCCGCTTTTATTGTTTCTTATTGAATGCTGATTTTATCTTTCGCACTGTTCTTTATTATCAATAGGGTTTCCTACATGCAATGCCGATACTTCAGAACAAAGTAGAAAAAGGAAAGAAATGTCGGGTGATGTTGTTAGACCCAGTGTGCATGACCCTGACACATGTCATGGTGTGCAGGAAGATGTTGGCTGGCTACCTTTGCATGTGCGTGAAGGTCAGTGGTGTTATCTTCATCTATGCCATTTTTTTAAAAAACGGCCTGTCTGCATGCAGTTTTCGTTTTGAATTTCAACCGTTCGTTTTCCAGCAGCTGGAGCCGCTATTGATGGTGATGTTCCCGCTGATGTTGCATCTGATAGTTTTTATTTGCGGAACGAGCTTTCCAAAAAACAGACAACCATCTCAGGCCTCCACACCATCTATGCATCGACTGGGTTCAGACAGCGATGGTCACAGCAATGGTGAACCGTCTACTCCTAATGCAATTTTTGTTTTTTAGGCGCATGCTCTGCATCCAACATTACCTTTAATTTAATGTGGTGGTTTCTTTTGTTACCAATAGCCAGGGTACATGCTGATAGTCAACCAGGTGTCACGAAAAATGTTGGCCGTGAATCGCAGCGCCGGAAAAGAGATAGGTGTGTGGGACATCCTCATAAGACGACTGTGTGGCGTCGTCCTCTCATCAGTAGTCTACGTTTTGGCTCGGATAATAGTGCATGCGGCATTGATGAAGAGGCATCTCCTTCTACGATGCAAGGTGCCCGCTATTTTATTTTTTATTTTTTTTACCATTTTTCTGTGCCTTATCTTTTTCCCAAACATATATTGTTAGGTCTTTAACTTGATTATGGTTTCTCGATCAATGCATGCATTGACCCTGACTATGATGATCTAGGAGATTGTACTGAGCGATGTTGTTATTGTGATGCTGTTTTTTGGCGTGGCGAGCAGCTTGCAGGCCATCGTCTTGCAAATGCTTCAGCTAAATACCATACATGTTGCGGAGGTGGTAAAATTTTTATGCAACCTGACACAGAACTACCTCAGTATATCAAAGACTTGCTTCACCAGCGTCCCTTTATGGAAAATATATGAACATACAACCAGATGTTTGCAATGACATCATTCGGTGCCACAGTTGACAATGCAATCAACAATGGTGGAGGGCCATATGTTTTTAAAGTCTCTGGCCAAATATACCATCGGATTGGTTCACTTTGACCGGTTAATGATGATCCAAAGTTTTTGCAGCTCTACATCTATGACACGCAGGATGAAGTCCAACATAGGTTGAGCCATTTTTCAACCTCAGATGGCCATGATTTGGACCCAGATATAGTGCAAGGGCTCATTCAATTCTTAGATGCTCACAACAAACTGGTACAGATATTCAGGACCGCGCGTGACAAATGTGTGAACCATGATGTCCCAGAATCTAAGATAAAGCTTTACAGCGGTGAAGCTCCACGCGGTTATGAAGCTCCATTGTCAAATACCCTCGGCGCTATTGTCTTTGACTGTGGGCCTGAAAGTGAGTCGAATTACGATGTTATACTGGAGTACAGGAATGGCCCGCTAAAAAGAATCAGCAAGATCCATAAGTCGTACATGTCGTTGCAGTTTCCGCTGATATTCATATATGGCCAGCCAGGGTATCATACAAAGCTGAAGTTAAGAACAGCGGATCCAAACATCGAGCCAAAACGGGTGTCGATGAATGCATTCTATGCATACCAAGCGCATCCGAGGCATAGCGGTTATAACCGCTCTTTTCGACTGGAAGGCTTTTTAACGAGACGTTGTTGGCATATCTTGTTGCATAGAGCGTAATCGGATGGATTTTTATAGAACGCACTAGAGCGACATTCGAGGGGATTTTTTGTCAGGCCTTTATGATGCGATTTCAAGAGGAGAGCATGATGGGTCGCAGGCGGGTTCTCGCATTATATTGCCTTCATCGTTTACTGGAGGTCCGAGGTATATGTACAGTTATTATTTGGATGCATTGGCGATTTGCAGGGTCCTTGGTAATCCACGATTTTTTATAACATTCACGTGCAATGTAAAGTGGCCTGAGATACAAAGATACATGGCACACTTTCCTCATTTGACAACAGCGGATAGGGCGGATATAGTATGCAGAGTTTTTGAGCAAAAAGTCAAATCATTTGTCAAGTTTATGAAGGAAAGGCAGACATTTGGTTATGTCGCAGGAGGTATGGCTGTTTTCTTTTAGAAGTAAAGCTTTATGTTTGATTTTTCAGTCTTAGTTTTCGTATAGATGCTTGCTGATGCGCTCCCAAACAGTCAAGCTAAATCACACAAGCTCGCCACTTGTGAATGGCGGAACCGTAACAAGCTTAAAGCGCTCAGAGCGAACTCAATGAAGATCCGAGAGTGTAGGGTCTCCGGTCGTTATGTCCCAAATGAGCTATGCAATGGATTATCAAGCGTGTAGTGATCGAGGAATTTGAATGGAAAAGAGATTTGAATTTATTATAACTACGGAAAAAGTACATAAACTACAAGGGCTAAAATGCAAATTGAAGGAAATTAAAAGTTAAAACTATTAAATAAACGCTATCACTATAATTAAAATGATGTTTTTGTTTTATGTTTTACAAAGCGAAATTAAAAACTACGTGACGTCTGAATAAAAATGTGAAACTAAATCAATATTAACCCTAAAAATATGAAAATGATGTTTTTACAATCCTAATGATAAAAGAAAATTTATAGAAAAATAAAATTATTTTTATAACTAATTATCTAATTAAAAACTATTTTTAACTATTAAACAATTACCTAAAATACAAGAAAATGGGAAATAAAGCTAGAAAAATAAAATTAAGACTTGGAAAAATCTAAAATATCAAAACAGAATTTTCAAAACTATTTTTATAATTTTCTGATTATTTTTCTATTTTCTACTAATTTAAAACTATTTTAATCTAATTTAAATGGTGAAAAATACCAAATAAAAGGGGAAAAATAAGGAAAAATCTTTTTTATGCTTTTTATATTTTTCTTAAACTGAGAAAATTGAAAAATTATTTTTTGGAACTTTTTCTTAATTATTTGCAATTAAAGCTAATTAAAAGTGATTAAAAACTAGTTTTAATTAAGAAAAATAGTAAATAATGACCAAAAATTATGAAATTCTCAGGAAAATTCTAAAATCTATATCTTAATCTATGAAAAATGAGAAATCAACAGCTTATGTTTAGAATATGGAAGTTGTAGTGCAACTGATGTGAGAATAAGCTACTAAAATTAAGCAA
Source organism: Chrysanthemum lavandulifolium (assembly GCA_022545495.1). Lineage (NCBI taxonomy): Eukaryota > Viridiplantae > Streptophyta > Magnoliopsida > Asterales > Asteraceae > Chrysanthemum > Chrysanthemum lavandulifolium. Next base: position 156,419,288 of record CM040246.1, read on the forward strand.
ATAAGCTAATTAAGCTACCAAACAGTGACAGAAGCTAAAGTCTACTAAAATAAGCTAATTTCAACTAATTATATCTAATCCTAACAAACTATAAGCTCAGAACCATGATCTAAGCAAACTGCTTATCTAGCCAAACAGTGGTTCAGGTCCTATGTTTAAGCTTGTGCACAAGTTTATCCAATAAGCAAAACCAAAAACCACTTATGCAGTCCTATAAAACACCTGGCCAGCTACAATTAGACCAAATACCAGACTCCAACTCACTGATTTGAGAACTACACAAGCTCGCAATTGCGCACGATTCACACTCGGTTTAGGCGAGTGTGACTGGCGATCGAGCTAAGTTGACGACTAATTTGAAGCTTAAAAGGACTAAACCGATTTCACAAAAGTGTTTATCACAACTAGACCAAGTGAAGTTTTAACTCCCAAAGTTTGAAATCTGAAACTCAATCATGAATCATAAATTGACTCACAAAGTTTGGTGGAAATCGGTTTAACAGTTTGTGATTTTGACTATTGAAGAACGTAATTTGTAACTTTGACTAAACTCAAATTTGATCCAAAACAATGAAGCGATTATGATGTTTTTACACTAATGATGATTACCAGAAGCTAGATCTACTTATTCTAAGCTAATATACTACTTTTAAACTTCTGATTTTAACAGTAACAAGAGTATAATGTGAGATTTGACTAAATGATCAAAACTGCTATAACAAAGACCAAAGTTACTATCAATTATCCTATCTAAGCCTGTATCAAACACTAAAAACTGAACTGCTATCCTCTATAACAGATCTATCAGCTATACCAAACACTGATGTAACTACTGAATTGAGATCTAAAAACAGATTAATGCTATATTATACTAAACAACCATCAAACACAGATCAAATAGTACTAATTATCACTAATTAACAGATTCAAACAATAGATTCAATGATCAAAACAGATTGAAGAACTTACAAGTATCCTAGCCACTATGGCTTGCAACAATGAAATATAGAACCTCTAACCTAACAAACCCCTATCCTACTCCAATCCAGCTCAGATTCAACCCAATACCAATTCTGCACCACCCATTTCCATTTCCTGCACAGTTTTTACCACCAGTTTGACTTTCGTTGACCCTATTTCTAAACTGCTTGAAACTTAAAAGTGAGCTTGCAAAAAGCTTTAATAAGCTGGTGGAGGTTTGTTTGAGCTTATAATTAGGCTTCTTGAAACTTATACAACAGATTTTAATTTGGAAAATTTCAACAGTTGAGACAAGATATTAAATGTAAACAAAAGCTTAAATTGAAACTTGATATGAGTTGCAATACACTGAAACACCTTTGTTTAATACAATGGAGCTTGAAAATACAAGTACAGAGCTATTTAAGACTAAGAAAATGAAATTCGACATACATTGTTTTAAAATAAACTAACTACTCCCTTCTCCTTTGCTTCTCTCCTTCTTTTTATACACAAAAAACACTCTCCACGTGTCTCTGAGCAAATCCCAACATTAATCTGAGCCCTTGGATGTCTTTTGAGCCATCTTGGCCGTTTGATGGTTTTGGCGCCAAAACTGGTACAAGCCAGTTGGGACAAGGGGGAGGGTGCATTAAATGTGGTTTGTATGTTAGGTGAGGAGGGGGGAGACAAGGTGTGAAGTAGGGTAGTTGTAGGTGGCTGGAGGTGGGGAGTTGCAGACAACATTGTCGGGGAAGACAGGGATATAGGGGGGCGGGTTGTTTATTTTAAACATTGGGTTTGGGTTCGGGTCATGGGTAGACTGGACCGGGTAAACGGATTGGGCCAAGGGGGTTTGGGCTTGGGGTAATAATAAGATCCGTTTGGTTTGTGGAATTAATAACATAAGGACCAAAAATGTAAAGTTTAAAATTCCAGGGACCAAACTGTAAATTATGAAAAGTAATCCAAGGACTAGTTTTGCCAACCTCCAATATACCAAGGTCTAGTTTTGACACTTTTGAAATTCCAAGGATTAATTTTGACCATTTTAAAAATCCAGGGACTAAAACTGTAATTTCTCAAATATTTTGGAACTTTTCACCAGAGGACTAAATATGACAACATATGATTTCAAAGGGACCTCTGGTGACTTTAAAATAAATGCCTAGGGACTGATTTTGCCATTTTCTGAAAGTCGGGGGACTGAAACTGCCAATTATGCAAACTTTGCTCGTTTTTTCATCGATTTTTAATATTTTGCATCCGAAACATATAAAATGCACTTTTGAGATATTTTCGGTATTTTGATGCATTTGAGCATTTTAAGCGTTTTGCGATTCGAATTAACAAAAATGATGAGTATTTACACACTCATCAATTCCCACACTAAACTATTGCTAGTCCCTAGCAATCTTTTGAGAAAAACATAATGGATTTGAATCTCTTTACCAAAAGCCATTACTTCGGAGTAGCCAATTGTTTCGAGTTCAAGTAAGAACCATGGTACACTCGATAACCATGTGATTTTGAGCAAACCACCGACTTCAACGGATTTGATTTGTCTTTACGAGCCGTTTGCTTCGGACTAGCCAACTCTTAGATAAATTATCAATATTATCTTTGGTGAGTCGATTACCAATTATGGTTTTTCCATCGCCTTTACCACAAGCCATAATCTTGCGGGCTAGCCAACTCTTCACTTTTTAGGATATGGTGAGTGAATACCATACAATTTTGGGCAAATTGCAAGCCGTCAACGGATTTGAGATATCTTTACCAAGAGCCGTTTGCTCTGGATTAGCCAATCCTTTTGTTTATTAGACAAAGCGGATGATAACCAATTGAGTAAGTGTAGAACACTTACTCCAAAAAAAAAATTTGGCCAAAAGCGGGATTGGGCGGTATAATTACATGATAAAATTCGTGAGAATCCCCCACTTAGAAATGAATATTGCCCTCAATATTCAAAGTACCGGTGGTTATGCCGAAACAAAAACGAAAAGGGAAATACTACGGCCATTATTTAGAAAGGATTTTTTTTTTTTTTTTTTTTTGACTTGGATATATACACAACATGTGGGGCAACCCCCCCCCCCACACTAGGGTGGTACACACGGGTGAAAACCCATGTTCAGCTACTGTTTTTGGTTACCGAGTCGCTAGCTTGACTCGACCCCGGATTCATTTGTTCATGGGGAAGCAATGTGGAAAACCAATCTCCATCGGACTTTCATTCAAGATGTTTGGACAAACATTTGAAGCACGTGAAAGTTCCACACCGATGGGATATACATAGAACCGGCTCAAGAATGATAAATGAAAATTCCGGGGTCAAAGATAATGTCTTCATTCCCGAAGGAGTGAAGAACAGGAGAAGCCACGCGGTAGGTGAAGAAGAGATAGAAAATCATGATAAACATCATGATTAACTCATCATCATCAGAAGGAGAATTCATAATAGCATGAATCTCATCATTTAAGCTCAATTGGTCTAGACATATCCGGGTGTGTCTAGATCAAAGTAGAAGTTATCATACTCCGGCGGAGATATGATATGAGTGAGTTCATCGAGAACTCCATGAAGGTGAATGAATCATATTCGAATTGATATGAGTGGGTTCACCGCGAACTCCTCAAAAGTAAATGATTCATGACCGAGAGAATTATGAGAATGAGAAGTGGTGCGCCACTAATCTTCTCTCCCATATTAGCAAAAGAAGGCTTTCATTTCCGGGATAGAATCATCGGAAGAATGTCACTATCCTTAATGGGGATAGGAGATGAAATAGGTTTCTCTTTGAAAGCCTCGATTTTAGAAATGAGAAGACTGACATTCAATAATGTAAGACGAAGAGCTTCATCTTTGATTTCAGTGTCAGTAACTTCATCATTCTCTTCTTCTAAGCTAACAAGCTCAGAAGGTGAATCTTCCACATAAACGATGTCTCCACAAGATAACGAATCATCATCATCAGAATCGGAGAACATCTCAACATGATTTGTTGGGAAGACAAGAGGAGGAGGGATATCACACACATGATCAAGAATTCCCTGTGACTCTCTTGGGATTGGGACAAGGTTCTCAACACTAGACTTTATGAATTCGTCCGATTCCTTTTCAGGAACAGTGTCGAGATGCTCGTCCCCCATAATAAGAGAGTGAGTGTGAATCTCGGGTGTGATAGCAGTTGTTTGAGATGGAATCTCAACTGTTGGGATATCAACCGACCGAGGAGTTGAGAAATATTATCTTTAAAAGGATAAAAACTCTCCTCGTCATCATCATATAGAGCTGCCTTGAGAAATTGGGAGCATTTGAGTTGCTTGCTCTAGGATTAATAATTCTTCCCTAGATTTGCGAGCCTCTCGTTCTTCTCGTTCTTGACCGACAATTCTCCTATGGTCTTTTCACCACTCACTTGATTCTTAAAGTTTTGAATCATATCATCAAGTGTTTTCATTGTGGTTTCAAAATCTTGGGAGATTTCTTGAGATAACGGCTCGGTGAAGCTTGAACCGTATGGTCTTTGTGGAGGTTGAAAATTTTCAAACATGTAAGAGTCATGATTGTTACAAGGGCTGGGTTCCTATTTGACAATCGAGTGAAATGGGGACCTCCACAGTACTCACAACAAAGAAGCTGTTGAGTGCGGACAGTGAATCATATGGATTTTGGTTATAACCAAAGTTACGAGCATCTTTGGAAAATGTTCATAGACAAACGTGTTTCAGTTGACACTCAAATCCTTGGTGAGGACCTCCACAAAATTCACAGTGAAGTGTTGATTGTATGAAGATAAGTCGGTGTGGTGGGTAATTGGAAAAATTTGAGGGTTGTTAAATGAGTTCGATTAGGATCATAATCAAATGAGTTCCTCGAACCACAAAACAAACAACTCCGTTATGAATATCATTACCACATTGTACACACGTACACCAACGACGGGGTGAACCAAAGAGGCTCACCACAACCGACACAAGGAATAAGCGATTGCATTTGAGAGTTATGAAGAGGAATCGGTTTATTCAAAGAATCAACAAAACCAACATGGTAATCCGAATGACTATCAAGTCTTGAAGAACATTCGGAAAAATCGGAGGTGGGACAAGTGGTGTGCTCGAGAGCTAGCAATTTCCACCACTTCCGTTATGGTCTCCGGTTCTTGAGCGGGTTCATCGGGTCGTGGCGGATGGTCGGAAAACTTGGAGAATCATCGAGAGAGTTATCGATAATTCGCACCAATAACAATATTTGCTTGCACCCATCCTTCCACATCGCTTGCATAAACAATCCGGATTTTGACAATGAGTGATCCTCTTCCATACCGCTTTTGCGGTGGAAACAACGAGGATAATCGATCGTCGCCATGAGAATTAAACATGTAGAGGTTAAGGAAATAGAATTAAGCGGTTTTGAGGTTAAAGAAGAGTAGAATCAAATGGTGCGAGGGGTAAGAGAAATAGAATCATACGGATAAGAGGAATGAGAAGAGTATTTTGGTATTTTGAAAAACATGATGTAAAACAAAGAATGAAAATCTTTTGGGTTTTTTTAAAAGAGAATATAAACACATACGAGATGGTATAAACAAGGAGTGAATATCCAAATCACTAATCGCTAGGCGTAAGATAATCAGCCTGACTCCGGCGTGGCGCCAAAAATTGATGCGCTCCCAAACGGTCAAGCTAAATCACACAAGCACGCCACTTGTGAATGGCGGAACCGTAACAAGCTTAAAGCGCTCGAGAAGCGAACTCAATGAAGATCGAGGGTGTAGGGTCTCCCGGTCGTTATGTCCCAGCGAGCTATGCAATGGATTATCAAACGTGTAGTGATCGAGGAATTTGAATGGAAAAGAGATTTGAATTTATTATAACTACAGAAAAAGTACATAAACTACAAGGGCTAAAATGCAAATTGAAGGAAATTAAAAAGTTAAAAACTATTAAATAAACGCTATCACTATAATTAAAATGATGTTTTTGTTTTTATGTTTTTACAAAACTGAAATTAAAAACTACGCGACGTACGAATAAAAATGTGAAACTAAATCAATATTAACCCTAAAAATATGAAAATGATGTTTTTACAATCCTAATGATAAAAGAAAATTTATAGAAAAAGAAAATTATTTTTATAACTAATTATCTAATTAAAAACTATTTTTAACTATTAAACAATTACCTAAAATACAAGAAAATGGGAAATAAAGCTAGAAAAATAAAATTAAGACTTGAAAAATCTAAAATATCAAAACAGAATTTTCAAAACTATTTTATAATTTTCGATTATTTTCTATTTTCTACTAATTTAAAACTATTTTAATCTAATTTAAATAGTGAAAATACCAAATAAAAGGGAAAAATAAGGAAAAATCTTTTTATGCTTTTATAGTTTTCTTAAACTGAGAAAATTGAAAAATTATTTTTGGAACTTTTCTTAATTATTTGCAATTAAAGCTAATTAAAAGTGATTAAAACTAGTTTTAATTAAGAAAAATAGTAAATAATGACCAAAAATTATGAAATTCTCAGGAAAATTCTAAAATCTATATATTAATCTATGAAAATGAGAAATCAACGACTTATGTTTAGAATATGGAAGTTGTAGTGCAAGCGATGTGAGAATGTTTACTAAAATTAAGCAAATAAGCTAATTAAGCTACCAAACAAAGGATGAAGCTATAGTCTACTAAAATAAGCTAATTTCAACTAATTATATCTAATCCTAACAAACTATAAGCTCGAACCATGATCTAAGCAAAGCGCTTATCTAGCCAAACAATGGTTCAGTCCTATGTTTAAGCTTGTGCACAAGTTTATCCAATAAGCAAAACCAAAACCACTTATGCGGTCCTATAAAACACCGCCAGCTACAATTAGACCAAATACGAGACTCCAACTCATCGATTTGAGAACTACACAAGCTCGCACTGCACGATTCACACTCGGTTTGAGCGAGGTGTGACCGGCGATTGAGCTAAGTTGAGCGACTAATTTGAAGCTTAAAAGGACTAAACCAGATTTCACAAAAGTGTTTATCACAACTAGACCAAGTGAAGTTTTAACTCCCAAAGTTTGAAATCTGAAACTCGATCATGAATCATAAATTGACTCACAAAGTTTGGTGGAAATCAGTTTTAACAGTTTTGACAGATTTTGACTATTGAAGAACAGAATTTGTAACTTTGACTAAACTCAAATTTGATCCAAAACAATGAACTGATTATGATGTTTTTACACTAATGATGATTACCAGAAGCTAGATCTACTTATTCTAAGCTAATATACTACTTTTAAACTTCTGATTTTAACAGTAACAAGAGTATAATGTGAGATTTGACTAAATGATCAAAACTGCTATAACAAAGACCAAAGTTACTATCAATTATCCTATCTAAGCATGTATCAAACACTAAAACCGAAGCGCTATCCTCTATAACGGATCTATCACTATACCAAACACCGATGTAACTCTTGAATTGAGATCTAAAAGCAGTTAATGCTATATTATACTAAACAACCATCAAACACGGATCAAATAGTACTAATTATCACTAATTAATGATTCAAACAATAGATTCAATGATCAAAGCAGTTGAAGAACTTACAAGTATCCTAGCCACTATGGCTTGCAACAATGAAATATAGAACCTCTAACCTAACAAACCCTATCCTACTCCAATCCAATTTCGATTCAACCCAATACCAATTCGCACCACCCATTTCCATTTCACCTGCAGTTTTACCACAGTTTGACTTTCGTTGACCCTATTTCTAAAGCGCTTGAAACTTAAAAGTGAGCTTGCAAAAAGCTTTAATAAGCTGGTGGAGGTTTGTTTGAGCTTATAATTAGGCTTCTTGAAACTTATACAACAGATTTTAATTTGGAAAATTTCAACAGTTGAGACAAGATATTAAATGTAAACAAAAGCTTAAATTGAAACTTGATATGAGTTGCAATACACTGAAACACCTTTGTTTAATACAATGGAGCTTGAAAATACAAGTACAGAGCTATTTAAGACTAAGAAAATGAAATTCGACATACATTGTTTTAAAATAAACTAACTACTCCTTCTCCTTTGCTTTCTCCTTCTTTTTATACACAAAAACACTCTCCACGTGTCTCGAGCAAATCCCAACATTGTCGAGCCCTTGGATGTCTTTGAGCCATCTTGGCGTTTGATGGTTTTGGCGCCAAAGCGGTACAAGCCAGTTGGGACAAGGGAGGGTGCATTAAATGTGGTTTGTATGTTAGGTGAGGAGGGGAGACAAGGTGTGAAGTAGGGTGGTTGTAGGTGGGTGGAGGTGGGAGTTCAGAGACAACATTGTCGGGGAAGACAGGGATATAGGGGGCGGGTTGTTTATTTTAAACATTGGGTTTGGGTTCGGGTCATGGGTAGACTGGACCGGGTAAACGGATTGGGCCAAGGGGGTTTGGGCTTGGGGTAATAATAAGATCCGTTTGGTTTGTGGAATTAATAACATAAGGACCAAAATGTAAAGTTTAAAATTCGAGGACCAAAGCGTAAATTATGAAAAGTAATCCAAGGACTAGTTTTGCCAACCTCCAATATACCAAGGTCTAGTTTTGACACTTTTGAAATTCCAAGGATTAATTTTGACCATTTTAAAATCCGTGGACTAAAGCGTAATTTCTCAAATATTTTGGAACTTTTCACGAGAGGACTAAATATGACAACATATGATTTCAAAGGGACCTCTGGTGACTTTTCTTTTAAAATAAATGCCTAGGGATGATTTTGCCATTTTCGAAAGTCGGGACCTGAAGCGCCAATTATGCAAACTTTGCTCGTTTTTTCATCGATTTTAATATTTTGCATCCGAAACATATAAAATGCACTTTTGAGATATTTTAGTATTTTGATGCATTTGAGCATTTTAAACGTTTTGCGATTCGAAATTATTCAAAATGATGAGTATTTACACACTCATCACTTGCATAATGTGGTTTTCCAATGTGTTATTCTAATTTTATTTGTTCATATTTTTTTTGACTGCAGTGTTGTACACTATCGAGTTTCAGAAGCGTGGCCTCCCGCATTGTCACACACTGCTTTGGATTTCTTCATCAACCAAAATATAAAATGCTCAAGATGTTGACCGGTACATTTCGCAGAGTTACACGATCCGGACCGATCCACGCACCTATAAAATTGTTTGAAATGATGATGCATGGGCGTGTGGCAAGGCCGGCCAATGCACCATGTATGAAAGCGATCATGCGACAAAAATTCCCCAAACAATACAATAATGAAACTTTCTTTGACGACAAAGGTTATCCGCATCATCGAAGGAGACAAGGAAATACTTTCGCACCAGAAGGACAGATAAAGCTTGACAATGGGTATGTCATGCCGTATAACCGTGATTTGTGCCTGGCATTTGAAGCTCATATCAATGTGGAATACTGTGGGTGGAGTATGATGATAAAATATCTCTTTAAGTATATATCAAAAGAACCGGCGTAATCTTTTCCAAAGTAAAAGATCTATTGGTGAAGCATCCTCTTCTTGATGCAACCGCAGCATCGATTGATGAAATACGAATTACCTTGATGGCGGTTCATATGTCCTCACGAAGCATGTTGGAGAATCCTCAAATTCGAAATACATATCGAGAGCTGCGGTTCGATCCTTCGATCCATCCGGAAAACATGCGACGTAACTTTTAGAGGCGGTGATAACTTAGACACGATTGTCAACCTTCGTGATCGTAGTCGACAACACCGATGAATGGTTTACTTACAACATTGAAAACGAAGATGGACGCCATTTGACTTACTTGCAGTTTCCGTCGGAGTTTGTATGGTATGGAGATCGGAAATGTTGGTCACGCAGAAAGACCAACAAATGTTCTATTGGACGCCTTGCATATATACACCTGACTTCGGGTGAGCTTTTCTACTTAAGAATGTTATTGTGTTATCAAAAAGGATGTAGAGACTTTGCAGAAGTAAGGTCAGTAAACAAAATTGTCTATCCAACATATCGTGCTGCATGTGATGCGCTTGGCTTGCTCGGCGACGACAAAGAATGGGACACAGCTCTTGCAGAAGCCTGCGGGTCAGCTTCGTCTGCAGAACTAAGGTTTCTTTTTGCAAGGCTACTTACTCATTGTGAGGTTGCAAACCCTTTGCACTTATGGGATAAATATTGGCGAGAAATGGGCCATGATATTCCAGCAATTGTCTCGGAACAAGTACGTGTACCCAACTACCATGTGAATGATGCAGAATTGGAAGGGTACATATTATACAAATTGGAAATAATACTAAACAGTTGTGGAAAATCAGTCCAGAATTATGGTTTGGAACCACCTCCAAAACAGCTTCTAGATCAATTAAACAACCGCCTATTAATGGAAGAAAAAAACTACAACAGGGAGATGCTAGCGCGAGAAAGAGATGAATCAATTCAAAGGCTCCAAACAAAAAATTATATATGACGCTATTATAAACGCTTTTAAAGCAGATAAGCAAGAATTAATATTCGTATATGGTCATGGAGGAACTGGGAAAATATTTCTTTGGAAAGCAATAATTAGCACTGTACGAGCTGAAGGTAAGATTGTGTTAGCGGTTGCTATTGCTTCGCTCCTTCTTCCAGCAGGTCGCACCACGCATTCAAGATTCAAAATTCCACTCGAGCTGACGGATAAGTCCCTCTGTTGCGTAAAAAAAACACTCTCATAGGAAACCTTTTAAAAGAAGATGATCTCATTATCTGGGATGAAGCGCCAATGAATGACCGTCGTTGCTTTGAAACATTGGATAGGACTCTTAGAGACATATTGGATGCACCGGATGTTTTGTTTGGTGGGAAAATAGTGGTTTTAGGCGGTGATTTCCTGCAAACACTGCCAATCAAAAAGGCGCTCCAAAAATGGAGGTAATAGCATCGTCAATTGCAGAATCACACCTCTGGCCTTATTTTCATGTCATGACACTTAAAGAAAACATGAGGCTTTTCCGCTCAGATTTGACTTTAGAAGAGCGAAGCACAGCGCGATCCTTTGCGTCATGGCTTCTCGATATTGGAGATGGTCAAATTGGTGAACCTGATGAAGAAGACCCTAGAGATTCAGCATGGGTCGAAATTCCTTCTAGATTTTGCATACAAGATGATGAACAAGGCCTCTCGAATCTCATAGATTTCATCTATGATAAGCCTACACTCCAAACCCTTCTAAGAATCACTCTACAAGAGAAGGCAATCGTGTGTCCAAAGAATGAAACAACGGACACCATTAATTCAAAAGTTTTAGACATGCTTGATGGCGAAATAAAACTTATGCAAGCTATGATATAGCCACACCGGTGGGGAATGGCGGTCTTGAAAGCAGAGATGTTATACCCTCCCGAGTATATAAACACATTTTTGCGCGGGTTTCCCACCTCATGAGCTATGACTCAAAGTTGGATCACCAATGATGCTTTTAAGGAATGTAAACTTGGTCGGCGGTTTATGCAATGGGACACGCATGATAGTCACACAACTGATGTCGAAGCTTATTGAAGTGCAGATCATCACAGGCACAAGAGTCGGCGAAAATTTTTTCATACATAGGATACCGCTGATTCATAAAGACCCAAACCTCCCTTTTATTTTCAAACACACTCAGTTCCCAATTAAACTCTGTTACGCTATGACAATCAATAAAATCCAAGGCCAATCTTTAAACAAAATTGGTGTCTACCTTCCTAAGCCAGTATTTGGTCATGGGCAATTGTATGTCGCTCTTTTTAGAGCAACATCTGCTCATGGATTAAAATTCCTTATGAAACAACAGGAAAACCAAAAACCAAATGTCACAAAAAATATCATTTACAAAGATTTTACAAAAAAGAAAAAGAAACAGCTTTTGTTTTGCCAGTGCAAACATAACAATCAGTGTTTATCTTTTTTTTTACAACAACTTCTTCGTTTGTTATTCTATACACAATGCCAGCATAATTACATGTTACTATCTTTTGCTTTTATAAAAGTATCGTTAAAGGCTCGGCCGCAATGTAGATTTCTTGCACGCCGATTTTATATGCTGTGTCTCATCATTTTAATGCTCTGATTCCTATTCCCTATATCATTGTTCATTTTCAGGTGTTTATCTGTATCTAACTTTCTTTTTTATGACTTACCAGCACAATGGAAGAAACTCAGAATGCTATGGTGCACCATGCCTCTCAAGAGAAGAGCCTTGAAATCAGTGCTTCACCAGAGATTGTGACGATCCAGCAGTTAAAACCAACGTCTCACAGCAAAGTGCTAGAAGCAAGGGTCTACAGGAAATGGACTTTAGTGACTTTTGGCAAAAAGGATGCGGCTGGAGTTCCTGGCAAAAAAAAAGAAACATGGTTATGTTGTATCCTCACAGATCGAGAGGTATGTATTAATTCAGCCAACACACATAAAACATGCTGCCATTTCATATTTCTCTAATATCAAATCATTATAAGCAGTGGCAATGCTATACAAGGTAACATGAATATCAAAGAATTGACTATTTCAACGGAAAATCAAGCTTGGGGAGGTTTTGAGATTTCGAGTTCATATGCGAACCAACCAATCCTTACCAACAAACGATTGACAACAAAACAAGCACGAAATTTGGAAAAGCAACAAAGTTTGATGTTATACAAGCACCGGACATCCCTCAGTACTACTATGAGCTTGTTTTGTACAACCAACTTCAATACAGGGTTCCCACAGAAGATGCAATAGGCAGAATGCAGTACCCAATTCTGACAGGTAAAGTTTGTATCATTGTTTTTTTGGCAACAAACGCAAGAGCACCATCCTAACACCTAACTGGTGGCAGATTACATAGGATGTTTACGGTAAGTGGGAGAGGTTGTGCGCAAAATAGGTGCGACACAAAAAGAAACCGTTTACAGAAAAGTGGATATCGAAAATTTGAGGTGCGTTGATTTTTTTTTTTTATTCTTTTTTTTTTGGCTAAAAAATAAACTGCGAAGGTTTATCACATCTCCGATGACTTGATGATCTTTTCAGTGGTAATGTTGTTGAGTTCACTATGTGGGACGACATGGCTGTGAAATTTGAAGAGGCTCGGCTTCAAGCAACGCAACATCCAGTTATAATTGTTGTCAGCTCTTGCCGAGTTGTAAAATTCAGAGGTATTGCATTAACAGATTATACAAACTTAAACATCAAATTCTTACCAAATTGTCAAACAATGCCATCACAGATTACCAACTAACAGCAACGTCTGCAACACGTTACTACTTAAATCCACATATACCTGAGGCTGATGAGGCACGAGCAAGGTAAAATCTTTTATTTTGCAAATTTTAAAGTCACACAATGGTCGCGTAAAAATTTGGTGATTCTAATTTACAACACAAAACAGCATAAAGAAAAGCGTGAGAAAACACCACCCTCGTATTACAAAGACTCCATATGAAGTCGTTGAAAAGAAAAGTGCTGAATAGATTTCCTTAAAGACATTGCTAAACCAAGATCCACGAAACCTATTCGGTGAGTTTTACGTAACACAAAATTTAACAAACCAACATTCAATTACATGCCGAAAAAAGTTAAATGAAAAGAATATGATGCTTAACTGTTTGCACAAACATTTCTGGGGTGCATTTCACAACCGAGGCAACAAGAAACAAAGATCAACATCAAGAGAGATTGGTTCTACATGTCTTGCAACGAATGTGCTTGAAAGTGAAAGAAGAGGGAGGAATGTTTATTTATCGAACCATGGAAAACAAACAAAGCCATCCTATAAGTACATAATTTTCGCCTCGACAGATAATATTAAAAAAACAGAATCTGCCACAAAAATTAAATCCTTATCGTTTCACTTGATCAAACACGCAAGTTTAATTTCAAAGCCTTCATCACAGACCCATCCGCGACAGTTGAGGTCACTTTCTTCAACCCGGCGGCGGAAGATGTTACAGGGTATTCATGCTCAGAACTGCTGGCAAAGCATAAAGCGGAAGACCCACAAGAAATACCTGAAGAGATTTTTGCCATTGAAAGGAAAAAAAAATGTCTTCCAGCTACATTTCAGCACATCAGGTAGGCCAGGAGATTTTATTGTTGGAAAAGTTTTTAACAAAAACAAAAGACACGAGGGAACTGTGAAGATGATAGAAGCATCCCCAGGTAACATCATTTAAATCAACAAACTATCTTAGTTATAACAACCACTCCTGCCTACAAATATTTAATTTTGTTTGTGTATTCATAGGAGCATCAGCAGCGGGTCTAACACCAATAAACCAACAAAATGTCGACCAACAGCAAGCTGAGCAAAGTGCCATTTCAGAAGCAAAGGAACAGGAAGGTGACTGCCACAAATTTAATACACAATTTTATTAAATAAAAGGTGTCATGCCTGACTCATTTGCAAGTGCAAATAATGAATATTAGTTTATGTCTCACTAGAAACAACAGCTACACCAGTGACGATGACACCCGTGGAGGATTTGGAAGAGCAAAAACATAAACCAGCCAGCTCAAAAAGTGTGAGAAGAGCATTATTTCAGGATGAGCATGAAGATCCGAAGAAACAAAAAGGTTAGCCCTACAAATTTAACAACCCATTTTATTCAATGCAATATCTTACAATCGATTTTCATGGGTCACACACAAGTACTACAACAACACTCATAATAAGATCGCTAGCACATACAACTACAAAAACAACCGACAACAGAGAGCACACTTAGCAGGCACACACTTAGAGATCCATCAAGCCCCTAAGTTTCTGGATAAAGATGTCATTGTTCGAGCATTCGACTCTGAGTTCTCGTGCCGGATACGATCGCATGATCTTTTGATCATCTTTACCTTGAACCCCTCAAATATTCTCATTGTTTTTTAGCATGCGTGTTTCCAACGCTCTCCAATTCTTGAATGAAGCTGAGTCTTTCTTGAGTGATTTCGACCAATCTTCCCGCAAGCGCGTTCATTTGTTGTGCCATCCCAATATCTTCGCCAGAGGCTTGGTAGCAATAGAACACTAGCATATCAGGCCAGTTGTTAGAATTCGCATCGGCTCTAAGCTTATCACACCTAGGATATCTAGACATTTCCTTATCTCACTTCTTTATCACAACTTAAAAAATAAAGTGGAGTAACAAAGTGGGTTGGCTGTCTTAAATAGGCAAGCAGCAAATAAAAACAAAAGACAGATACATGCATAATTGTTTATTGCATTTGTTTTTTGATTTAATTTATCCATGTTGAAATTACAACTTTTATTCATCACACCAATTTACACATACATGTTTCTCAAACATAAACACAAACTTTATTAAACACATACATATTATATCACGCTGCACATTAACATTTAGAAATCAATTAGTCCCTTAAGCTTCATGGCAAACACATCCTTATCACGAGCACTTAGATCCAATGCATCTACCATTATTATCATTTCATAAACTTTTTTACCATTTTTTCTGTTGAAATTCATTTAAGTACTCAACAGTTTTTTGCGCAAAAAGGTTGCCTACGGTTTCCAGCTCTTGAATGAAACGGTCCCTTTCACCGATAACACCACCTAATCTTACAGATAATGCATTTATTTCTCGTGCTATTTCAATATCCTCTGTTGAAGCTTGGCGAAAATAAAAAACTAACATGTCTGTCCAATTCGTAGAATTAGCGTCGTTCATCAACTTAGCACACTTAGGATGGATTTCCATTCTGTTTTGCTGGTTATTTTGACCAGCTAAACAATTACTTTATGATAAAAATAACATTCACACTTCATATTTTAAATATCCCCTGTAAGCAAAGTGTCCTTTTTCACATGCCTATTCCACATCTCCAATCCATGTCCTCATAATTCAATCCCTCACATGATGCACAGCTGCTCTAGTATTATTGAATAACACCAAAAGAAAAATGACAACCATTCAACTGTTTATTCAGCCACATTTACAAAATTCATTTAAAATCACATGATATTGTTAGTGCCTGCATTCGACATTTAAAAAAAATAGCCTTATCATTCAGCCTTTGTAATGATACATGCATGCTTGGTTTACTATTTATCCAACTGCTTTAAATTCCAGCCACATATTGGCACTCAGTTTGTTTTTTTCACTTACACATGCTCACAAGATTTACTATTTCTGGACACACATTCAAAACAGGACAAATAATTGCTGATTTTGCATACCACTTTTCTCTTCTCACATCCTGCACGCCTATCAAAGGTGTGGAAAACTAGAAGGGGGGGTTGAATAGTTTTACCAATTTAAAACTTCCTTTTAAATATTTAGATCGACTTATGTCAATCTATTTGGTTGTTTATGTTGGACGTTGATAGATAGATAGATAAACATATAATGAAAGATAAAGAGTAAGAAGCACATCACCACGACACAAGTTATTTATAGTGGTTCGGCTACAAGGACACCTTCCTTGCCCTACTCCACCCCCAAGTCACCTACTCGAGAGTTCGTAAGCACTACACCAACTCCTTATGGCGGAGAAGCCTTCACAACGCCGCTAACCTTTTTCGGTACAAAGCTAAATACCGAGTTCTTTCACACCAAGGCGAACTACACCTAACACAACGTCGCCTACCCTTTATACGGTGCTAGGCTAACCACC
This sequence comes from Chrysanthemum lavandulifolium, assembly GCA_022545495.1. NCBI lineage: Eukaryota > Viridiplantae > Streptophyta > Magnoliopsida > Asterales > Asteraceae > Chrysanthemum > Chrysanthemum lavandulifolium. The sequence continues at coordinate 156,435,880 of CM040246.1, forward strand.
GAGTTCTTTCACACCTTAGAGAACTAATCCTATCACAACGTCGCCTACCCTTTATTAGGTACTAGGCTAAGCACCTAGTTCCATTATGGAGGAACTACTACCCTTCACGACACAACACCTATTATCAAGGAGATCTACTCCTTGTTACAACACCATCAAGGATATCACCATCCTTGTGAATAAATAAACACTTATATGTATAACGATGCACCTCATCGATTATACGACCTAAGCATTCTTCCCAAATGCTACTTGATTTGATTCTTCGGCATCCTTCACTAATGCCTTTGACACAACGCTTGGCATCCTTCACTAATGCCTTAGTCTTGACACCTTAAGCATTCTTCACTAATGCTTTGACGCGGATGATTAGCATCTTTCACTAATGCTTTCATCTTGACACTTTCGGCATTCTTCACTAATGCCTTCAACCCAACATCTATGGAGAAAGGAAGAACTATCAACAAGAGAACCTTCGTTGTCTTGATGATGACGAAGCATGGCAACTCATGGACTTGAGCTTGCACGTCTTCAAGATGTGGTGATCTTTCCTTTAAGAGGAACCTACAAGATCACACATAAACAAAAGAGAAAAGCTACATAGATCTCTTGGATCCGAGGTTGAGCGGTTAGAATACTTGGGGAAGTATGTGTGTAAAGGGATGAATAGAAAGGAAGAAATGGCTCTCTATTTATAGAGGAAATTCACTCTGCTTCCCGGATCCCACGGATCCCTTCCACTTGGGATCCGCTAGCACAAAGCTAGGGATCCGTGGTCCGCCTCCTCTTTGCCCATGGGTATTTTGGGTTATGGGTTGATCCATGGTTTTCAATCTAGATACAATGTACCTTAAGGATACATTAAACTTGTGTAAGTGGTATATGTAAAACCATGGGTTATGGGTCAAAAACCATTTGCTAGTTTTAGTATATACTTGCTTTTACCCATTTTAGTATATACTTGTTTTTACCCATTTTAGTGTACTTAATATAAGTATGTATTAACCCAATATGTAAACACTAGTTGTTGTACATATGTATCTAACTCATAGAGTTACTTAAACTTGTTAAGCCAATATGTAAACACTATTTGTTGTACATGTGTATCTAAAATATAAAATCACTTAATCTTGTTATAGTGTTTTATGTGAAAACGTAAGTGTGTTAGAAAACTATTAGTTCAAACCATTTACGTATTTTATTTGTTTCGTTAATATGATTTTACTTTTGTTATCGACAAAACATTAGAAGATCGTAAAATATAAATAAACGCTTTTACGGCTTATTTGTATTAACAATCTCCCTTTTGTTGATGACAAAACATAAAATTATTTTAAGGAAAAGCTAAAATTGTAAATGTTTGAATTTGTAGTTTTACTTTCTTCTCCCCTTTTGTCGAAACAAAAAGTGTTTGAAGAAACTAACACAATTTTATAAGAAAAATTATAAAAGATGTAATGAGAGCAAGTGACGGAATGGTACTGCCTTAACTCCCCATTGATGAGTCCATCCCTTTGAAAAAGGCGTCAAGGACATAATGTAGAATAAGCTACTTGTGTTTGCAATTAAGTTTTCAAATGGTTCGTCTAAGTGATGAAAACGTGCTCCCCCTCGAATATTGCAAAGTTGCAATGGGGTAACATGAAGTGTAATCCAAAAATGGATTAAGTTGCAAATGATTTTGCAATATTGTTTGACACAAAACTCCCCTTAGCTTTTATGGTGTCAAAATCTTCATGTGTTATTTTGAAAATCTACAAAGTAAAGGTTAGAAAAACAAGAGTCTAGTGCATAATTTCCGCAAAAGAGACTCAAGTTAGTAGAAATTTGTGCTTCGCACCACGGTTCCCTTCAAGGAGGGATCCGCCTAGTTATCGTGAAGGGATCCGGCTATCTGTTCCGGTTTCTTCAAAGATGAAGAAATGTCAAGGAGTGCAACTTGAGGGAATGAGATAAAAGTACAATATAACAAACACAACACACATAATAGTCATGGCATAAAAGTATTCATTCAATAAAACAAAGAGATACACACCCAAATCTCTAAAAACTAAGAGAATGATCTAGCCAAATAGATGCTATTAATGCTAATAAGTCAACCCAAACTTAAGATTCGACTAAAAGCTTAATTACTAAAAGATGTCCTAAACGTTCTAGGTTTGAGCTTATGACTATTATGGTTATTGTGGTTTAGGCTTGTTAACCTCTTCGAAACGTTCGAGGAGGTGATGAAACATGAAACGATGCTCTTCGCGTAATTCATGTATCAACCTTTCAACGTGTTTACAATGATAGCAATCCTTGTTATGGTTTTGAATTTCTTGAAGTGAAAGTTCAAGTGAAGTGGTTGAGGTTCTTTAAATAAAGGAGGATTTGGTTGAGACTCATTTAGTGGTGGCTCTATAATGCTTGTGGCTAGAGGTAAAGAGACATCAACTTCCATTTGGTCAAGTGGTTGCTTTTGATGTCTTCTCATAATCCAAAATGGACTATTGGGAGGGATGATAGAGTTTGCTTTTGGATCAAGTGTTGATTCAACATTTTGATTTTGTGGCTCAATCTTTTCATGTGAATTGGATGGTAATGGTGAAAGATGAGATGGCCAAGAGGGTAAGTCTTCTACATTGTGAGAGTGTGAGAATGATTGTGAAGTATCTCTAGGTGCTAATGATGTTGGTTGAGTTGTGGGGGGTTTGTTTGCTATGGTAGAATTTGGTGAAGATATCCTAGTGGGAATCTTATTCTTGGGGATTAGTTTGATTGGTTTCCTTGATGTGGGAGAAATCCTAGCATTGGTGGACTTAACCGGAGATGATTCGGTTGAAGAAACTTCGTGTATGATTCTAGCAAGTTTCTTGGGTGGTTCTTGGGTGGATGAATGAGCACTAGAGCCTTTCTCATATTAAAATGACTAAGGAAATGGTTGCAATTCTTGATATTTGTGTGAGATGACTAAAATGTTTCTAGGCAATGTGATTTATAAAGAGAAGATCTTGGCAATTAGTATTTAAGACTTAATCCACTAATGTTCTTGGAAATGTGATGATTGACATGCACAAGGTTGAAATTCAGAGTTTCACTAATCTAGGAACTCATTTAAGATGAGATGGAGTGTTTGGGTTAGCAATGTTAGACATATACCGTCACCCGGATCCCACGGTTCCCTCCTTGGAGGGATCCGTCTAGGCTATTCTAGGGATCCGGCTCTCATAGATTATGATGATTTGAAATGGGGTTTCTAGAAGCTAAAGCCTATCTTGTTTTGGGTGTTTCACTCTCCTAAGTGTTTTAGGAAGAGAGGGTACTTGAATGATCATGAGTAATAAGTGTTTGTGCACATGATTGCTTTTTATGGAAGAAGGAAGGGACAAGAAGACTACCAATGGATGTCCAAGGATAACACAAAGAGTTATGAGGGTGACAAGTCATAATAAATGATCCTAGTGATCGTGTTTTAGCTTGAGGTGATATTAAGAAAATTCTCAAAATTTCAAGAATTGAAAAACTAATTTTGTCTTACCTTGAGATATAGAAGACTAAAAGCAATTTCCTAAAATTGTTTAGCTTGCTTTCCTAAGTGTTTAGAGATGAGACTTATTTTGTGAGTAGTTGAGCGGAAGTATGGTGAGTATTAGATGTGATGATAGAATCGACTAAGATCGTAAGTAAGCCTTTAGTGAGTCTAAGCCTTCTCATCCTTGACGTGGACTTAGTTGGGTTCTAAAATCATATGCCAAGCTAATGTGATGTTATCTAGAAAGCAATTTTGATGTCTTGAATGTCGCATTGTTGATCGATGTCACGGATCCCACGGTTCCTTCAAGGGAAGGATCCGCTAGGCTAATCCTAGGGATCCGGCATCTGCAGATCGTAATCAACACGTAACCAAAAAAATGATGCGATTTTGTATACTATTAAATCTATGAAACAAGCAATTAGAAACAAGCAATCCATCATATAGCACCGTAAATAATATCCAAAATTCCATAAACCAACAATGCTAAAAAGAAATCATTCAAACATAAGATAAATAAAATAAACACATTCCTATTGTCTCTTTCATCAATTCTTCCTCTTTCTTTTGACGGCTTAGTGAGATTGTGCGAGGTTTTGAATCATGCCTCTTATTTGTTTGTATTCCGCGGTCTCGCTTGGAATGGTTGGAAGTTGTTCGTGGTATTCAAGAATGTCCAATTTAATGTTGGATACGGGTCGATGTCCTCCTCATCTTCTTCTTCTTCTCCGCCGAGGAGTCCGAGAGAGCTTGGTTTCTTTCCATTGATCATGAATCGTTTGGATGGTTGTTTGGTAAGGGTACCATGACGTGATCGGAAAGGTAATGGTCATCGTTGATGGGGATGGTTGCAATGCACTAACGTACTTACAAAGTCGTGTTAGGAGCATACCATATGGGAGTACCATGTTGGAAGCTTTGAATACCCCAGCCATTCTCCTTACCATGTAATAGGCAAGATTAAATGGCCTTTGGTGGATAAGACAATAGATCATTTGCACAAGGCATGCGTTTGGATGATCTTTGTTTCCAACTAGGCTAATGATGTTTTCCCTAAGAATTTCTTCCCATTTTCTAAACATGGGATGCATTTCAAAAAGTTCCATTTTAAAGGGATTACGGTGAATTAGCTTTTTGTTACGATCGTAACGGGATTGGTCGGTCCTAATTTTAAAGATAGTATCGCGAATGGTTTCGGGATTGTCGAGAGGAGTGTTGTAAAGAGGCTTAGGATCAAGTGCAAGGTTTTGAGCATTAATTGCCCAATCTTGAGAGTACATACAAATTCCTTCACAAGGAATGCGAAGAATTTGAGCAAAAGTGTTGAGAGAAAGAGTAAAGTTTTGTGTGTTGATGATAAAGGCGATTGAGATGCTATTATCGGTGTTTCTAATGATCCTAAAGCTTTGTAAAACTCAAAATGAAAACCGGACAACTGCTCATTCATCAATGTCAAGAAGACAATCAAAGTTGATTGTCGAGAAAACTTGACAAATGTCGGTATCTTCAAGGAAACATTCTTGACTACACGACCTTCGTGAATAAGTCGTTTTGTGAGGCTTTTGAAAATTTTACTGTTAGTTTTGGTCGACCCTTTACGATAGTAGTGAGTAAGATAGTGGACGGTGTCATGATGATCTTGTTGAGTGGCTTTGGGCATGGTTGGTCCTAGAAATACAAATTTTCCAATTAGGTAAAATTAGTTGGAAATGGGTTTATGGTTTTGGTTTGTATTAACAATGTTGCGAGCACAATGTGATTTAGTTAAAAGCCCCTTTTCACGATTAATTTGAAAACCCTAATTAAATTAATTTGATTAAAACTTAAGGAACCATAAACCCTAGAATGAAGATGATGAAAATTAGAACAAGTTAATGTAATTACTTACAATAGTGTTCTAGGAAGAAATACTTTGAGGTTATGAAAGCCAATGAGGATGGATGCGAGCTTGGTCGTTTTGTGTTATGAGAATAGAGGAAAAGATCGGTGGTGATTTTGAAAGCGTATGGTGAGTTACATTCCACGGTGCCCCGGATCCTTTGTATTTGGGATCCGGCTAGTACAACTAGAGGATCCGGATACAATGAACAAAAAGGAGGTTGTTTGACATTATAATTTTTTTTTTTTTTTTGTAGTATGCTTATGGAATAGCTTACAAAAAAATAGTTCGAGGTTTTAGATGACGATTGTTTTTGAATGACGGCTTTTGATGAATCTCATATCGAGGATGTGATGGCGTTAAAAAATATTATTCCTATGACGAGAAAGGTGGAAGAGTGACGAAGAGACTTCTAACGCTCTTAGTGTTATAATAATCAAAGTAGTACTTGTGAAAATAAGTAGAACTCAAGTATCCTATCTAATGAAAAGTAGAACATACCTTTATGCTTCTTGATTTGGTATAAAACCAAAGATACTTCATGAGCTTTTAAAGTAATCCTTTGTACTTGATGTACTTAAGTTGTGATTACTTTAAGAGTCCTTCCTTGAATGTTGACTTCATCTTTGAGTGAAGATTTTGGAAAATTCTAGCATGAAAATTACTCGAGAACGGAATATTGTTAGAATCATTTATCAATGTCCAACAAAATGATTTAACAGAAAATATGATCCAAAGAAAAATCCTTCTTTGTAGTTTTCAAACATACACGGATCGTATCAAGTCTTTAAAGTACAATATACTTTAAGGAACTTGGTTACGAAGCTCTGGTACCAATTGTGGAAAACTAGAAGGGAGGGTTGAATAGTTTTACCAATTTAAAACTTCCTTTTAAATATCTAGATCGACTTATGTCAATCTATTTGGTTGTTTATGTTGGACGTTGATAGATAGATATATAAACATATAATGAAAGATAAAGAGTAAAGCACATCACCACGACACAAGTTATTTATAGTGGTTCGCTACAAGGACACCTTCCTTGCCCTACTCCACTCCCGAGTCACCTACTCGAGAGTTCGTAAGCACTACACCAACTCCTTATGGCGGAGAAGCCTTCACAACGTCGCAACCTTTTCCGGTACAAAGCTAAATACCGAGTTCTTTCACACCAAGGCGAACCACACCTAACACAACGTCGCCTACCCTTTATACGGTGCTAGGCTAACCACCGAGTTCTTTCACACCTTAGGAGAACTAATCCTATCACAACGCCGCCTACCCTTTATTAGGTACTAGGCTAAGCACCTAGTTCCATTATGGAGGAACTACTACCCTTCACGACACAACACCTATTATCAAGGAGATCTACTCCTTGTTACAACACCATCAAGGATATCACCATCCTTGTGAATAAATAAACACTTATATGTATAACGATGCACCTCATCGATTATACGACCTAAGCATTCTTCCCAAATGCTACTTGATTTGATTCTTGGCATCCTTCACTAATGCCTTTGACATAACGCTTGGCATCCTTCACTAATGCCTTAGTCTTGACACCTTAAGCATTCTTCACTAATGCTTTGAAGCGGATGATTAGCATCTTTCACTAATGCTTTCATCTTGACACTTTCGGCATTCTTCACTAATGCCTTCAACCCAACATCTATGGAGAAAGGAAGAACTATCAACAAGAGAACCTTCGTTGTCTTGATGATGACGGCATGGCAACTCATGGACTTGAGCTTGACGTCTTCAAGATGTGGTGATCTTTCCTTTAAGAGGAACCTACAAGATCACACATAAACAAAAGAGAAAAGCTACATAGATCTCTTGGATCTGAGGTTAGAGGGTTAGAATACTTGGTGGGAAGTATGTGTGTAAAGGGATGAATAGAAAGGAAGAAATGGCTCTCTATTTATAGAGGAAATTCACTACTGTTTCCCCGGATCCCACGGATCCCTTCCACTTGGGATCCGGCTAGCACAAAACTAGGGATCCGTGGTCCGCTCCTCTTTGCCCATGGGTATTTTGGGTTATGGGTTGATCCATGGTTTTCAATCTAGATACAATGTACCTTAAGGATACATTGAACTTGTGTAAGTGGTATATGTAAAACCATGGGTTATGGGTCAAAAACCATTTGCTAGTTTTTAGTATATACTTGCTTTTACCCATTTTAGTATATACTTGTTTTTACCCATTTTAGTGTACTTAATATAAGTATGTATTAACCCAATATGTAAACACTAGTTGTTGTACATATGTATCTAACTCATAGAGTTACTTAAACTTGTTAAGCCAATATGTAAACACTATTTGTTGTACATGTGTATCTAAAATATAAAATCACTTAATCTTGTTATAGTGTTTTATGTGAAAACGTAAGTGTGTTAGAAAACTATTAGTTCAAACCATTTACGTATTTTATTTGTTTCGTTAATATGATTTTACTTTTGTTATCGACAAAACATTAGAAGATCGTAAAATATAAATAAACGTTTTTACGGCTTATTTGTATTAACAAAAGGGTAACACACCAATTATTTATACAGTTACTTAATCTTGGAACCACAAATCACCATTCAACCATAGGCAGTGCTGTTTACCTTCAACCAATGACACACTAAAAACAGCAAAAATCAAAATTATTGTGCATGCCCTTTCACACTTCTTAAATCCTTTAAATTTATTAACCTTTAATATAAAACATAAAGAAACATTCATACACAAAGACAACGTTTTATTCATAACAGAATTCAAATACTTGGTTGAAGAAAATACATTAAAATACAGGAAACTTAAAATTCATGCAACCTTGCTAGCAATATAGTCACTAACACAAACAGAGCAACAAGCACTAACCCTTTAGATCCATCAAGCCTACATGGCGTTGCTTTTCAGCCCTCCCTTCACGAGCTAAATCCAAAACCCCAACCAACGCAACTAAGATATCTCGGTCTCTCTGCTACGTCTCCAACATGCACTCAACTGCATCAGGACCAACATCATCAAATGGACTAAAAGACTGGACCTCTTGAATTAGTCGATCTCTTCTCTCAATGTTAGCCTCAAGATCAGCACATTTTTGCGAGATGTACATGATCATACTCTCATTCTCTCTCTATTCTTGCACAAACAGATACTTAAAGCAATGTTAGAGCTTATTAGAACCACAACACTCCTTTAAATGGTCAATGTTTGGTCTTGCACCCATAGTGGTTAGATGTGAGGTGGATGCAAAATGCCTAAGCAAAGTCATCCTTATATAGCCAACAAAAATAAACAGGGTATAAAACAATTAATTTAAAAAATAAAATGGTAAAAAAAATAATAATAAAAACACATTCATGTAACTCAAATCATGCACAAAGTGGTAAGCTTTATTGATACAAACAATATTTTACAACATGAAATACAGACATGACCTCACCATAACATTGCTTCTACTCAGAAACAAGCCAACACCTAAAACCGCAGAAAGGTTCGCTAATCATATTGCTCCATAGTCAGCACGTGATGGCGCTTCTGACTACATGCTTCATGCGCTATATCAACAAGTACAACCATTGCAGACAACAACTGATAGTCTTTGTCATGTGCTTCCTTCAAACACGCGAGTCCATTAACTTCTACAGGATCAGTTGAGCTGAAACCTTCACCCTCTCTCAGTAGCTCCCTTTTTTCACGATTCTTGCACGCACATCATCACATTTTCATTCAAGACCATAATCGTGCCTTCGATATCACACTCTTCATGCAAAACAACAAATGGAAAGCGATGCGCTTATCGAACCGCATGCTTCTTTCAGTTCATCAAAATTAGAGTCGTTCCCATTTTTCACGCTAGCGATTGCTAACAAATGATTGCTAAGGTGTAGCCCTCAATGACACACACATGTCCACTACTTATATACACAACAGGTGTACCGATGTAACTGTGCTCAGTCCACCTAACCAAACTAAAATAGTTACATTGTTATTGCATTTACTTTTACCAGTTTATACTTAACTATCACAATGACAATTTGTTTCTGCTTCCACTGTATTTTCATGTGTTTCTGAGAAATAATACTTACCTTTATCTATTTACTTTTACCTTCTCTCACTAATGTTGTTATTTATATTATGTTTATGCAGTCACAGCCGAACCTGCAGTTGCAGAGAAAAGGAAGACAAGGAACACTGAAAAAAAGAAAGAAATCTAACCATTAGCCTACCGATATGGATGTTTAAAATGACAGCCTTAAAACTTGATGTTTTTTGAAGCATATTTCCTGCTCTAGCTGCTGAAATATGCTCCCAAACATTGTATGCTTTTGTGTCGAAGTTAGACAAAAGGCATGGCATGTTTGCATGCCAAGATACTGATATTTTGTGCCGCGCTTATAGCCTGGCAACAAAAGTATACAATGGCATACAGAACTGGTGTTCTTATGTGATAACCTTGCACCATAACTATAGAACTATGCAAAGGCTGGATGCAACATATTTTGCGCATCATTTCCAGCACTTGGTACATATGAAACTGATGTGTGTTTCAAAAGATTTGCCAACTTTTGTATGGTGCAGACTCTTACAGCAGCCGTTGTTGCAACCTTATGGTTTTCTAGCGACATAAATATGTGCTCAAACATTGTGTTCTTTTGTGTGAAACTTAGAGAGAATGTATGGCATGTTTGCATGCCAAAATGTTCATGATTTGTGCTGTACAATGGCATGCAAAACCGCTACCTTTATGTCACAAGCTTGCGCTATAGCTGCAACAGCCAATTGCACAAGGTATACTTGCAATCTTATGACTTTTAACATTGCTATCTTCGACAATCTGTTTGCTACATATTTAACGAAAACACCCGCGGCAACGCGCGGGCTCGAAACCTCGTTATAGTACATACTAAGTATGTATATATCTACCCATTATGTAAATACTAGTTGTTATACATATGCATTACTATAACATGAAAACACTATTACTTGTTTAGTGATTTATATGAAGACGTAAGTGTGTTAGTAAACTATTGGCTCAAACCATTTACGTATTTTATTTGTTTCGTTTAAAATGATTTTATGTTTGTTATCGACAAAACATTAAAAGATCGTAAAATATAAATAAAAGTTTTTACGGCTTATTTGTATTAACAGGAGAGAATATAGGAACCCCAATAGAGGAAGAACATGTGGACCAAACACAACTAGAGGATGTAGGTTTGAATACTTATAGTCATAACCTTTCTTTTAGTTCTAAGGAAGTTCCTAATTTTGATGAACCGGAGCCTCAACCAAAATTACCCAATTTTCCACCCATAGATGTGAATGTAGGAATTGAAATAGGGCCCGATCCACCATCAAACCATGTAGTCCGGTAATGTTAGGATAAGGTAGTATATTCTAAGCCATTTGGAGTGGAAGCTAATATAGGAGTGAAACATAACCTTACATGCTTACATCATTCGTTTATGATAGATCACAAGGAACATTATGGGTTTAAACCATGTTTATTAGGTCAAGATGGAACTCTCGCTAAAGATACCTCGAATTTGGAGAAGATAAGAGACGATTATTTTCTTGGAGAAAGTTTTAATTCAGCCATTGACCCAATTGAATTATGTAAGGTTATGATAAATGGAGCACACCTCTTTGAGCATATGATTCATCCATCACTCTTACCTCATGTGGCATACTTACACCGCAATAGTGTGTATCACTACTATCACCCGCACTTAAACTTAAGTGTAGGGAAAACCTCCCTTTATCGTTAAATAAGGGTAGAGTAAGGCTCGTGACTAGAACAAAACAAGCGCTTCTTGGGAGGCAACCCATGTTTATTTGTTTTTTGTTTTTATTTTTATTTATTTGTGTGTCATATATGCCGCCTCCTTATTGTTTAATTTTCATGTTTCAAATACTATCGTGAAAATGCTTTATTTTGTTTTTAACCTCGTCTTAATCACATATAAAGGTATTTTGCAAAAAGATAAGTGTAGGGAAGATCACATATGTTTATTAGAACAAAATTGAACATGAAATTTACAATACATGATGAGCATATATTTGTGTGTTTGTTTGAGTCAAATGCTTGTATCGAGTCACAATGGGTATTTTGCAGTATTTTTTAGGTTCTTAAGAAGTGATTTTTTTCCTGAAATTTTCCGAAAACAAAGTTTAAAATTCTGTCATGTCAATCCCGATGACGTCAGAATCTATAACCTGACGGTGTCAGGAACTATAGCAAACGGTTTTCCAGATTTTCGTTTTTCTATCGAAACTGAATTTCTAAAAATTTCTAGAATTTTTAACTTTTCAGGAACTTGTAAACATCTATTTTGCAAGCATTATATCTTACTCGCTTTCTAGTTTAGATTTGCATTATATATAGTTTTACCGCCGATTTTACGAGGTCTTTTCTTTGTTTTCTTAGAATTTACAGGTTATATTGAACAAGAAGATGCAAATACATATTGGAAGCAACATTTTAGATTGACTTATTCTTCTTGGAGGAGTATTTAACCATGATTCTACACCGATCATACCGAGCTAATCAGGGGAGTACTAGTTTCGTTTTCTTTTATTTACTTCCCATTATCATAACTTTGATACTTTCGAGGAACATTGGGGACAATGTTCAGTTTAAGTGTACGGAGGGAAAAAATGGATACTTTAGAAACTATTTGCTCACTTGATATTTGTCTTGTTCTTAGTAATAGTGTAATAAACTGAAAGAAATACTTGTTAGGGTAATTTTAGCACGAAATTTTTAATTTTTTATGACTTTTATGAGCAAAAATTCAGTCCTAATAAAGCGTCTCATGGATAGGAGTTATATGACTAGCACAAAAACCCTTACCACTCAAATTTCACCCCAAAAATGTGGGGTTCGCCCCTAGATCTTTAGGATAAAAAGCATTCATCTTTGATGCTTATTGAGTGTATTGGTAGTATATAGATTCTAAAACTTGTTTTTGTGATGCATTCGAGATCGCTAGTGTGTAACACCCCGCCTTATCAAACCACAATATTGTCCGCTTTGCCTGTAGGCTCACAGCTTTGTTTTTGTGGCCTCATGTGAAGACTTCCCAGGAGGTCACCCAAGCCAGTACTACTCTCACATGAGCATGCTTAACAACCAGTTCCTAACAACTCCACCCGCAGTAGACCACAAAACGCGTTGTGTCATTATAAGGCGAATATTATCTTATGAAACCAACATCTCTCCAGGTCACAGCCGATGTGGGATTTGCCTAAGGTGTTACATAGTGAGACTAAATTTGTGTAGTTAGGATTAACTAAATGATAAAAGGCATTAGGATAACCCTTGTCTGAAACATGTTAAAATAATTACATTGGCTACATCGGTTGAGTAATTATCCCACACCCTTGCGATGTACTCATTTTTAGTACACGATACCCTTAGTTAACCCCTTAAAGCCTATCTTTTCACGATTCTCGTGATGTTCCAGTTTTCAAAATATCAATGAAGAGCATTGTTTACAATTCACCCCTGAATGTTACACCCAAATCGCCTTAGCCTTCCTTATATGCACTCATCTTTAGTGCATTATTGTATTATGTTTAACCCTTAGTTCAATTATCTAGTTGATTACATGGTTGCTAAGTCGAGTCGTATCTTGTGTACATACAGTTTTGGGACGATTGGTACTCATGGGCTAAGTAGTATTTTATGGAGTAACGGGAAGGAATGTTAAATTTAAATTCCTTATCTACGTAACTAATTACTCCATGTGTTTTGATCCAAAATTCGGGTCATTAGTTTAGTCTAATAAAAACTCAAGTGTAGGGATACTACTATAAATCCCTTTACTATGATGTTATGTTTTGCGGGTAGTAGAGTAAGATTGTATGAAAAAAGAAAAAGAACAAAATATTCAAAAATGAAAAAAAAAAATAGAAAAAAAAATGGGCTACCGTCTCGCCTTTATTCTTTATCTTTTATCTTTTATTTTTGTTTTAAATCAAGTTATAAGTTAGTTTAGTGAGTCGAGTCTTGGCTTAGCAACGCCTCGTTCTACATGTAATTAGCTTAGTTTTTTGAATTGCCATCAATAAATTTCCCAGATCCAACAAACCCGTGTTTTTCCATACCCTTACACCTAACATTACAACCCTTTAAAAGCCCTCTTTGATAGTTTATCCTAGGTGCTTACACCAAAGCGGTGGAGGTTTGATCTAGTCTCAAGCCTATGGTAATCTATGTGCTATGACAGGTAGAGAGTGTTATCTTCCATTTTCATACATGTTATATTCATTATACACCCGAGAGATGAGAGAATCTAAACACTATATGTGAGGTGCTAGTGTATAATTTCCGTGCTTGTTATGACTATTGTAGATCTTGTGTTTGTTGTAAACTATTTTAAACCCATGTTAAATGACCCCTAACTTATAAATTGATTAGATAAAAGCACATTTGCTTGAGGACAAGCAAATCTCAAGTGTAGGGATATTTGATAAGGATTTAAAACGTATGTTTTTAGGGGTCATTTAAGCCCTAAACTTGTGTATTTGTGATGAAATGTTGACTAAATTCTTTCCTTTTCACTTTTTAGGTACTTTGGAAGTAAAAGCTGGAAATCATGCATATTTGTATGAAAAGGATGAAAATGTGAAGAAAACGACCAAGTCATGAAAAAGTTTGGAAAAGAGCTCCAGACAGCATCACAACCCATAAGGTGACGCCGTCACTTGCAAACGAAGATACCAAGACAACCCATATATTACTAGAGATGGCTCAGTGAAAAAGTAATGAAGTAACAAGTGACGCCGTCACTTATTAGAAGAGCTGGAAGTTTCTGCCATAATTATAACATGATGGTCCAGGATAATTAAAGAGGGACAGCGTCAGAAGTTTCTGGATGGTGTCTGAGTTACAAAGCGACCCCGTCATAATGCTGACTTGGAAAAGACAAAACCCTAATGGCGGCAATCTGACGGCGTCACAACTATAAAGTGACGTCGTCGCAATTGTAATTCTATATATAGTTGATGAGTGTCTAAATACTCATCATTTTTGTACAAAATAAACCGCAAAATCATCCGAAAACACTCAAACACATCAAAATGATCAAAATATCACAAATCAGTGTTTTATGTGTTTTAAATGCAAAATATCAAAATCGGATGAAAAGCAGATCAAATTTGCAAAATTGCGCTTTAGTCCCCCAAGTTTCAAAATTTGTCAAAAATAGTCCCTGAGTCAAAATTTCAAAAGAAAGTCACCAAAGGTCTTTTTAAAATCATAAATTGTCATATTTAGTCCTTTGGTGGAAAATCTAAAAGTTTTGAGAAAATTACAATTTAGTCCCTGAAAATCCAAAATGGTCAAATTTAGTCCTTGGAAATTTTCAAAAGTGTCAAACTAAACCTTGGTCTATTTAAGGTTGGTAACATTAGTCCTTGGATTACATCTTCATAATTTTCGTGTTTGGTCCTCGAGTTTCAAATATTACACAAGTGGTCCTTGTGTTTATCAAACAAACCAAACGGATCCTATATTTACCCAAGCCCAAATATTAACACCTTGGCCCAATCCTTACCCGGTCCAAACCCTTGACCCGACCAAACCTAAAACCCAACCATTTAAATAAACAAACCGCCCCTAACTCCGTCATCCCGACATCTATGCTGCATTCCAACACTGTCTCCCTCCTCCAGCCCACCCCTACTACACCTTTGTCTCCCCACCTCACCTACCAAACCATCACATTAATTACACCTTGTCCCCTGTCCCAACTGTCTTGTACCAATTTTGGCGCCAAAACCATCAAACGGCCAAGATGCTTCATAAGTCATCCAAGGGTTGAGATTTGTGGTGGGATTATCTCGAAAGGTGAGAGAAAGCTCTTGGAGCTATAAAGAGAAGAAAGAAGGTTTCAAAGGGGTAGTTAGTCAAGAGTCATGAGTTAGTTTTAGTTTTATTTATTTGTATTTGTTAGTTTTAAAAGTTCTTAAGTCTGTTAAGCTTATTGTGAGTTTGTACTCTCATTTTCATTTCCTTGTATCTCATTCGATTAATGAAAAGTCGGTTTTTTTAGTTTATGTTTTAGCTTGAAATTAGTCTTTTAATTTTCAATATCGCTTGTAATGTTTAATTTTATCAATGAAGTAGTTACCTTTGTTTTTTTCGTCTTAGCTTATTAATAAGCACTCGCTTATATTTTGTTTTTCACTTGTTCTTATTAGCTCCTCGGTTATCATTTTATTGCCTAATCGGTTTATAACCAAGAAAATCCCTAGTTACGTGTTCAAAATCGTTTTAAGGAGTGTTTGGATTTTGTCTAATTTACAAGTTTGAGTCATTTTGTGAGTTAAAATTGAGTTATTTAACTTTCATTCTGATTTTATAGCTTTATCCATCTCATTAGTTAGTTAGTTTAGCAATCTAGGTGATTTTCTTTAATTTCAATATTGTCAAATTTTACGTCAGAATCTTGTATCTGTCCAAAGTCGGTTTGTCCGAGTCTTTTCATGGTCATAATCAGGTCTAAAGTATGAGTTAAAAGTGTTTTTATGTTCTTTAGTTACCATTCTTTATTTGTTTTAGCTTATATGCCCTTTAGAAGTCTTTTAGATAGCTTATTTTGTGCTTAAAGTTCCCTATGTATGCCCATATTTTACATGCATGACCACTTTGCATCTGCAGACCATTCTTTTTTGTGCTTATCAGGTGGCATATTTAGCTTATTTAGTTTTGTTTAGTGCTCATTAGTTATTGTAGATTAGAACCTTATTAGCTTAAGTAGTGCCTAATCATAGTTTTATAGCTTATTGTTAATTATAATAGCTTAAGGATCCCCTAGTTTAGAGCTTATAGCCAACTGTTTTCCTTTTTCTTTGCTTACTTGCAGCTCTTCTATGCACATTTTAGCTTAATTGATATTGCTTTATGCTTATGTACATTTCCCAACTGCTTTTTGTGCTTAATTAGAGCTCATCAGTGGCTAAGGGGTGTGTTTGTTTACATTCATCCAAAGCAATGACTCCATTAGCTTCTTTTAGTGCTTTTTCGACTTTTGTTTTAGCTTATTAATGCTCCTTTAAATACTTTTAGTTAGAAGACTAGGTAGCTTGTTAGGATAAGCTTAGTTGAAGCTTTGCAAGTTTTTTATAGCTTTTGTTGCTCTTTTGTGCCTGTCCCAAACGCCCATTCAAGTTTTTTTTTTTAAGTTGTTGTGTTTTCAAAGCATAGTGACTTAATTTAGTGCTTATTTTCACTTGGTAAGGTTCATTTGTTAAAAAGGGTTTCATTTTGTTCCTTGTTCGGTTACAAAAAAAAGAAAAATCAAAGGAAAAAATAAGTGGCAAAAAGGGTACTGCCAGGGATCGAACCTGAGACCTCCTGAACAGCCTTCCCACGCCTCACACACACAACTCTCATCCATCTTGCCCTTGGGACTTGTCTTGTTTAAGTTTGCACTATCTATTCTTATATATACGTGTTTACTTATTAAGCTTAGTAAGCTATTTTAGCTTATTACTGCTTATTCTTATCAGCTTATTCTTAGTTCTTATTTTTATTAGGTTTAGATTATTAAAAAATAATTTCCTGCCAAATTTTATAATTTTCCAATTAGTTTTGATATTTTTAATCATTTAATTCCTTTAAATTAGTTTTTAAGTCATAATAAATAATATAAAACTCAAAAAATACCCGGCTTTTTCCTAAAATTTTTGTTGTCATGTAGTACGTGAGAAAATTATTTTTACATTCAGGACTTTTATTTCACAAACTTTACGTTTTATCTTGCGCCCAACAGTAATTTTGTACATAACGACGTTTTCATTTTAAGTTACGTTTTAGATAATTTAAGTTTAAGTTTTAGTTAAAATAGTTTATTTAAGTTATTTTGTTTTATAAATCATAGAAAACATCATTTTAATTATAGTGATAGCGTTTATTTAATAGATTTTATCTTTTAATTTCCTTTAATTTTCATTTTAGCTCTTGTAGTTTATGTCCTTTTTCCGTAGTTATAATAATTCCAATCCTCTTTTCCGTCCAAATCTCCCGATCACTAAACGTTTGATAATCCATTGCATAGCTCATTTGGGACATAACGACCGGGAGACCCTATACTCCTCGATCTTCATTGAGTTCGTTCTGAGCCGTTTTAAGCTTGTTACGTCTCGCCATTCACAAGTGGCGGGCTTGTGTGATAAAGCTTGACTGTTCGGGAACGCATCAAATTTTGGCGCCATTGTCGGGAGTTGTGCGGCTTATCTTCCGTCTAGCATTAGTGATTTGGATATTCACTCTTTGTTCATACCATCCATCCATATATGTTTGTATTTTCTTATAAAATCAAAAATCCAAAAGATTTTCGTCTTTGTTTTTGCATCATGTTTATCCAAAATCCAAAAATATCCATCTTTACCCTCTCACATCTTTGATTCTTCATTTCTTACCCTCTAAAATCATTTGATTCTTTCTATGTCTTATCCTCTCCCTCTTGGTTGTCAATGGTGTGGTGGTCCTTATAATGGTGGCAATTGCCCCGGTTGTAGCATGGTGGAATCAGAAAGCGGGTCCATCTATAACCGGGATCCCTATTCCTACCATAACACGATCGATTTATTCCATCGCCTACCACTTGTGAGACTCGGCAGTTTCTTGTTGTGAGTCTTGTGGTGGTTCACACTCCAGCCTCGATTGTCAATCGGAAACACGCTTGTCTATGAGCGGGTTCACGATACCAATTATGACTACAACACATACCACTCACAACCACATCGGTTTCTTGTTGTGAGTATTGTGGAGGTCCTCACTCTAGCTCGGATTGTCAAACGGGGAACCCAATTCCTTGTAACAATTACGACTCTTCATATCAAGAACAACCTCCACAGACCAAATGATTCAAGCGACTCCTCATGAAACTACGGCGGACCTTCATCAAGACTGGAGTTATTAAAAGAACTTAAGGAGGAGTCGGCTATGTCCTCCCAAGATAATCCAAATGAGAAATCCATGGAAGTTTTGTTAGTCAAGAGCGGGCCGCTAAATTAGATTCCCAAATTGCCTTTGAACAATGCATTGGGAATCAATTGCATAAGAAAAAGCGGCCAAATCTAGCTCTCGATTCCGTTTCATTCTCGATGACGATGATGATGAAGATATCCTTGATATCCTACAATTTTATAACGGTTCATCAAATTCATCGGTTGAAATTCCTTCCATGAAAAGTCGGGAGAAAAGACTATGATGGAATTACTAGCGAAGAACAAATGTTAAGTATAAAACATATGTATGCTAGTCCTTCTAAACTCCCTCGATCTGTTGTTATCACACCAAGCTCCCACTCACTCTCTCGAACATGGGGATGAGCATCTTGACACCTGTTCACGAAAAGGAATCGGACGAATTCATAAAGTCTAGTGTTGAGAACCTTGTCCCAATCCCAAGAGAGTCACGTGGAATTCTCGAGCATCCGTGTGATATTCCTTTCCTCTTGAGTGTTCTCAAGATCATTTTGAGACTTTCTCCGATCTTAGCGACGATTGTGCTTCCTATGGAGACATCGAGTGCGTTGAGGCATCACTTCCACAATCGATGTCGATCCCTTCTTGAGGAGTTATCCGGTGAACTCACTCACATCAATCCACTCTTTGATTTGAAGCCGATCCGGAGAGACCGAAAGTCTCATTGATAATGATCGCTCACTCACTTCTTACTCCAACGGTCAATAGAGAATGTTGATCACTTTGTTCCCGAAACATTCAAAGCTACTTTCACCAATCCTCTATTTGAATTCGACTCGAATTCACTTCAATTCGAGAATCCACTCTTTGACACTCGGGACCGAGGATAGTGATGAGCCCACAATGGAACAAGAGTTCACAAATTCACATTATGTGATTGATTCTCTTCATGAGGAGTTCTCCGGTGAACTCTCTCATATCATATCTCCATCGGAGTATGATTGTTTGGATGGCAAAATCATGATTGGGGAGAGAATCTCAATTTGCATAGTTATGACAAATGCTCCCACCCTCCCAACCGAGATGCCTTCCAACCCAAAGAGCTCAACCAATAAAATCCAAATAAGTGCAATTGCACTTAATCCCGAGGAAGAAGATCTAGTTATGATTCTTATCATGATCTTCCTTCTTTCTTCACCTACTTGGTGACTTCTCTCTTCTTCACTCGCTCGGAGTGAGGACACTATCTTTGACCCGGCATTTTCATTTATCATTTGTGAGCGGGTCTTTCTATGTATATCTCATCGGTGTGGAACTTTCTCGTGCTTCAAGGTTTATCCAAACATCTTGAGTGAAAGTCCGATGGAGATTGTTTCTTCCACTTTGCTTCCCATGAACCAATGAATTGAGGTCGAGTCAAGCTAGCGACTCGAAAATCAAAAACAAGAGCTTAACATGGGTTTTCACCCGTGTGTTCCACCTAAGTGTGGGAGTGCCCACATGTCTATCTAAAAAAAAAAAAAAAAAAAAAATCTTCTTTCTAAATAATGGCCTTAGTATTTCCCTTTCACGTTCTTTGTTTCGCATAATAACCTTGTACTTTGAATATTGAGGGCAATATTCATTTCTAAGTGTGGGGAATTCTCATAATTTCATATATTATCTACCCAATTCCCGTTTTGGCCAAAATTTTTTTGGAGTAAGTGTTCTACACTTTCTCATTTGGTTATCGATCCGCCATGTACGTAAGACTAAAGGATTGGCTAATCCAGAGCAAACGGCTCTTGGTAAAGATATATCAAATCCGTTTGACTTGCAATTTGCCCAAAATTGTATGGTATTATTTCACCATATCCTAAAAAGTGAAGAGTTGGCTAGCCCGCAAGTTTATGGTTTGTGGTAAAGGCGTTGGAAAATCCATAATTGGTAATCACTCACCAAAGATAATATTGATAATTTATCTAAGAGTTGGCTAGTCCGGAAGGTACGGCTTACGGTAAAGACTAATCAAATCCGTTCTGACTTATGATTTGCTCAAAATCATTTGGTTATCGATGTACCAAGGTTCTTACTTGAACTGAAACATTTGGCTACTCGAGTAATGGCTTTTGGTAAAGAGTTTAAAATCCATTATGTTTTCTCAAATCATTGCTAGGGACTAGCAATATCTCGATGTGGGGATTGATGAGTGTCTAAATACTCATCATTTTGTACAAAATAAACTCGCAAAATCATCCGAAAACACTCGAAACACATCAAAATGATCAAAATATCACAAATCAGTGTTTTATGTGTTTTAAATGCAAAATATCAAAATCGGATGAAAAGCAGATCAAATTTGCAAAATTGCGCTTTAGTCCCCAGTTTCAAAATTTGTCAAAATAGTCCACGAGTCAAAATTTCAAAAGAAAGTCACCAAAGGTCTTTTAAAATCATAAATTGTCATATTTAGTCCTTTGGTGGAAAATCTAAAAGTTTTGAGAAAATTACAATTTAGTCCCTGAAAATCCAAAATGGTCAAATTTAGTCCTTGGAAATTTTCAAAAGTGTCAAACTAAACCTTGGTCTATTTAAGGTTGGTAACATTAGTCCTTGGATTACATCTTCATAATTTTCAGGTTTGGTCCCTTGAGTTTCAAATATTACACAAGTGGTCCTTGTGTTTATCAAACAAACCAAACGGATCCTATATTTACCCAAGCCCAAATATTAACACCTTGGCCCAATCCCTTACCCGGTCCAAACCCTTGACCCGACCAAACCCAAAACCCAACCATTTAAATAAACAAACCCGCCCCCCTAACCTGTCATCCCCGACATCTATGCCTGCAATTCCAACACCTCTGTCTCCCCCCTCCTCCAGCCACCCCTACTACACCCTTTGTCTCCCCCCACCTCACCTACCAAACCATCACATTAATTACACCTTGTCCCTGTCCCAACTGTCTTGTACCAATTTTGGCGCCAAACCATCAAACGGCCAAGATGCTTCATAAGTCATCCAAGGGTTGAGATTTGTGGTGGGATTATCTCGAAGGTGAGAGAAAGCTCTTGGAGCTATAAAGAGAAGAAAAAGCGGTTTCAAAGGGGTAGTTAGTCGAGAGTCATGAGTTAGTTTTTAGTTTTATTTATTTGTATTTGTTAGTTTTAAAAAGTTCTTAAGTCATTAAGCTTATTGTGAGTTTGTACTCTCATTTTCATTTCCTTGTATCTCATTCAGTTAATGAAAAGTCGGTTTTTTTAGTTTATGTTTTAGCTTGAAATTAGTCTTTTAATTTTCAATATCGGTTGTAATGTTTAATTTTTATCAATGAAGTAGTTACCTTTGTTTTTTCGTCTTAGCTTATTAATAAGCACTCGATTGCTTATTTTGTTTTCACTTGTTCTTATTAGCTCCTCGGTTATCATTTTATTGCCTAATCGGTTTATAACCAAGAAAAATCCCTAGTTACGTGTTCAAAATCGCTTTTAAGGAGTGTTTGGATTTTGTCTAATTTACAAGTTTGAGTCATTTTGTGAGTTAAAATTGAGTTATTTAACTTTCATTCTTGATTTTATAGCTTTATCCATCTCATTAGTTAGTTAGTTTAGCAATCTGGTGATTTTCTTTAATTTCAATATTGTCAAATTTTCTGTCAGTAAATCTTGTATCTCGTCCAAAGTCGGTTTGTCCGAGTCTTTTCATGGTCATAATCAGGTCTAAAGTATGAGTTAAAAGTGTTTTTATGTTCTTTAGTTACCATTCTTTATTTGTTTTTAGCTTATATGCCCTTTAGAAGTCTTTTAGATAGCTTATTTTGTGCTTAAAGTTCCCTATGTATGCCCATATTTTCTGTCTGCAACAGCCACTGCATCTGCAGACCATTCTTTTTTTTGTGCTTATCAGGTGGCATATTTAGCTTATTTAGTTTTGTTTAGTGCTCATTAGTTATTGTAGATTAGAACCTTATTAGCTTAAGTAGTGCCTAATCATAGTTTTATAGCTTATTGTTAATTATAATAGCTTAAGGATCCCTAGTTTAGAGCTTATAATATTGTTTTCCTTTTTCTTTGCTTACTTATGACTCTTCTATGCACATTTTAGCTTAATTGATATTGCTTTATGCTTATGTACATTTCCCAACCGCTTTTGTGCTTAATTAGAGCTTATCGGTGGCTAAGGGTGTGTTTGTTTTATTACGTCCAAAGCAATGACTCCATTAGCTTCTTTTAGTGCTTTTTCAGCTTTTGTTTTAGCTTATTAATGCTCCCTTTAAATACTTTTAGTTAGAAGACTAGGTAGCTTGTTAGGATAAGCTTAGTTGAAGCTTTTGCAAGTTTTTTTATAGCTTTTTGTTGCTCTTTTGTGCCCTGTCCCAAACGCCCATTCAAGTTTTTTTTTTAAGCTGTTGTGTTTTCAAAACTGTAGCAGCTTAATTTAGCTGCTTATTTTCAGCTTGGTAAGGTTCTGTTTGTTAAAAAAGGGTTTCATTTTGTTCCCTTGTTCAGTTACAAAAAAAAGAAAAATCAAAGGAAAAAAATAAGTGGCAAAAAGGGTACTGCCAGGGATCGAACCTGAGACCTCCTGAACAGCCTTCCCACGCCTCACACACACAACTCTCATCCATCTTGCCCTTGGGACTTGTCTTGTTTAAGTTTGCACTATCTATTCTTATATATACGTGTTTACTTATTAAGCTTAGTAAGCTATTTTAGCTTATTACTGCTTATTCTTATCAGCTTATTCTTAGTTCTTATTTTTATTAGGTTTAGATTATTAAAAATAATTTCTGCCAAATTTTATAATTTTCCAATTAGTTTTGATATTTTAATCATTTAATTCCTTTAAATTAGTTTTAAGTCATAATAAATAATATAAAACTCAAAAACTACGGCTTTTTCCTAAAATTTTCTTTTGTCATGTAGTACGTGAGAAAATTATTTTTACATTCGTAGGACTTTTATTTCACAAACTTTACGTTTTATCTTGCGCCCAAAGTAATTTTTGTACATAACGACGCGTTTTCATTTTAAGTTACGTTTTAGATAATTTAAGTTTAAGTTTTAGTTAAAATAGTTTATTTAAGTTATTTTGTTTTATAAATCATAGAAAACATCATTTTAATTATAGTGATAGCGTTTATTTAATAGATTTTATCTTTTAATTTCCTTTAATTTTCATTTTAGCTCTTGTAGTTTATGTCCTTTTTCCGTAGTTATAATAATTCCAATCCTCTTTTCCGTCAAATCTCCCGATCACTAAACGTTTGATAATCCATTGCATAGCTCATTTGGGACATAACGACCGGGAGACCCTATACTCCACGATCTTCATTGAGTTCGTTCTCGAGCCGTTTTAAGCTTGTTACGGTCTCGCCATTCACAAGTGGCGGGCTTGTGTGATAAAGCTTGACTGTTCGGGAACGCATCAATAGTTTTAGAATTTTCTGCATTAGTGTGCAACATTGGAGAGTAACTTTGGTGTACGCTTTTATTCGTTTTTCACATTCTTTTTAGGGTTTTAACACCCTCTATCCTTAAGAGATAAGTTCCTTAATCTCTTTTATCATTATGTTTGATTCATGCTTGATTATGATTACTTGTTTCTCCATCTTTAACATGTCTTGCTAAATCAACATAGTGTTTGCTTAGATGTAATGAAACCTAGTTGTTAACTATTTATTATCGTCTCTTGTTTAAGTGGTTGTTACACGTTAGGTTAGAGAAACTTTCTTCTTCCTTTAGTGTTGCGAGCTTGAATATCCTAAAAAACGTATTTATGTCCTAGAGTGCACTAGTAGACTTTTCATTGTGTTTATTGCGTGAATTGCGATTTTTGATAATAGGAGATTTGGGGGAGATAACTTAGGTTACTTGGCGATCCCGGTTTTCTAGAGGAGATCAATTCATTCATAGAGTTAAGGCATTAGGCACCTCCCTACGACTAATGGAATATAACGCACCAATTGAACAAGGATGTGACAATTCGACTAATCAATAGAAGAGAACTAGGGAGTAGTGAAATCTAAGTAAACACACCTTTACCTATCCATAAGAATCCCCATTTACTTTTATTCGCAATTCTAGTTTTAATTAGTTTAATTATTAGTTTAAGTAGTTGATAATCAAAACCCCCAATCGAAATACCAAGATTTTACTTTGCTTTCATAAAATATAAAAAGATAAAAAATAATCATCCTTCACCTTAGACCTATTCGTCATACATCTCGACCTTCCCAACACTATTCCCCTAGAGAACGATCAATTCTCCGTCTCTTACCTATACTACACTACAACGGTTAGATACACTGCCTAGAATGATTGTAAAACTTTTTTTTGGATGGTTACATCCACCGCATCACTAGTCGATTTGAAATTTCACTTATCTAGTCAGTGGAAGTCCCGAAATGTCTTCGGAAAAGACTTCTGGAAAATCTTCTACAATGGGCACATCTTCAAGTCAATTCTCCTCCAACTTCTTCTCCATTATGTGTGCTAGAAACACTTGTCTATTCGGTGGGATTACGTGCAGTGCTTTTCAAGGAAAGCCTATTATACTAAAGCTACTTCCAGCCGTCGGTATCGTTCTCTTTGCTATGTGGATTATTGGGTCGCTAATGCGTCGTATCGGAAATATAGTTCTTTATGTTAGTTCCTTTTCTCGACTCCATTTTAAGCCTATTTTCTGTTCACCTATTATGCTACTTTTATCCCTGCGCTTATAATAATCTCTTAAAGCGCAACTGATCAAATTATGTCGCCTATTTCGAAAGGACTACTTCACTCAACGACATAAGGTATGACCTCATGATCCATAGCTGTACACATTCTTGATTCTTTTGAAAATAGGTTGTATTTTTATTGATATAAGCTTTTTTTTTTTTTTTTTTTTACCAGGGTGAAAAATCCCTTTTACCCAAAAAGATATAAGTTTTTTGTGATATTTGCAGCTTCAACTTTTCAAGTTTTAAGATTTATGTGCTCTTCGAACTTGATGACTTTTTAGGTTGAAGAGGGTTTGATAACATTGTGGCTGTGATGTAGCAGTTACCTTTAAGACATTAGTTAATTAAGTCAAGAATTTTTTTTTTTTTTAATTGTAGTTTTGTTAGTAAGAGTTTCTCGAATTTTGTTGTTTTACTTTCAGACAATGTGCTTTGAAATGTTCTATCATAAACAACTTATTATCATCTAAATTGCTCCGCAATAATATGCGGGTTGAAATTCTCGTTTCAGTTAGATTTTAAAAACTTCCGCTGTATTGTAAGATAATTAGCGTATATTTTAAGACTTTTATGTATAATATTAGTTTAGTCA
This sequence comes from Chrysanthemum lavandulifolium, assembly GCA_022545495.1. Lineage (NCBI taxonomy): Eukaryota > Viridiplantae > Streptophyta > Magnoliopsida > Asterales > Asteraceae > Chrysanthemum > Chrysanthemum lavandulifolium. The sequence goes on from CM040246.1 coordinate 156,461,508, forward strand.
CGACTTGAAAAATAAAATGCGACACATTTAAAATAAAATAGTTGTACTTCTAGAAACCTCGCTTAATTTGCTAGGTAAAGCATGTGGTGAAAAATTATTTGAGCAAACATGTATCGAGCCTTGTAGTCTAACTGAATTATAACCACCAATATCTTTTATATAATAAAACAAAACCCCTAGTGGGAATTTTTCATTTCAAAAAAATTAAACCATACCTTATTTGGTAATATTTTTTTAATTTAATTTTTGTTTTTGGATTTTTAAAAATAACTAAACTTAATTATTTCCTTATTTGCCTAAAAGATTAAAAAAAAAAACGTTTTTTTATTCAAAATTGAGAGTGAATTTGGTCAACCTTATTTAAAAAAACGCCCATCAATCAAATTCTATGAAAAAGTATATGTGTCAAATATGTAAAAAAATAAAACTTAGAAAACACGGGAGGGTTAATTTGAAAATTTAAGAAAAAACATCCTTCCCTAAGAAATCAAAATCAAAATAAGAAATCAAAATCAAAACCCCGATATCATACGGCTCTCACAAAAGAAAATTTTCCCAACTCAAGCATCAATGAAAACCAATAATATTGAAACCCTAAATCGAATTCAATGAATCCAGTTTTCTAATGAGATATGGGGTCACATATTATTTTGTCAAGAATCCGGTAAGGGTTTTCATACATATTATCATAATTGAGGCAATTTTTTTGAATTTTGAATTTTATATTTAGTTATTAAAATTGGATCTTGATATTTGTTAGCATTATAAATCTGATTCCAGACATTGCCACCATTTGAAAGAGGATTTGTGTCGCTTGGTAAAAACTTAAAAATTAAACATTGTACCATGTCTTAGACATTATAATGAGAATGAATATCTTCTCATATGAAGGTATTGGGATGTATGTATTCTTTTGGCTTTAATATTTGTATCAGTGAGATTATAGATACTCGAACTTGTCTTTTCGAAAACATGAAGTGAAAAGTTTAGTTGGTTTTTGTGTTGTTAATGTTGAAGGCAGTATTTATTTTGTGTATACTTGAGATATCATAGGAACAAATGTGTAACTAATGCCAAATATTTTTTAAAATTGACATTGTTTTAGTATCTGTTATAATAAAGTAGCATCCAGTAAAAAATTGATCGTTTGATTATTCTTTGACATGCTTATATAACATGTAGTTAGAAATTTTAAAACGTGATGATGTTTGTGTTATGGCGTATCTAGGAAGGTGTTTTATGCAGTAGTCTAAGGGGGTCATTGAACCTTTTTATTGCAGTTTGGATATGGAGGCTCGAGGGTCGATGTAATACATGACTTCCTCAAAAGGAATGACTTCGCCTGGGCTGAGCCGGATTTGTCTAGCGAGATTGATAAACGGTGTGCCCTAATATTTTCCCTTTTCCTTTTTGCTTATGAATGATTCTATCTGCTATATTAACTTACATGTGTGCAAAAATTTCTAACATATTATTTTGTGAGGTTAAAGAACTATGTAAAGACTTGCATGTTTTAAGGGAACAAGACTTTAAACATTTGTTGAAGTAAGGAGCACATTGCCTTAGCTTAATCATTTTTTCTATAAATTTTGTTGTTTCTAAATTTCGTTAAATTTACTTATTTAGGTGGCATATCCATACGAGAAAGGCATTCTCTTCGGAAAAGAGAATTCGTATACGTTGAAGATGTAGAACCTAAGAGCAAAGTTGATGAGGATAAGGATGGTCATTAACGTAAAGAAATAGAACTCAAGCAAGTAATGAGATAATATTACTTTTACTTAATGATTTTGTCTCCTGAGGATCCAGATAACTTTATAAACAGGGCAATTAATCAATATGTTTAAATGGATCAATACCAAAACATGATGCAGGGTAATAGATCATCAAGCAATAAGAGAAAAAGAGGCACCACTTTCGAATGACAGAAGTTATTGGACTGGGATTTCACCCCTGGCAAGCTTATTAAACCAAAGAACATACAAGGAGGTAATTTAATTCGTTTCTTTTCAATCGTTTTATATAGATACCGATAGATTTAATGTTGCGTGCATCCTGGCCTCTCTTAATTTCGATCATTTTGGGATTTTTGTCTTTCGTCGGATACTTGTGGGTGAATGGCCCTCCCACTACTATCTTTACATGTGTTCTACTTGAGATGTAGGAAAACATGCTTCGTAAAGTAAAACTTTTCATGCTCAATGGGTTATTAACATGGAAAACATGCTTCGTAAAGTAAAACTCTTTATGCTCAATGGGTTATTAACATGATCGTGCAAACTTAAACATGAGTAAAAATAGTAATTGACGAACATGATAATTATTAATTATTTATTATTATTCTTAACTGAAAATGCAATTTTTCTTCACTAATTTGACATTTTGACTCATGTGAAAATCATGTTATACGCGATTGAAATAAAGCACGATGCAGTAAATACTATATATTGTTTAAACGTGTTTTTGTTGCTTGAATTGTAATGATAATAATTTATTGTGTTGAATGTTTGAAAAATTAGATTATTCAAGTATTTGTTTAACATGTATTAGGCATTCAGCAGGTGGGAAGTACCTCTAGCAACACCGTCTCAAGTACACTGTTTTGGACCACCGGTAGCTTTCCAAAGCAGCCCTATTTGAATGATCTATTTTCCAGGTTTGTTTAACTTAGTTAAGTTGGAACTCTTAGGGGAGCCTGGGATGATGAGGAAGTTGCCGCAGTTTATTAGTAGGTTGTTTGGGATTTTGATGAAGATGTTGTTAGATATTGAAGAGGAAGTGGTGTGGCATGCTTCCGAGAATGAGGATGAAGATGCAGGGGAGTTGTGTAATTATAGTGTGGCGCAGAAGTGTTTGGATAGGTTGGCTATTGTGTTAGGTGGGAATACTATTGTTCCTGTTGCATCTGAGTAGTTGCATCTGAGTAGTTGCCAGTTATTTGGTTGATCTTGAGTGGCAGAAGCATCATGCTACACTTATAGCTCTTCCACAAATAGCCGAGGGCTACTCAAAGGTACAAAATATTATTGTAGTTTTAGTCGAGTTTGATTAGCTAAAACAATTTAGTTGCATATTGTTCTATGTACTTGTGTTAGAAATTAATAATGATTGCACTGTGTTTTATGCATGATTTGATGGCATAGGTGATGATTAAAATTTTGGAACAAGTGCCGTCCATGATTTTGAATTCATTCCAAGACCTCACACATGTGCGACATTGGCTGCTATTAATGCAATTGGGCAATTGGCAACAAATTTAGGCCCAGACTTGCAAGTGCAGTTCCACCAAAGAGTGTTGCCTGGTGCCATGGATCACTTTAATAACCCATGAGTTCAGGTTAGTAGTGTTATTTCAACATATATGTTTGTCTGTTGTTAGTTATAGAAGCCTGTTTAGAGATGATAGAACTTGCATATAGATGTAGGCACTATGTTTTATTTTCATATTTGGTGCAAATTATATATGTCGTGCGTGCCTTTCGGAGTATAATAATGTTATGGACTTTGCTTGCAACTACTCTGTAGTAAGATTGAGTCATTTATGTTCTTTGGTTAGGTATGCCGATTTAGCTACACAGGCACATGTGAATTCATGGGCAAACATTCAATAAATGTTGATGATCCAACAAAAAATGCATATTCACTATGTACAACTAGGGGTGTTCATGGGTTGGGTAATATCCGAATAAACCGAAAACCGAAAATAACCGAACCGAACTCGTAACCGAACCGAAATTGCCAAAACCGAACCGAACCGAAATAAAAGTTCGGTTTTCGGTTCGGTTATGGTTTTAGCAATCCAAACCGAAAACCGAACCGAAAACCGAAATGAAATAAATATATATATTTTTATATATTTATATTAACAAAATATATTAAAACTCTTTTATATATATATATATATATATATATATATATATATATATATATATATATATATATATATATAGAATCTAGATCAAATAAGATCAAATAAGAATCTAGATCAAATAAGATCATACTTAAAGTTGTTAAAATGAGATCGAACTAAAATTTGACAAGAGATACTCTCCTTACAATAAAAATAATTTTTTATTTACTACAACTAAAATTGTTAAAGTTTCGATAGATTTCTTTTTAAAATTCTGAAACCTAGGTGATACACTTTGATTAGTAGTTTAATGTGTATCGGGTTTTGTATGTGTATCGAGTTTTGGAATATTTATTAGTTTAATGTGTATCGGATGTATCACTAATCCAAACTCATGTATCATTTGGTTATTAGTTGTTAAAATGTTAATTTGTATTAAAATATTACTTTTTGTGTATGATTGCTAAAATTGTTATTTATAAATGTTTTAGTGGTTTTTAGATTTGATCTTATTTTTACAACTTTAAAACGATCTCACATTAACCTCCCTATATATATATATATATATATATATAATATTTTTAAGCTTGAAAATTATTTTTTTCAAAAATATATATAAATAAATGAATAAATTATTAAATTTAGGTAATTCGGGTTATTCGGTTCGGTTTTCGGTTATTGGGGGTTAGGTTTTCGGTTCGGTACACTAAAAAATGTGGGTTTACTTTGGATAGTCTTGTGAAGTTTATTTATTAGAAAAGTGTCGCTAGCATTGATGTTAAATTATAATTTGTCTTCATTATCAGTACTTTCTTACTAAAAAATGTGGGTTTAAAACGGTTTATAGTTTTACGATACCCCAATTCACAAATTGGGGTGATTGGGTGGATTAAATGTATAATTTCATTGTTTCACTTGAAAACATTGAATAAAAATTATCACTTAAATCGTTATCACATCCCTTTTTTGAAGTAGCGTTTCTCAACAAATCTAAAATATTTTAAATAAGGTATTACGGAGTAGTAATTTTGAGGGAATGGGATAATATGGGATGTTTGTGTAATCTTTACTTTTTGTGTTTTACTATGGTTTGTCAACACATCTCTTGATTTTTAATTATCTGATATGATTTAGCAGGAAACATTGGGGTTCATGGATGGTGTACTTAATGAATCACATATATTGAGGTAAAATAGTAACATGTGTTCATACTTTTTGTTAGTAAACAAATGTAATACATCTCTAGGAATCTATAATCTGATTACAGATTTATTCTTTCAAATTCTAACTGAGATAACACAACTTATCATTTTTAGCTTAAACGGATATGATAGCAACATGTTGATCATCAGTCATCACACAAAAAAAAAAGATGAAATTTAAAGACAAATATGTATTCCCTAATAATTCTCAGATTTAGAAATCTGAATTGTTATATCTTTTTTACCCAAAGTCTCAATGGGTTAATACTTAGAATTTCTTTTATATTGAAAGGGTTTCAAAGTCAAAGAGCAAAGAAAAACCTACTATACGAAGCAACTCCCACAAACAAGATGAAGAATCTTGAGATTCGTGCAGCCGTTCTGCTTTTATGGTCATGATAGAGCAGAAGATTATGGAAACCATATGAGATTTTAAGTGTTATCATATTGGTGAACCAGGGTGTGATAAGACTACACAAATTCCTCGGGTGAGCTTATTTAGGTTTGTTATAACTTTTGAATGTATTGCTTCGGATTTTTTTAATCATTTTGCCCTCATCTTGCAGTTTTTGAAGTGGTATGATTGGTGTTACACAACCACATCGTGTGGCTGTGCTAGACACAGCAAGATGTGTGGCATATGAGCTCGGTCTTGGTCTATATAATTGGTATTATTTCGTGTGGCGTATGAGCTCTTAGTGTTGTCGGGACACTTTTACCTCTTAATCGGAGAGGGCGAAAACTTGACCATATTATTGTTTGACAATACCATTCTAGAGTGTAGTTATACCATTAGTACTGGGTCCCTCTATAATATAAAAAAGTTAATAATTACTAAACTGGCATGATTCAGGTTCATGATATATTTTTAGCGGTTCATGGTATAACCTTAATTCAAGAACGGCTCATGAATACTGTAAAGTTGGTTTTTAGATATGATTGCATTTCTTGCTGATGACCCCCTCAACATGATTGTATTTTTATAATATAATCATACTAAACGCATTTGATTTATACTTTAGAGATGCATATAGCTAAGTATAAAATAGTGTAGTACCGGGTCAAACTGGTTATAATCAACATTTTGGTTTTTTAATATATAAAAATACATTATTCAAGAATACTCTTCATTGTATAATACAAAATAAAAAACCATAAATAAAACCAAAAAAAAAATTATTTGTTTTTTAATAAATAAAAATAAATTATTCAAAGAAATTAGAAATAACCGCATTATAACTAGTAGTTCACCTACAATAATTTACATAATCCGTTTGCGATAGAATAAAGTTATAAAACCACAATAGAATATTAAAATAATTGATATTTTTTTTTTCTTCAAACAGCATTTAAATAATTAAATAACGAGGAGATTTAAGAAATTGACTAGCAAATATGTGGAACGGTGCCAGCACAAACACTTTGGTCGCTGCCCACTTATTCAAGTATTTTCGTAAGGATAATGATTGATAATAAAAGTTGTAGCTTGTAGGTATTACATGTTATGCATTATAAAAAGTTAAGTGTTTAATTGTTGAAAAACATCTCACTTTTTTAAGAAAATTTTCATAAGAAAATTGAAACCGTCACACCTTTTTTCGATAATTTTTTAGTAAAATGAATTTATCAACTTTTAAAATTTAACTCGAAAAATAAAAACTTCAATCTACTCTTATCACTTTTTTCTCTCTAACAAAAACAAGACGTGATTTTTTAATCTACCATTCAAATATCTCTAACTAACCCCTATCACTATTGTAACATCTTCACATTTCATTATCGCCATTGTCGCCCACAGTCGTAATCCGAGATAATCTTTTTAAAAAGAAAAAATATAACTTCATCTAAACGAGTTTTCAAATTTCTCAACTCTCCTTTAGGGAAGAAAAACAGTCCATTTTAAAAGAATCTAGAAACAAAAAAACAAAAAAACAAAAAAAAACTTTTCTACATCTAAACGCTACCTAATCTTTGTGATATGATTTTTTGAACGAAGTTTGTCACAAGAAATCCGTAAGTAACGAGTAACAAATATTATGAAACATTTGATACTATTTAAGATTTATTCTTTGATCTCTCGGTTAATACCGTCACGATTATTGTAACACCTTAGCCGAGGAATGAAAGGTTACAATTAATGATAAAGAGACAAAAATTAAAGGACTAAACTTATTAATAAGAGCTAATGGTATAGAAAGACATCCAACTTGTCTTATTATTTTTTTTAGGCACTCAGCTTTTAATTTTCCTATTAACTTTAAAAACTCTCTTAATCTTTTTATTATATGCGTCATTGCGGAAATTGTCTGACGTGTCATCATTTAATCAAATAAAACCCATATATATCAAAATTACCTCCACTTCCATATTATCATCTATGAATACTGAAAAAATGTCAAATATCATCAGACACTTGCTAAAGGCTTGATAGGTATATAGACCATCACTCCAGGATCTACACACCATCATAATTACATAATAATTATATCGTCAGACGTGGCTGGAAAACTAAGGCAGTATGTGATCCTTGGTTAAATTTTGGACAGTGTATTTCCCAACAAGGATATCTCCGGAGTCTGAAGAATTCAGATGAATTTGACAACCATCCGAAAATCCAAATGGGTAGGAAACTGAGTTTCCATGACAGAGAGTAGTGCACTTTGGTTTAGCAGATGTGTCTATTAGAATCATGGATTTGAATAAGAGATGAAGAATCATGTTTGATCATTACTCTACAGAAAAATATGGAACAAGGGAGAAATGGAAGAGATGACATTAATTATTAAGATTATTATATTAACCGAGTGTTAATACCTTAATTTAGAGGTGGAAAGCAGGCGGAAGCGGCACGGCTAGAATGACGGCTTAAACGGGCACGCTAGCAAGGCGTGGTAAAAGAAAGACATGTTATCAAATCGCTTAATAAAAGGCGCTAAACGACGAAATAAGTTCCTTAAACGTAATATCTTATTTATATTAAAAAAACTTAAATATATTATATATAAAAAAAAAAAATTAAAACAATCATAATGTTCTACATATGAGAAAAAAATGTCTCATTAGTCTTCGTTTAAGTTTTTAATAAATATATATGCCATCTCAAAAAAAAAAAAAAAAAAAAAAAAAGTCTAAATGTCCCACATCTTTAAAATGCTTCATTTAACCTTTCTTTTGGACACGTTTCGCCACCTCTACTCTAATTGAATAGGAGAGCAACCCAGCAAGTAGAATAGTCTTTTGCTCAATCCCAATACCAGGATTTAATAAGTCAACCAAATGGCCCAAAAACAACAAATATAACTCAGCATAGCTGTTTCACGCATAACTTGAATAACTAGAGTTCACATTTTATCTTTCCTACAAGGGTTTTTGTAGTTCGATACTTGCAGTCTTGCACCATATTTTTTTATTCTTTCACCACAATGTCCCATTATTAATGCACATAGTACAACATGATATATGCATAAATGTGGTGTGTGAATCAATATAAGTGGTGTAAGTATCACTTGCCTTCCTACAAATAGGAAACCAAACCACATCTGACTTCAAAGTATATTTACTTCCTTACCTATATATAACTGACACACTGACAACATCCTTTAAGGGTGGGTTCATCGTTTCAACCCTTTTTTCTTATGAAAAATGATTGTAGGTCTTATATAGCTCTAACTACGGACCTTCTAACATTTACATTCAATATACAAAGAACAAAATTGATGTTCAGTTATCATCAGTTCTGTCAAGAAAACTCAATACAAAGCCACTAACAATACGCCTAGCTACCGGATTAGGAATACTACGACATAACCTACCATCAATATATGCAACTATACCTGCAAAGACAAACCGTCCAATACCCCATTTTAAAACAGATACCTTACTCTGTTGTTTTGGGGGGGATCCTGGGACTATGGCTTTTTGTTCCCCATCCTTAAAAAACGTATTCTCCCATTTAATTTTAGAAGTTAGATCACCCGCATGCCTTCTAAGCCACCCGATTGCAAAATTTACGAAAAGGTGCTCACACAAAGTCAACACTGTTGGACCGATTCTCCATTCCTGCAATGAGGGAAAACCGTCAGGTCTGAATAAATCTTTTACCAGAACGGACTTCTTTAAAAAAAGTATGCAGTTAGAACGGGAGAGAATATTACTAATAAACTTTAACAAAAAATAGAGTTTAACGACACTTGCATTTTGTCCTGGAAGATGACGTAAGGAATAAGAGGATGACGATCTCCTTCAACAACCCTTTGCTCACGAGGAATCCCTTAACGAGGTCCATAATTTCATCTATAAGTACACTATTTGGAGGCAGATTCTTCAGGACAACCTACACACATCAGAATCAAGAAACTGTAAGTTAGAATAAGCAAATTTTTTGACACGTTTACTACTATAAAGACTGAACAGATTCATTAAAGAGCTTATATAACACAACAACTGGTAGGACCAGTAAGAATATACCTGGTCATCGATCACTCTCACTCTGAGATATTCATGTTTATACATAGTATCCAACATAGCTTGTAAATATCCTTCGATATATAACTGTTAAGTTCCAAGCAAAGTATATTTAATATTGAGGTAAAAAAAAAGCATTATACTTGCAGCAAACACACATACAAATAATTACCTCATCAATACCCGGATTACGATCAAGCTTAATTTTCCTATCTGGGCCACCTTCAGTAAAAGCACTCCCCAATACCGACGGTTCCATAGCTAATTTCAGTATTCCTTGTTGAAATCCATTAAGCTGAAAGATAAACATGAAAATATAAATGTAAATTTTGAAGGTTATAGTTTTAAACACATAGATCTATATTACAAGATAAATAGAAGTTCACCACTCCATTAATTCCACTGGTTTCTGCTCCCCTCAGCACTGAATCTGAAACCTCAGTGACGGCAACGAAAAGTACATTTGATCCAGCCGTTTTGAGCTGCAACATCAAACAGGCTATACATAATTCACAACACTTCAAAAAAAAATGTGAAGATAAAACAGAACCGGAAAAAAGCACTCACAGTTTTCCCCAGATCACCTAAATAACGCTTGGTGCCCGAGAATCCTTTTCCATCAATGCATTTACTGAGGAGCTTGAATGTACCTGCAAACAATAATAATTTTTTTTAATGAAAGGTAGCAAGATAATATTTCATAATCATGCTATAAGGGAAAGTAATTGTAACTTTACCAATGGGGCAAACAGCTCATATTTTAAAAATAGCTAAAAATCAGGTTGAGCAAGTCAAATGGTTGAAAGTCGGTTAAGTCGCCCAAAGTGTTCTTAAATGCTTAAAACCTCCTAAGTCACTTTTGTTTTATTATTAATGTAGTTTTATAATCTTAAACTAATAGATGGTTTATTTATCAAAAGAAGGTAAAATATTGTTGACAGATCAGGCACCCACTCAGACTCATTACCCATTTTGACCCATTACCCAAGCCTTCCGACCCACCCATTTTTCCACATCTTGGAAAAAGGTAAGCAAAGAAACTGTGCTCAGAAAACAACATGCAGTTTGAAACCATTTAAATTCAACATAGTCTGGATTCAATAGGGAGTCAGATGTCTAAAAAAATATTAGACCATAAAAGTCTGCAGATCAGCAATAATCACTATTACATCTATATGAACGATTGAAAACTGCTTAGAGGTTAAAAAAGAGATACCTAAAGTGAGACCAGGTAGCTTGACTAAGCCAGTTGAAGGATCAAAGAAGACATCGAGTGATGAAGAAGCCGAGTCATCGAAAATTGAAGCAAAAGCTGGGGGAAGCAATGGACTTCCTTTTGCTATGTAGATTGCTCGCATCACATACCTAAATCATAAATTATAAGTGAAGATATGAGGCGCCATTGTGGAATACTAATACATTTGAGTTTAGATGATAGGTTTACCATGAGTAATGTTGTGCACACTTGATAGAAAGTTCGCGTATAGTAATCAAAGCATGAGTAACTAAGACACCATTCAGCTCTACAGTCTTGTTTTTTATCTCTGGAACCTAATAGATTATTCACCAATTAGCATGTCTAAAATAAGAGAATATGCAAGTTTACAAATTTTATATTAGACCTTTATCACACTGTGCAGCAAGGACCTCAGCGTCTCCTGTGCTGTATTATAGCTGGAATATGAATCTCCTGGGAGAAAGCTTGCTATGATCTTCAAGAAATACATGACGTTATATTTTTCAACAAAATAAAAGGAATAAAATGTGTGGCAGACATATAGAGAGCAGCAATAAACCTTTACTGGATGGATCTCAAAATGATCAAAGTAATACTGCTGACTGGGAGTATTTGGGTCACTGAGTGATCTTCTATAGAAAGGGACTATCCTCATTAGGGTTTCCTTATCCAGGTTCAAATCAACTGGCTGCGAATACATATAAGTTACATAAATTAGGTCATGAAAAATGATCCAGACATGTTCTCACCTTTAAATAGAGGTGGCAATGGCATTTTGACCCATTTATGAATCAATGGCCTGATTTAGGCCGTCTTTTAATCAAACTAATCAAATTTTAAAATTAAGTGAGAGGGGAGCGGTTTAAATCATTTTTCAGTTATTATAGTAATAAAACTCAGTACTGTTCTTGTAATCACAATTTTTGTTCTTTCGAACGGCTCTTGTAATCACAATTAACTCATTAATTATTTATATTGAATAAAAAAGGGACAAAAAAGTGATGATGGGTCAACCCAACTCAACAAGGTACGTTTCAACCCATACTAACCTGACTAGGCACCAACCCACATGTGTATAGTATAAGAAGCATTGCAATAATCAAGAATACTTTACTCAATGAAGCTAGGTTTTTGTTTTACCTGAAGAACAATGGATGAGTATTTTATTTGTCTTATATTGGAAGTGGATGGAAGTAGAATTAGCACTACACGGAGCATGCTGTCATACGTATCAGAGAATCCTGTTTGATGCCTGCGGAGCATTGCTGCAAAAGGAGCTCCTACCCACTTTTGATCCACACTCAGAGACTACAGTTACAAAACAAAAATAAAAATATCAACGAATCATGATTGTTTCTTTCACGCAAGCAAATCAAATGATAGAAATTTAAAAAAGAAGATAACTGAGATATGTATTAACACAATTTTATGATAAGGTTACCTGAACTTTAATCTGATTCAGTTTTTGCTGATCAGTTATTATAGAATCCAGACTAATGTTACTAAGCCGCATAACAATTATTGGTGTGTAGACAAGTGACCGATCCGAGTCTTCTTCCTACAGTGACCAATTTATATAGAAATATATTATAAGTTTCCATATATGACTATATTGTAGCTTAAAATAATTTGAAAACTTGAAGGTGAATTATTAAACTAATGACTTACCTGCTTGGTACGTTCAGAGAGATTGATAGCAAACCTGGAGACTCTAACTGTAATTTTTGCACCAGGATAGAATACTTTATCTAGTTTGCGGCTATCATTACGTTCACAAATTCTAAGAACTCTTGTAAGGCCGTCTGCATAAACTTCATAACCCACATTCACCATCTCCATCTCATTCGAGTGACTAGAACTTGTCAATTTGGCCTTGTTCCTTTCCAGCGGAAAATTATACCCTAATGCTCGATGCTGTCCGACTTTATAAAATGGTTTCCATGCTCGCACCTTGTCCAAGTTGACTTCACGTAGCAGATGCAAATCTACAAAAAGAAAGGTAAGAAAGAGCTGAAAATCAAGATAATAGGGATCAAACTATACATGAGTAGCAGATAACTACCGCTTATCTGGATGACCAGCTTACGGGTAAGAGATAAATCATCCCATACATAATAAACTTGCTTGGCAGATCCCAAACTCTCTAGTTCTGTTGAACCCTGAAAAGTGACTGAAAATGAGTTCTCATGCAAAGAATTTTGGTAATACAAAATAAAATAAATAAATAAATAAAGTAGTATGCATTCATATATGTTCTAGAGGTACTATCGTCTCAATCTCAGCTTCCACTGATTAGTTCACAAATTATTTTAATATAGAATTTAGTTGTGAAAGGTCCAAGCACATATTTTGTACATTAGCTACACCTGGCAAAATGGGCTGATTGGATGAAGGGTCAAAATGGATTGGGTTGAACTAAATCAATTTTTGTCGAAACTTTAGGTTTTCTGTATTTAATATTGGTGGAAAATATAATTTAAAAAACTTAACTTCAATATAATCTAATCTTTAAGAAAAAATTAACATCAAAATACACTTTTGCATACTTTTGACTTGTTGAACCCATTTGGCCAAGTTCCCTTTGTGCTAAGTTTTATTTGACCCATTTGGCTTTTTAAAGATAAAAGATGGCCAGACCGACGCATTTAATGTAAATGAATTGCAATTGCCACATCTCTAATGTTACTGGATTTGATGGTATCAAAAGACTGTTTTGCACCTTTTGATAGTAAGTTATAGATGCATCATGCAAACAATTCTCAATTCTGTAAGGCAAATTCATGTCTGGTGGTTTCTGGAAGTGTAGAACAAGAGACGAATTCTCTTCCGAAACAACAACAACAGCAAATTCCTTTGCATTTTCTTCACTTGCAGTTTCATGGTCTATAGATCTGCGAAATTTCAGAAAAAATCTCCCCATTGAAGCAACACAAACTGGCCCTGACCAACCTAAGCCAGCATCATTTGGTTTGAACTGAATAAACAGCAATGAATCATCTGAAGCATTTCTATGCTTTCTAATGAAGTTCTCAAAAATGGTAGTTTCCCTCTTCTTGCTAGTCCTGTTGCAAAATCGTAAAGCTTTGCTCTGTTTACTGTTGACAACTGACATACCCTCCATGTCATCCTTCTCATTGTGTAGTCACAAATAAAAGTTAGCATAATACAGAAAATGGAAGGAAAAAGGAGATTTATCACTAAATAGCAACAAGTTTTACCATTGTAACCACTTTCAAGTTTGGCTTTTTTCAAATTATTTGCAAGAATGAAACAATAATGAAACTTGAGTGATTGAGCTGTTTAAAGAAGTTTGAGTAACCTAGGTGGAACAATGGTGATACTGGTTACTATTTTGGAGACATGAATCCATTAACAAATAACTCGAAAGTTGGCACTGAAGAACTAACCTCTAAGTCACACTGCCGGAAAGTGATCACTTCATCTGATTCATTCAGCACTACATATCTTGGACTTAAAGACACAATTTGTGATGGAGCTACCTTCCCAAGAGACGAATGTAATGAAACACCTAACTTTGTAATATATTTCAGTCCGACTACTTCTTCCACTTCTAGATTTATCTCTGTAAGGCCAGATACTGCATCTAAGTCTAATAATGTCTTTTCAGTTGCTTTGTCATCCAACAATTTCAGGGACACCTTGTTTGTCCTAAAGACAAATATAGATGAGCATACTTATTTATAGACCCTTAGCTGATGGGACTAAGGAGTTGTTGTCAGTGAATAATAATACCTAAAGAACCATGATGTTGCTGACTTAGGAGGCAGCATTGCTCCTAGCTGTGAATATCCTTGCGAGCAAAGTTCCTCTGATTCATTTCTGAATTAGAAATTTTGTTAGATGAAATAAACGCAGTGAATGGTGAACATTAATAAAGAGTACCTACCTAGACAGGGGATTACGGTTCGGTGCAAGACAAAATATACCAAAATCAGTGTTATTCTTCAGTGTGTATGGTGTAAATATAGCAGCCTGTGGAAATATACATTAATCAGCTATTAAAAAGAAAGATCATATTAGGAATACAGATAGAAACATATGTAAAATATACCTCCAATATGCCCCTATGCCCACAAGACAACCTTAAACAACCAAAGTATTTTCCGTCACCAAAGTTTAATTCCAGGTCCAAGTTTCGATTATCTTTTTTCTTCTTTACTAACATTTTAGCCCAATCACCACAATTTACAGGTTTGCAGCGTACTCCAAAGGCAGTTAAAGTAACAGTAAAGAACATTGCCTCAGGGTTAGCATACAAATTAACACTTGACCCGCAAGAAATGGTTGCCTGCTTGCTCATGTCCTCACCATCTTGAGGAAAATAGCTATCTGCAAAGAAGTCAAAGTTGGACATGAAAAAGGTTAATCAAAGTGAGAAAGATTACTGAGCATTGCCTCTTACCTTTATCAGTCAAAAGAACGTGTATCTCCGATTGTAATAGGTTAGATATCTGAACAGTTGGAAGAATATAGATCTCTTTTTGCTCTAGTAGTGTAACCGATGAACCCCTTCGTTCTGATTGTAAAATAGGCACATCTCTTCTGGTGTTATGAATTAAGAAATGCATATCATTGACTTCCCCTTCTTTTGACTTTAAAAGAGTACGAGCCGTACTAAAGGATGATTTTTCTGATTCAACTGGGAAGGCCTTCTTCACATGGTAACTTATTTTATCAAATAATCCAGAAAGACGGGCAGCCTTTCCACCTTTGAGTTCATCAGACCATCCCATTGAGTCAACAGAGATTTTAGGTCTGAAAGAGAATACAATATTTCCTGCCAAATCATAGTAGGGTGATAAATATCCTAACTATTACTCTCTGAATATAATTTAAGGAACATGCAGGCTCATGGCATACCAACACTTAAAGATATCAATGTCTTCTTTGATCCACCAGAAGTTTTTATGGCATCAAAAGCAGCTGTAGAATCATCAATTGTATCTCCACCTTTAAGCACAACAGAAGCATGGTCGTTTCCTTGATTCTCGGGCCGTTGAAATCGAATCTCAATAGGAAAATCAGTTTTATTATGGATTCTCAATAAGGGAGACACGACAATAGATAAGCCATCCTATAAGAATATTAGAAATTAAATTTCTATCTGAAGCCAACATGAGTAGCAAGTATAGATTGAGTAAGCACCTCTGCTTTCCAAGAAATTTCTACAATAAGAAATGGACCCGGGAATGTTTTTGAATCTGTTTAGATACATCAAAGAAGAAAGTTACGCATTAAAACAAATTGACCATTGAGTGGCTGATTAAAATGATATTGCGTGAGACAAAGAGGCAAACCATACCGTTTTTAGAACCTATACGTGTTCTCCAAGCAAATGTTCCAGCTTTTAGGAGTGAGAACTTAATTGGAAGGGTTATAAAATCTCCGTGCCCAGCAAGTTGGATTGAGACAATTGATGCTTCCGGTGGCTGATCTAAAGCCAAGTTCCTTGCAAACACATAGTTACAATTTAACGAAGTCACAAATACAGCTTAGTTTCATGAGATATGACGGTAATGTGAAAAATTACCACTTATGTATCACAAACAAATTGGGGCAGCTAGTCCATCATTTGTTATATTTAGTGCAAGTGATACCATAAATATACGAAAACAGCAGACAATAATTAACTCAATATGATATATTTTCTTAAACATGTAGGATAGAGCTTGTGAGGTATTGCATAAATATATGTGTGTACCGTATCAAAAAAGTTCATGGCAACGTAATATATGAGAAACCAAGCAATGTATTTTTCCAAATGTACCGTTAGTATACCTGAATTCTGAAAAATACCTACATACCCTACTATCTACAGATCTCGTCTATCTATCATACTTATGCTGAGAAGTCATAACCAAATATCCCCTTGACACATCAGCATAAGTACGATATCGAGACAAAATTTAAGAATTCATAGGGTATACTTGTATATTCATTTGAGTTCAGGACTTCAGGTATCATAGTGGTACATTTGGGGAAGTGCTTTCCTATTAATTGTGGACTAAAGCCTGTAAAAAGTCACAAAGCTTAAGTTTTAATGACTCTTGAATGTGGGGAACTACGTTCCCATTAAATGTGGTATGACTACATGTTTTTTCAACTTATTTTCTTTGTAGCCTACCGGTATGCCGGTACCCATGTGGTGTGAAATGCTCCACAACCAAGAGGCTGAGGATTCAAGTCCCGTCACTGGGACAATAGCGTGAGTTTGTAAGCTTCCCTTTTATAAGAAAAGTTATATATAAAGACTTTTACGATGACAATGAAATTAATACCTCAAAAAAACAGTTGTTGACTGTTTTCTGGCTATTGTAGCATATTGCTTATCAGAGAACTGACAAAGAAGGAATAGATCTGACTGGTTCTCAACCTGCCAATTAGATAGAACCAAACTAAATGTCAAAGGCACTAATCAAACTGGTACGTAAACAACCTGTGACTACTTATATAAGCATAAAAAACACATAGGAGCTCCAATTTCGAGCATTCAAGAACCTAAAAAATTATGTAATTAGGACTATATGAGTACCTTGCAGCAGTTGGCCAGAATCACAGAGCTTTGAATTGCATACGGACCAGCTAAATTCAGTTTTCCAATCACAAACAGAAGTATGTCCAGTGAGAGCTCGATTATTGTTACACGGAACTGTCAATCGACAACATAATATTTAGGTTTTCCAATTTTAAAAACACATTTAAGTGGATTATTTAATTTGCCTACCTCTTTAACTCTAGCATATAAATGAACAGGCATTCCAGGCAAAACAGCTCCTGAACCACCACTTTGGAACCTAGATCTCCAGAATACGCTTACTTCGACTGGATGTATAAGTGTGCTCCTGCATTTAAATGCTATAAAGATAATTGTTCCAAAACCTATTTGCAAAATGAAAAATACTTTGATGACTGCCTACCATAAGTTTCTCTGGGCGTCAAATGAGTATAGCTCATATACAAGTCTAGTCATCACCCTGGTTTTGGCATGCATTATCTGTATGATACATTCAGGAACAGCCAGAGACATTTGAAGAAGGGGGAACTTTTCCGTTGTATCAGAAAGTTCGTGACAAATAGTCAGAGAAATTTTGGCAATTGCGATATTAATGAAAGGCGAAACATCTTGTGCACCAGTATTAGATTCCTTCACTGAGAAATTATCCAGTAATAACGGGTCCCGAGCCATAGGAAATTCGTTAAAAACTTTCCACTTAAATGGATTCCCAGGCTGGCTTACAAACTCTAGAGCTCCTTCAACAAAAGCTATAGAACAATTATTCTTTTTGTTTATCATGTAAAATAGGTTTCTTTCTGCGTTGCTAAGCAACTCCAGCTCATTATCATCTTCAAAACCTGTCGATTTGTAAGGCAGTGACCGCCAATGTGTTGAACCACTGTTACCAGCACTGGAAAGCTCAACAAAGTTCGATTTGGGATTACAGTTCAACTGCAGGGGTTCCCCAGATTCACTCTTAGCACACAATGAGGTCAATGAGAACCATAGATATGA
Source organism: Chrysanthemum lavandulifolium (assembly GCA_022545495.1). Lineage (NCBI taxonomy): Eukaryota > Viridiplantae > Streptophyta > Magnoliopsida > Asterales > Asteraceae > Chrysanthemum > Chrysanthemum lavandulifolium. The sequence goes on from CM040246.1 coordinate 156,479,792, forward strand.
TGACTTCCATATTCTTTGATAATGATACTTCACCTAAATGAAAAGTTAAATGTTGCATTAATAGAAGAGTAGTCAGAAGTGTATGATTACAAGACAGACAACTTAAAGCTAATCTGATTTAGCATATTTAAATCAGAGGTTATTTCAAGTTAAATTGACTTAAAATGCTATTATTTGTTCATGCCAGATTTAGTCAAGACAATCAGCTTTAATCGGCTAATTATAGTGGAATAAGAATTATCAAATTTCATGCATGAATTATAATGTGAGTAGAGATTGCAAACCCTGAAAAGAGCCGTCTCTCGAGCAAGTGAATAATGCATTGCACCAGCCAAATGGTAATTTCTTTCTGCACCTTCTGCAACAATATACATATGCTGATCTACATCTTGGATTGCAATGATACTCCCTAAAATGTATGCAGCACAAAACCTTGTCAATGATAATGCGCTTAGATATTTAAGTCATAAACTTTTCAACTACAAAGAACAATTAATAAATAATACCGTCTGGCACCATCTCCTCTGACTTTCTCAAAGAATTATTGTTGGTCTGTAATTGCCTTTCCTGCAAACTGGCAGTTGTTTCTTTGCTGGAGACCCCAAAAAGGTCAGCAACTGAAAGCATCATCTGAAGCCATAAAAGCATGTCATATAATAATCAACTTAATTCACATTGCCAAAAGAGATAACTCGTGAATATAAGGAATTGCAGGTGTGTACAGCTAATCCAGTATATGCAAACATTTGTGTTGTTAGACATCCACATGCTTAGAAGAGTATACATTTAGCTTACTTATTCAAAATAAGCAAGTTTTTTTGGTATTTACCTGCAACTCGGATAAGGATATTGTCACATCAAAACCTGAAATAGAACCACTGCCAACCCAAGGTTGATTTGGTTTCGAAGTATCAGATGGGTCCCGTGGCAGGGGCTCCTCAGCTGCTATTAGACAACTTAGCTTTTTCAAAATGAAGTTTCCAGGACCTTTACTGGAATCAGAACTGGAGCTGCTTCCATCAGTTGCTACAGAATGAATCTCATGTGTCTGCTCTAATGCTGCTTGCGTGTCTTTAGGTAGTAAATGAGATGGATCCCTAGATGTGCTAGAAGACGACAGAGGAATTTGAACTTCACTATCTTGATGTTTCGTTGATTCTTGAAGCACTCGAGAAAGAATGGACAACTGGGGAATACCAAATGATAACTTTTTCCTAGTATTGATAATTTTAAGGTCCAGATGCATGTCAGCACTAAACACAAGTTCTTGAAGTCTTCCTACACAATGTTAAACACCAAAAGATGTCAAGCCTATTGCTGTAAAATATGACAACAGATAATAGAGGCATACCAGAATCATCTTTAGCCATTAATGCAAGATAAAACTGAGAGAGATCCACAGTGACATCGTCTGGAACAGCCCACATAGTGATATTTGCATTGCTGGCAGCTGGTAGCTTTTCTTGATATGACGGTGCACCATGTAAAAGATGTCTGATGCGACGTGTGTATGAATTTCCACATTGAGATAACGTCACAGCTGATATGGTTTCAAGGAAGATTGTACCACCCTGCGAAATACATGTCAGCAAGAACATGATTCATTAACCATCAACTTTGTCTTAATTACAAAAACAGCCCTATAAAATCAACATAACTGCAACTATATTGTAGCCCTGAGTCAATATATAATAAAGTTGAGTGATAAGAATGGCACCTGACAATGGCAAGAGATACTTGTCTGACTGCCACCTTTAAAGGAAAGTGATATCTCAAGTTTACTTGACGGATGTTTTTCAACAATTACATCCTTTAAAGGGCATCCTACCACATAAATTTCAGTGGAGAAAATTCTTGCTTGTAGACAAGTATTAGATACTGGAGCTACAGGTGGCTGAGTAAGATTAGTGTTCTCACCGCCATCAGGAGGTTGAGAAATCACCTCTTGAGAATTATTTGTTAAACTGGGATCATCCACTGTGTGTAGAGTATTACTTCCAGATGTATAATTGCCAGCTGTATTATAAGATGATGATAATTCACTGGGAAGATTTGTCAACGATAGACTGAATGTACAATTAGAAACTGAGAGTTCACATACATCCTGAGACTGTTGCCTATTCATTACATCATTTGCATATCTAAAAATAACAGCTCGTAAACCTAAGACATCAGCAACCCCTTCCATTCTCCCTTCTTTTTGTTTGTAAGAAAATGTCATATGTGTTTGCTGAACAGAAATCTGAATTCCATTGTCAGGCAAAAAGTGTACAGACAGATTCCGATTTATAAACGATTCTGAGACGGTCACTTGATTCTCCATGGCATTGACTTTCCTTGACTTGTGAACAACTATATCCACAGACTGGATTTCGGAAGTGCATTCAAGAAAGTAGAGACTTCTCAAAATGGCCAAGGATGTTCCAGCACTTGTAGCTACCAGCATTTCATCTTCAGAACCAACATGCAACACCTCTTGACTATTTGAATGATTATACTTTACAGAACTGGATGAGTTAATATTCTTAAATGCACGTGATAGAGCAAAAATCAATCCATTAACCACCTGTCACAAACATCTAGAATATCAACATAGCTCTTGAATGGAGATAATGAAAAGAAACAGAGCAGCATAACCACCATTTTATCACAGAACAAGATTTTCTATTCAGCTTACGGAGTAACTTAAGTTATAGGCAATCATATCAGGAAGAAGAAGATCACCTCAACTAAAACAGACAATTCATCAACATATATTTGAGCCGAGAGCCCCATAGCATTCCCATGCATAACTGCAGAGAAAGCACTTACACTTTCACCAAGTGACCAGGTACTTTTCCTGTCATGTGGTAGCAAGGAAAATAAATAAAAGGAAAATGATTTGGAGGCCTAAAATGGGACTAATTATATGCCTAAAGGGATGTGGCAATAAGTTATTGGTTTGTGAAGAAGCGGGTCCTCTCATGTCACCAATAGGATCTTCGACACATAGGTTTAGGCATGTAATTAGGCACACCATTTAGGCATGCCAATCAATGCTCTAAATAAAATGCACATCGACACTAGGCACAAAAAACAAGAACAAGTACAAGGAGACAAAAAAAATACACAACTGAGAGCTATCACTATGCAACCTTCGGTAACAGTACTATGTTTATACGGATGTTTTTTTTGGGTAAAGGGTTTCCCCGGCAAATGTATTACTCCAAAAAACGTTTATACGGATGTTGCTAAAAGGTAATGGGTATACCTTAGAGAAAACTGAATTTTATCATTTTTTACTGTATATACAGTTTTACCCTAATACATTTTAATCAAATATGTGCGCCCAAATTAGCCTCAAAACCAGGAGCGTTTCCATTTCCTCAAACTAGTGTAGTTAACTACCGATTACTTTTATACCCCATGGATACCATCTCACATGTAGTGTGAGCTGGAAGTATAGATTTTACTGTCAAGGGGACATGTACATTAGCGAATCTGCTAATGAATGATGAACATCTAGCTAAAGGATCTGCCAACCTATGTATTTTTAGACATCAATGTTAATTTCAAAATAAATGTCTCCGAGAGTGTTATATGACAATGAGGAGTATCAAAAGGAGCTATGTTTCAACCATGCAAAAAATGAAACAAGAGTGAACTGTTCCATGCCTTATAGTTGAGAGTTGAATTGTTATTGGCTTTAATGTTATAATCTGCGACTGTTGAAGTTCAGGTGAGTCGTCAAGGTAAGCACTTATGCCATGAATTTTCAAGGAAGCATAAAGCATTATTTGCCCATGAGACTCATAGCTTCCATTATCTGACTTAGCCAGGTCAGCAATCTGAAGCTCCTTAATATGCATGCACTCTGGTGCTGCATTGAATCGTGTTGTAGTCGCTTCGAGACTTGGTGAAACGAGGAGTTCAATGTTTTTACAATCAAATGAAAGGTTAATATGATCTACTGCTTCTTGCAAATTTGCAGTCCTGTTGTTCCAGCTGTCTTTTTTGGGTGAAACTTGGATTTGAGGACCCATGACATATACTCCAACTTGAATAATCCTTTCTGGTAATACTTTATCTAATGCCTTTTCCATTTTGGCAATAGATGAATGATAATCAAGACTTTCTGAACAGAAGTGTGTGCTTTGGGCTCTGGTATTTGGCATCTGAACTGAAAGCATTTTGTATCATCTGAAGAAGTACCATTAGCGATAATGTAGATGAATATTCCAAAAACAAGTCCAGTTGTCCTACTGCCAAACAACACTTTGAAAAGAAATAACTCAAACTACTATATCCCTGATCTGTCAAACAATGCTTGATCTCACAGAGAATATAGGCGTCTTTTAATTGTCCATCTGCAATTCTTTCAAATTTTGCACTAGACGTTTTCCAATCCAACCACATCTTATCTAAAAGGGTTTCCAGAAGCGGGAGACTGACCATTTCAGTATAAATAGCAGGTTTACTCCATAAGATAGTTTTTGAGCCACGGACTTCAGGCTTCTTGCGTCCTTTTACAGAATAATCAGAGTTATTTGTGCTAGTTCCGGTAGCAGATGAGGAGATAACCTTGACGCTTCCACATGAAAAAGTCAAATGACGCTCACAGATATTTTCGTTGTAAAAAAGAGTAAATGCCTCAGATATTAGACAAAAAGAGAGTAGATCCAACTGTGAAACTCTCCTGTCCAGAACGGTCCTTTTACCAGCAGAAGGCATAGCATTATCAGGTGAAATATTGATGAGCATTTTCCGCAAGTTCAGTTTGTAACAAATATTCGGGCAGGAATCCGTGGGAAGAACTCCAATCCTTTTCTTGCTAAAAAGGTTACAGAAAGCACGCCACATAAAACCAAATATTTGGAAAATAATACTGAAGTACCCCAAGTATTTACTGACTGGAAGCTCCTCTTTACTTGGGACAACATGTTTTAACGTTCTGCACAGGGCTAATCGACGTGCCAGTGCGATACCGAACAGGTAATTCTTTCTCAATTTCAGAAATCACTTCCCATTGGCACCTATAAGATTTTGAAAACATGGCGTTTTTAGACATTTTTATACTGGATCTTTTTATCATACTGTCCATCGGATACCCAACCAGTGTGAATAAATTCTCCCATGCATGCACATAACGCAGCCATAGGCAAACAACACTAACTAATTTCCACATTGACCATCTACGCATTGACCTAATTCTGGCTGCTGTTTCTTTCCACAGTTGCTTACCGCTTCTTATCGACGAGGATTTTCTTGATAATTCTTTCACAATAGATAATATTGTGGAGACGTCCATCGGAGAAAATGAGAAAACTAATTCCCCAATAGAACAACCGAGATCGACCAACTGAAGATCGTTCAAATTCAAGGAACAGAATATATCAGTGAAATAACAAACCGGGATGATACGATCATGGATCTTCAATCTCGTATTTGAACCTCTGATATCAATATCAAAATAACTCTCTTTAGAATATACAAAACGTGAACTGATGTACCCTCTCAGAAAACTTTGAGTTTTGACAATTCGAGAGTCTACATTAAACTCCTTTATCTCCCATAAACATTCAACTGGGTCATTTGAGGTTGAAGTGTGCAGTCGTAGATTGAAATCAGAAATCTGTAAGGAGCAATAATCCAGGATAAGCTTAGGGAGAGAATTTTTCTGGCTTCTTGACAGCGGAATATTCGCAAGCTTTTCCATGATATTATACAATGCACTACCCTGCGATCCATTATAAAGTAATTAACCAACATGATGAAAATCCGGGAAAGATCCTACAATAGTACAACTGGAACAAAATAGAGCTTCTATCAACATTTGACGAGTAACTTTGCCATCTTATCAGTTATCACATTTATTACAAAACATGATCCATTTTCAAATTTGAGCTATTCATGATAGGTATGCTGTACGATTATTTATGTTACGTTATATTATAAATGTATATCTAGAGACAAACACATACAGGCAGGTACAGAGTACTTGATGCTTTGCCTTTATTAGTTAACTCAGAGACGTGCATCATGCCCAAATGTGAACTTAAAAGCATGTTCGTAAATCCTAATCCTAATAATCAATTAGACTAGAAATAATTTATTTAGAAATTTCGCTATATTTACTTATGTATCAAGTATCAAGGTTACAATTGGGGAATCTTGGATGCTTGCGAAACAGGTGAGGATCTAATTCCATAGTGAACTTTTAATTATTAATTGAAATAACTATTAGAGCATGATAGTCATATCTCTTATATAATAAGAGATTCCCTAAAAGTGGAAAAGGTATGTTGAGCAATTGAAATTGGAGCAATGGAAGTGCTCAATTTTTGCCACGTGGCAAAATTGAGTCCTCGCATTGGCCAATAAAATTCAAAACATGGGAATCAGCTTAGTCAAACCCATCTAAAAAAATCAAGCAACAAAAATATGTATAAAAACAAGTGTCAATTTTGACCCAAAAAAAAAAAAAAAAAAAAAAAAAAAAAGAGAGAATTATATAGTAATTTAATGTATATGAACGGAATTATAAATATTAAAATGGAAGCACAAGATACTATGATATGTAAATGAATATACGAGACTATACATATACGAACAAATGTTATTCCTCTTTATGAGATTAAGTAAGGTTTCCGGAAAATTATGTTTTTTATTAACAACATTCAATAACAACTAATGTTATTCCGCATTATAAGTTTAAGTCGCGCTTACACGGGTTTAAAAATTAAATACGACTAAAATTATTATTAACATAAATCTAAATATCAAAATGAAAGAAAGACCTCCGTGAGATGAAAACATATACACGATATTGTGCATATAGCAACGACGCATGTAATTACTCTTTAAAGTTTAAATAAGGATGCTAGTGTGAGATGAAAACATATACACGATACTCTGCATATATCAACGACGCTTTAAAGTTTAAATAAGGATATGCAAAAAAACATTAAGGGTCATTACGTGCTATTAAACACGCATAATGTCTAAAACATGATATTAGTATATCAAAGTCAACACCATGTCAGTTAAACAAAGTCAAATCCTTCGTCCAACAAAAATCTATTGAAAATATTAATCGATATTAATACATAATGAAAATTTTATGTAAAAACCCGAGCGTGCACGGGTATTATAACTATATAATTATAAAGGATCCTACATAATGTTATAAAAATCTTACTTAACAACTCCGTATATGCATCCAGACAGGCTTTACTATGCCAAAATAGAAATTTACAAGATAGAAATTTACATTCTTAACCAATTGTATCATTTATGCACAATTAAAATTTAGATGTATTGTGATTTATTTCAAAACACATTAAGATTTATGTCAAAACCCTATGCGTGCACCGGGGTATATAACTAGTTATATTAGTACCAAAACTAAGCTAATTTAATCATATATTGTAAATAACTCAATATAATGGTATGCAGATACAAATAGTAGGATATATCCACTATAAATATATATGACTCTAGTAAACTTATTCAATAACAATAAATTTGACAAAATAGAGCTTTCATCAACAATTTTCAGATTTTAATACCAACACCTAATTAAAATTTAGTACAATACAGGAACAATCGCAATTTTAATACAATTAGTCATAACTACTATCATAATATTGTTTATGTTACATGATCATCATGTATAACTAGAGACAAACACATAAAGACTGGAATAGACTAGTTGACGATTTGCATCCATTACTTACCTCAAAACAAAATTGAACCGCGTTCCCAAATCCTAATCATCAATTAAACAATAATACAGACATGCAATTAGTAGTACGATGGTTTGCGTTTATTAGTTAACTTGAAGTCAAAACTTGACAAACTATTTTAGTTTAACACCTTCGCTTTTAATACAAAACCAAAATAATGTCATACGATACAACTAGTCATAATCACTATCTTGTACTATTTTCTATCTAGTGTTATATTATATACTCCCAAGGTGGCCTAGTGGTCACGTGACGCCTAACAAGAGGTGTCAGGCTCAAACCTCACTAGGTAAACATCTCGGGAACAGCCAGGGAAACGGTTTGGAACGGCCACAGGGATACCATTATTAAGCCGCATACATATGAGTCAAAGACTAGCCCTCCTAAATAACCTAAATAAGAAAACCTTATTCGTTTATGTATAATGACTACCACTCAACACTCTATAATTCACGTCTATTACTTAACTCAAACTCACGCTAACACGCCCTGAATGAACTCAAACTACATTCCTACATCCTAATCATCAATTAAACTCTAACAATAAAATCAAATGTAACAATTTATAACATCAAAAAAAGTACCTCAGGATCAATTTCACACCAAATCTTCTTCTTCTCCTCCAACAACACCTCCGACGATTCGCGCCTCCTTTCGCTCACTTCCCCTACCCTGCCACATCAACCAAACATCACAAAAATTAATCCAAAACAAAATTAAAAAATATATATATATATATATATATAAACATAAACAAACAATTATATATACCAAACCTTGAGGAAATGGTGACGTGGCACCCCGAACTTCCCAATTAAACGCAGGAGCATTCCAATTATCAATCCGTACAATCAATTGATCAATGCTGACGTCAGCAAAGTAGAAGCTACTAGAACCTTCCAGAAGCTCATTAAGTGCTGACGTGTCAAACGACAGCTTTGTAACAATTACGTGTGAACGAAGGAACCCTAGCTTGAGTTGTATCTCCGGTGCGTATTGTAGCCATGGTTGGAGGAGTGTTGCTAACTTGCGCTTAATGAAGTCTGTTATAAACATGATGAATTAGTTATTGGTTGGTTTGTAATGTGTGGAGTGATGGCATTTTTTTTTATTTTTATATGTGAAGGTTTTTGGTGATGATGATCAAGGTTTTATTATTTATGAGGTGATTGTGAATGATGAGATGATACGGTTGTGAGTGACGTGTTAGTTTGTTTTTAGTATAATTTTGGCGGGTTTCAAGTTGGAGGTTGTTGAAAGTTAAAGGGTGCCGATTGTAAAATAATTATTTTTTTAGAAGTTGCAATGTTTGGCGCCAAATATTATCTTCCACCATTTGCAACCATAACTTGAGTTATAACTTGAGTTATGGTTTAACATCTTGTCACGTCTACGCTACATCAGTTTTAACATTTTACCTTAACTTATAAAAAACACCATAATCATAACATTTCCAGGTTAACCTTAACTCACCAACAATTTCTAAAACAACCCTCATTTAAGGCGAAGAAACGAAAAAATAAAAAATAATAAAATAAAAAATAAAATAAAAATCCCAAATAACGCCCGTTATAGGGCTAACACCGGCACGTTAATGTCGGCTTCGCAATGGTTAACGCCAGAATAACGTGGGGAGGGGGGGCGTTACCCGTTGCAAATACTCTTAGGGTGTGTTTGTTTTCTAAAAAAAGTCTTACCAACGTCTGACTTTTACCAGTAAGACGCGGTCAGACAAAAAGTTTATTTGTTTTTTCAGCTACAGTCAGACGTGGTAAGATCTATGTTGTCTGACTGAGTAAGATGTGGTGTTTATCTCTTATTGCCTTTTAACAATCTTCGACACTTTACTTGTTTCGAATATCACACCAAACCCACTTCAAGATTCCAAGGTAGCTGTTATTCGGTTTTAAGAACACTTGGAGAATGATTTTTATTTCTACTTTTGTACTTGTAATTTTAGTTTAACTTGGAGTTTCTAGAGCGAGAAACATAAGTTGTGATTTGAGTTTAACAATGGTTTTAGTTGTTGAATTTTTGAGAGTGACAAGCTAAAAAAGGTTGGTGACTGCAAAGAATTAGAAGCAAGTGACTTTAGGGTTATAACATTAGATTTTTATATTATCAGGGTTTTTTTTAGGTTAGTGGGTTTATAGTTGGGCTGTGACAACTGGTAAATTTCTAAAACTATTTTTAAATACCACACTATTTCAAATTTTAGCAAGTTAAACTATCGACTATAAACTCTTGACATTTTGCAAAACCATTCTGTGATTAGACTTTGTTTGTGACTTTAGACTAGGCACTACTAGACCTCGGCACTAGGAAAAACCAATTAATTGAGAAAACATGAGAAAACCACTCGTTTAATTCCATAAGCATATTCGTGACCGGTTTTATTGGAAAAACGTAATTAAATCTATTGGTGCACTCAAGAGGAACTCGTTAGACTTTTAATTTAAATATTTGAGCTCGGGACTAGAGGAATCGGGGAACTTTAGAAAAATTATGGTTTGGTCCTCGTGGTTTTATGTTGGCCGCGCCCCATTTACACACCATCTCCATTTCATCGTCCATGTGGTACATACCCACAGGCCACATCACAACACCCACAAACACATTTCACCATCTCCATTTCATCTCTCTCTCTCCCTTGTGCAACCCTAGCCGCCGGCCACTCTAACGCCACCACCACAGCCACACCGCCACCTCCACAACCACATCACCACCTTCAAAACACTCCCCTCATCCTCCTCTACCCGATCCCTAAGGTCGCGCGCCACCAAACCCTCCCCTCCCCTCTCGAAAATTGTACACGCGCCACCAATAACTACCACAACACCACCACCATTCATTTTAACGTGATAAATTGAAGGTAGGTTCGAAAAATAACGAATTTGGCTCGTTTTTGTTGGTAACTCGTGGTGAGTCACGAGTTGACTCACCAACTCGTTGGGTTTGACATATAAAAACATGGGGAAATGATTCTTGTTAAATAAAAACGTGTATAATCGTTTTGGTATCCGAGTTGTGTCGTGTTTGTGTGTTGTGTGTGTCGTGGCAGCCAAGCCGAGAGCTTTGGCTCTCGGTGAGGGTTGTTTGGTTAATTTATTTCTTGAATATTGATGCTACTTTTCTTGTTATTATTGTTGTTGTTTCGGGTGAAAACCCACACAATGATGATAACTTGGAATATTGGAGGTTTATTTTGGGTTGGTTTTTGTTGATGTCGAATGGGGACAAGCCCTCGAAGGGGCGTTTGGATTGTTGGCTGTTGCGAGTTGTGGGTCAAGACCCTCGAGGTCTCGACAACTTTGTTGGAGGAATTGATATATTTTTGGGTGGTTGTTGTTTTGGACTTGAAATGGGATTTGAATAGATATGACAGAGGATAGGTTAGACGTGAGTCGTAGACGACCACGTGAAGTTGAAGTTGTGATATTGGGACTTGACGTTTTTGACTTATATTATACTTGTGAGCTTTGCGCCAAGTTGGTGTCATGTTGACTTTTTAGTCTTCTTTGACCCGACAAGGCCGTGACATGGACTTTATTTGACTATTAGATTTGATAAAAATTGATAAGTCGAGAAGTTATGACTCGGACTTGTGACTCGAATAATAATAAACATGACGATAACGTAAACTATATATAATAAATGGTTTTTCCTAATAAAAACTAGTATTTAATACTTGTTATAAACTCTTTTATAATAAAACGGAAAAAGAGGAATACAATTAATAACGAGGGAGTTACTTAATGTTTCGAGGGCACGCAAAACTAGAAATGCCTTGAACATTAATTGAATATCATTAATTGCTAGTCACGGATATTTGGAGTTAATAAACTTAACTTACCTAGCTAACGAACTTATTGGGTTGACGAACCAAGTGAGACCTCGTTAGTTATGTCGGGAGAGTTTAGTAATGACCACTTATCCTACGACGCCCTAGGACGTGGTATAGTTTTGGAATAATAAGCAAGGCGAATATATCGTAAGGTTTATCGAATTGACGAATTCGATAAGTCTTGACAATATATTCAAGAGACTTATTAGACTACGACTTGACACATAGATTTGTTGTGATCTTTCCTTTTTGAGTACTTGAGTAGCGTGCGTACACATGAATCTTGTTGAGTCGACACTACACACACGTGGATACCAAACACTAGAAAACTGTTTTGGAGAAAGAGTTTTTGGAAATAAAAACTGGATTATATTCGGGATTGGGAACTATTGATTGGAGTCATAATCTAAGCAAGTCTATGGTTTTAGGTCGTGCCGAGTTAGTAGTTGCTGATTTCTGATAGTCGATACTCTTCTTGTTCCTGTTGATTCTTGTGCATTTTGCTGGACTAAGGTGAGTTTCATAGCCTCACTTTTATTCGCACTTGTTTATAAATTCTTGGGGTGAGAAGCATGCTCTTGTTTGACTCGACCTTTTTATAAAACTATGCTTTGTTTGCGCTTATTACGAAGTCTAGCCTAGGTTTTAGCCTCACTATATCTTGCCAATTGTTAGGTCTTTTATTCATGTTGTAGGTAGATCTATCGTGGTTGACCGCCCCGTCTTGGAATTGTTTGCCCGACTTGCCAGGGTGGCACCTGGATTTGTGGTTGTAAAATTTGCCATGACGTATAACATCTTTGTTTGGTTTTGGGTTTTGGATATGATGATTGCTTATGCTATGACTTACTTGTGTAATAAGATATTTTCACTATATGGTCCATTTACTATATTATTTACTTAAACCTATGAACTCACCACTTTTTCTTGAATTCTTTAGCATGTCTTTCTCGTGTATTTGATGTGTTTAGGCTTGGGCGCTTATTTTGGGAGGCGCTTGAGGCATTGGCATGGTCATGGATTAGTTCGACTTCGATGTTTAATTTGGACCGCTTTTATGAATTTCTTTTAATGGGCTTACTCGTATTTTGAATAAATGTAAAACTTAATTACTATCTTTGACAATGTTTTTATATTATGGATGAGCTATTCTACTTTGCTACACTTGTTCTCGTACCACTTCGCTTAGCACCCCAATGCTAGTAAGTCTTCCGTTGAACCGTATTTTGGGGGTGTTACATGGGCCAACCCAAATTTGAATTTAATATTTGGGCTGAATTCATTCTAATTCGAATCTCTGTTATGATGGAACGGGCTTGGTGATTTGCTAGAAATTTTTGTTAACCGAATTTTTGTTATTGGTTAATAATAATTTTTGGCTGAATATTGTGTTTGTTGGATTAGCTACCGAGCTATATTTCGTGAAACATATAAAGATTGTTAAACGTAACACGTTCATTGACAAAGTGTGAACCAAAACCACGTGTTTATGAATTTCAAGATTGATTTTTTTTTCAAATAATCATCTTCGAGATACATTCATGCTACTTATTCATTGTATTGTTACTGTTTAATATATACTTAAAAAAACACACAATTAAAATGATTCAGACAATTTAAAAAAAAACAAACAACGTTATTTCATTCAGATTCAGATTGTATAGCCATCTGTTACCAGTAAGATGTGGTAGTCAGATTCAGACCCACAACATCTTAATTAAACAAACTCACCCTTAGTTTAGTGTTAAAAAAAGTAAACAAGATTAAATTAAAACGTAAGTTTGGTCACCTGGACAAAGCTTACAAGAGATGTTTGAAAATAAGCTACTTTAGCTCTAATTTCAGTTTTAACTTTAAATTCAGACAATTTCATTTAACATACAATCCCTTCTTTGGAGTAGGTTTTAACTAATATATCATTAGCATTATACTATAAATCAAAGCTCTTAAAACTTGTTACTACGTATTTTATTAGAATTACGACACAATAGTATCTAAAAGTTTGCCACCTCGTGAGTTAAATTTTAAAGGTTTTCCTTTTAAACCTTCACATGTATTTCAACTTATATAAATTTTCATTTATAACATGCAAACATAAACCCGTCCCTCACCAATACTCTACAACTATTATTTTATCGGGCGTTCTCTCCATCTTCTTTCCACCAAATTAGGGTAAGTCAAATACTTGAGGATTGTCTCAAAGTTATGTATATACAGTATACTTGGATTAAACAAGAACATAAATATATTAGCACAACTTCTATAAACAATCATGCTAAGTTTATGTAAATTGAAAATAGCATATGTGTTAGAATCTTTATACAATATTGATTGTGCAACAGATCGCACGTCTCAAACCATAATGGCGTTTATCTATGGAAAATAAACTGTTATGGATGAATCAACGAGGCTTGGTTGGCGGCCCAATCTTGAGTCGATTGAGAACCTTAGAATAAGAAAGATAATACGCTACGTTAGCCGGAACGCGGGGAAAAGGCTCTCGCGAACCGCCTTCGGCATGAGAATTAGTGATCGGGATATGATATAATAAAGAGAGAAAGTCTAGATAGGAAGAGAATATACCTGAAATGTGGATATGATATTAGTATTTATGGACAAAACTTAGGAAGAGAACCTTCTTGGTTGTGTCACGTGTCTCAGCCGGATTAGCTAAAGGGAGCATGTTTGTGTCTGCCAATAGGGAGGCTCTAAGCATAGGTTGCATTGTACTTCATGGCTGAGATGAAACATTTCTATATGCAATTATCATTTGAAGCGGAAATATTGGAGGTCACAATACCTAAATCGGGCACATGCAATATCCTCTATTTGTTTGCTAGCGATTCAGAGGCTTAGGCTTTGTTAGCTTAGGTTGTGGATCAGAGGCTAGGCTCCGATAGCTTAGGTTGTGGATCGGAGTTTGGGCTCCATTATCTTAGACTACGGATCAGAGGCTAGTCTCCGTTGGATGTAGGATAGGTTTCGTGTGTATTGGAGGATTCTATTATGGTAGCTTGGTAGGCTTTATGCCAGTTGTCACACTACTTATTTTGTAGGTTAGTCGGAGGCTAGGCTCCGCCTGTAGTAGGGGTACGCCATCATGCCCCCTAGTCTAATGTTATGTATAGAACGAGATGCATTAAATTAGACCCTTATATGTATCCTCTTGTTATTTTTGCAAGACGAACTTTCTGAGTGTCCCTTTAGTCTGAATTTATGCAATATACAACCGTCTTTTCTCTCTCTCATTTTTATTTTCCTTTTCTTCTTAATGACAGAATCAACTATTGACCGAAAGCATATAAATTATGCTTGCTTGGGCTTTCAGTGTGTTTGTGAGGATTTCCATACACAGTTTTTACTCATGACACATGTATAGGGGCTTACGTAACCCATGGAGAATACTTTTTAAAGTATAAGTATACCTAGGGTACATTATCTAGCCCTTCCAGTCTAATGTTATGTATACACATTAGGAAACATGACTTTTAGATTTCTTTGTCATGATTTTTTATGTCTTATTAATAGGCTTACTAGACTTTCGCGTTGTCCTCAAAGGAATATGTAAACATATGGCATGTTGTGGGCAGGGACCATTTTTACATTCGTATAGCCTCTCCAAGGAGGTGTAGGTGTTAAACCCCAAAAACAATTCTGGAAAATTTGTTCAAAAATACCCATATTTTTACTATTACAAAAAAACTACTTAGATTTGAGGACACACGTTAGTATAAATGACATAAAAACTCATGGGTATTTATAAGAACAGTATACCAAGACTTAAGAATGAAAACTCAAAACACGAGAAGATAACAACATTATGTTAACAGAAACCAATACACCGTATCTATATTTTGGATACGCCGTATTCATCAATACACCGTATCCATATTTTGGATACGCCGTATTCATGCATCAGACATAGCACTCTTGCAGAATTACTGCAAAAACCATAAAACTCAACCAAGCACAGACTAACATAATATAACCTGTACAAACACTTCTTTTACAACTGGAAATAAACCATATATCATTCGTCATATTCTAACCCATACCAATGGGTCAAAATGGGTAAAATGACATGTAGCCAAACACACATTTACTACAGTTCTACTAATATTCAACCACTAGAACTTGGACACAATTCAAAGACCATAACAACAAAACGACCAAAAGAGACCAAAGATATACCAAGCTTTAAAATGACACTTCAAGGCTTCCAACTTTACCGGCTTGGTCACGAGATGAGTCTTCTACTTACCATTCACAAAAATCTAAGCTTCCAACAACCTAACAACTAGGTCTTCTCCTTACCTTTACCTTCAACACTTGCACCTACAAAACCTTCGTTAAACTTATTTGTAAGAAAATGCTTAGTAAGTACATGACATAAACTTAACATTAACAAGTTATAACTAATAAATTGCTAGCTAAAACATATCAAAGAATACATTCATAACCTTAAACATACCTTTATCAGGCATAAATAATTATGCTATCATTACACACTTTCTAGAATTTGATCCAAGCTACTTAACATTAACACTTTCCTTGATCATTACAACATGGAACATCTTAATTCAATATAAATTGAGATTATGAAACATTAACAAGTTTAGTCAATATATTTATCCCAATAATTCATTAGCTCACTACTTGGGAATTCAAAGCTTTATCTTCAATTGTTTCCCATAAGGTGATTAACCCTAATTAGCACCTAATTCAATCATTAATTCAATAAATTATTAAACTTTAATCAATTTTCCCCAATTCAATCTTATGAGCTCTAATTTTAGAATCATTAAATCACTTACTTGGCATATCTTAGAAAGACTAGAGTGTCTAGGGTTTGATTCTCAACACAACCACTTGATGGAAATCACAAGAATACCAAGTTGGTTCTTTCCCTCCTTTTTCTTCTCCCTAAAGTGATCCAGCTCTCACACACACTCAAAAATTCTAGAATTCTCTTTAATTTACTAGTAATTAGTTATTTAATTAATTAACTTTGGATACTTGGCAACACTAGCCCCTCAATTCTCATTCCTCCTAATTTTGCCACACATCTTAATAAAACTTGTCACTTGTTTCTAATTTAAAATTTTACCATTTACTCTAAAAACATATTATATACGATATAATACTATCACCGTTATTATAAAAATAGTACCTCATCGGTTTATAGGTGTAATAATTCTTCCCCCCTTAAAATGAGATTTCGTCCCAGAAATCTACTCTTTAAATAAATGTGGGTACTTATTCCTCATATTTTCCTCCGGTTCCCATCTAATACTTGTACCCTTGCGATGTTTTCATTGCACTTGCTAATGGGATTTTCTTATTGCGAAGTTGTCTTGTTTTCCTTCCTAGAATTGCCTTCGGTTCTTCTTGAGAGGTTAAATTTGGGTCGATCTTGATATCATCCAAAGTGATCACACTAGTCTCATCCGCTAGACACTTTCTCAAGTAAGATACATGAAAGGTATTGTGAATACCACTCATTTCTTCGGGTAGTTCAATGACATACACTACTTCTCCAACACGCTTCAATATCTTAAACAGTCCTATAAACCTTGGACTAAGTTTTCCCTTTTTCTTAAACCAAAATACACCTTTCCATGGTGAGACCTTCAACATTACAAAATCTCCCATATTAAACTCGATCGGCCTCCTCCTATTATCGGCGTAGCTTTTCCACCTATCTTATGCCACCTTTAATCTCTCTCGGATTGTTTGTATCTTCTTGGTTGTTGCCAAAATAATATTCGTGCTTTCTAGTTCTCTACTTCCTACTTCTTCCCAACATATACCGGCGTTCGACATCTTCTTCCATAGAGCATCTCGTACGGTGACATTTTGATACTTGCATGGTAACTATTATTGTAGGCAAATTCTACCAAAGGTAAATGATCGTCCCAATTGCCTCCAAAGTCTATTGCACAAGCTCGTAGCATGTCCTCTAAAGTTTGAATTATAACAACCCGCAATTTTACAGGTCCTTACTCAACCTTAAAACTCAAAGTAATTTATTTTTGAAGTTACATATTTCTTTTGCGTATAAGTAACAACACGAATTGAGAAAACAATGTCGCGCGCGTACCGACACTGCATTAGTAACGGCTTGAATTCAA
The DNA here is from genome assembly GCA_022545495.1 of Chrysanthemum lavandulifolium. NCBI lineage: Eukaryota > Viridiplantae > Streptophyta > Magnoliopsida > Asterales > Asteraceae > Chrysanthemum > Chrysanthemum lavandulifolium. The sequence continues at coordinate 156,497,491 of CM040246.1, forward strand.
TAATTGTTTCTCGGAGTCTATAATTTTATTTTTATATTAGTTTTATAAAAACGTTCCCAAAAATATATTTCTTTCATTTTTGCACTTTAGCTCAACGGGACACAAAGTACACGAAATACACTTAATAATAAAAACCCTCCTTTTTATTTCATTCTTGCCGCCCTATGTACTAGGATATCACATGTATACCTTTGAAATTTCAAACAAGAAAAGTACTTGACACACAAAAGTTTGTTCCAACCCAAATTAGACACACGTGGCTTTATGCTTTAAGATTTGACCAAAAATATTACTCCCTTTTGTCCTTAGAAAGCTGTCGATCTACAGAGCTCAACACACATGCATTTTATTTTTTTTACCTTCACATGAACTTAACTTAATTGGTATTTTGGGTTTCAAGCTTGGAGTTTCGATTTTGGGTTAGTGAATCTTGGGTTATAATTGTTGGTCGTGGGTTGGTGCTAATCAAACCTCACATATAACCACTGTAAGAGTATTTCTAATCTTCCAACTTAATGTTTTCTTGATTCATTTATGTTACAAGGCTAAATATGTTTATTATTCATGTAAATATGTAAAGATTTAAAGTTACAAATTGGTTTTCTTGATTTTTATATGTCTCGACATACATATACATATATATGAAAAGTTTATTGTTTTGAGCTTGTGTGGCACTAATGGATTTACATACATTAATAAGCACTAAGAAAATAATCTCTAACTTATTTGTTAATACAAATAAGCCGTAAAAACGTTTATTTATATTTTACTATCTTCTAATGTTTTGTCGATAACAAACGTAAAATCATTTTAACGTAACAAATAAAATACGTAATTAGTTTGAGCCAATAGTTTTTCTAACACACTTACGTTTTCACATAAAACACTAAAACAAGTATAAGTGATTTTATGATTTAGTACTCCCTTCGTCCCATATTAAGTGTCCGCTTACATCATGCACAAAGTTTTAGAAAATTCCACTAACTATACTCTCCACCAATCAAATATCATTTTTACCCACTAAAATCCCATCTCATTGGTTGAAATAGAATATGGACACTTAATATGGGACATCCAAAGATTTCATTGTGGACACTTAAATTGGGACGGAGGGAGTATTACATATGTACAACAACTAGTGTTTACATATTTGGGTAAAATATACACATAACTAGTATGTAGTATATTGGGTAATATAAATGGGTAGAAACTTAAGTATCATAACCCATTGACCAAATACATTGAATGTAGTTGGGTAAAACCCAAAGTCCATGACCCATATCCATGGAGCTTGACCCATAACCCATTGCATGACATCATGCTTATATCATATATGGATAATATCCAAAACCCATGGTATTGACCCATACCCATGTGACTAGGTGCATTGCACTCATAAGATACATTATATCTAGTAAAAGATCCATGGATCAACCCATGACCCATGACCCATAACCAAAATACCCATGGGTAAAGAGGAGCGTCCCACGGATCCCTAGCTTTACGCTAGACGGATCCCATGTGGGAGGGATCCGTGGGATCCGGGAACGTGAGGCATTTTCTCTATAAATAGTGAGCCATTTCATCATTGTTTCTCACCCCTTTCTAACATACTTTCCTTTGAGTTAAAAACTCTCTAACCCCATATCCAAGTGATCTATGTTTGTAGTTTTGTTTTTATGTGATTCTCTAGGTTCCTCTTAAAGGCGAGATCACCACCTTTGAAGTCAAGCAAGCTCAAGTCCATGAGTTGCTATGCTTCCTCATCATCAAGACTACTGAATTCCTCTTGTTGATGGTTCTTTTCTTTCTACTAAGAAGTGTAGTGTTGAAGACATTAGTGAAAGATGTCTCAAGTGTCAAGACGAAGACATTAGTGAAAGGTGTCGATCGTCCGTATTGTAGGCATTAGTGAAGGGTGCCTAGAAGTCAAGTCACAAGACATTAGTGAAAGGTGTCTTGAAGATCTAGTTAAAGGCATTAGTGAAAGGTGCCTAAGATGTACATTCGATATGGTGTGTTTCGATGTACAAGATATATTAGCATTAGATCCAAGGATATTGATATCCTTGATGATGTTGTAATAAGGAGTTGGTCTCCTTTGGGATTAGTCATTGGTGTAGTATTAGGTAGTAGTTCCTCCATTGTAATGGAACTCGGTACTTATCCTAGTACCGGATAAAGGGTAGGCGACGTTGTGGTAGGTGTGGTTCACCTTGGTGTGAAAGAACCCGGTGGTTAGCCTAGTATCGGAAAAAGAGTAGGCGACGTTATGAAGGTTTCTCCACCATAAGGAGTCGGTGTTGTGTAGTGATTACAAACTCTCGAGTAGGTGACTCGGGAGTGGAGTAAGGCAAGGAAGGTGTCCTTGGCCGAACCACTATAAGTACTGCGTTGTGGTTTTGTGCTTCTTACTCTTATCTTTTCATTACATATTTATACTTCTATATGTTTGTTTATCAACATCCAACACACATCCAAATAGATTGACATAAATCGATCTAAATAGTTTAAAACAAGTTTTAATTGGCAAAACTATTCAACCCCCCCTTCTAGTTTTCCACATTATTTATAAGCTATTCGACTTATGCATGAATAAATAAGCTTATTAACCATTTTAGTCACAAAGAAAACATAAAGAAACTTAAGTCTAATAAAAACACAAAGTGTTGGCTCAATGGATGAAAGGTGCTTATTTAAATTGTTGGCTTACTTTGCTTAATCACAAACTTATTGGCACAAAATTTAAAACTTATTTGACAAGTTTGGAATTGGGTTTATGTGTGTGTGTCGAGGCCGAGCTTGGGTCGAGACCCACTCAAATCACTGATAGGGTGCATTGGTTCTTTGCATATGAACATATGACATATCTAAGTCAATGACAAATAATAATGAACATATGAAATATTTAAGCCAATCTTTAGACCCACCAATTTTGACAAACTAATAATATATAGATTCTCAAATTCCATTAAGCTGCATGATGTTATAATGGTATATTCCGAAACTATAAATTTTGATATATCCAAAACTTATTAAAACAAAACCAATAAAAATCTATAAGTTTTGACTTATTTTAAAGCTCATTTGATTGCCTATTTTGAATTTTATAGTTTTGACTTACTATTATATAAATTAAACCAAAAGTATAATCCACGGCCTCTTTGGCCTATTTTGATATAAATTATGTAAAAAGTCTAATATGCGGCCTCTTTGCCTTATTTGAGACTTATTGAACCTATCCTCATACAAATAAAATTTTCATTTATTTTAGAACCTTATGCTTATTATAGCTTATCATTACTTATCTTGGGGTATTTGAGGTTATTGAGTGGCTTAAAGATTGTACTATTGTTTTAAACGCAATTTTCAACACTTGAGATTTTTGGGAAACTAATATATACGAACGGGTCATGTCCGATTTCCGTTAAAAATCTATACTTAGTGAATTTTCCACAAAACTCAACTAAAAGACGAAGAAAAAGAAATATTATATTTTACACTAACTATTTTATTAATTTAAACATATATATATATATACACTTATATATACATACAATTTGAAAATTATCCAAAATCTTAAGTATATAAATATGTGTGTAAACTATTATCTATATACTATCGCTTAACGTTGTTAGGATTTAGAAAATCGTAGTCATTAAAGTGTCGGTCACCTCAAGTATATGTAATCGTTAGTGTTGGAAAGCTCGTAGTCGTAGTCATTTAATATTAGTCGGGATTTAGTTAAGTAACACCGTGGAGGACGTAGAGTTAGACTCTTTACCCCTCGTATGTACGATCCTGACCCGTAGGAGGCGAGTCTTGTAAGAAAACTATAAATACCCTCTACCTCTCAAGGTAGAGGGTTGGAGCTTCAATACCATTTTTCTTTGTTTCACATAGTTTCCAACTCTCTTCCCTTTATCTCTCTAGAACTTTCTCTCTCTAATTGTATACGCCTCATGTGATTATGGTTTGATGTGTTTGTGAAATTCTTTATATTACAATTGGTATCAAGAGCCATGGTTTGATCACTCATCTTTCATGCTCTTTGTTTTGGTGGATTTCATAAGGTTTTTGGGGTTATAAGTGTTTAGGAGAGTTTGAATCATTTGATCAATTTCTAGTGTTAAATTTTGAATTTTGATTGTACTTTTGTGTTTAGGATCATCATATGTGTTTAGGTTTTGAATTGGAAGGCTTGAATCATTGTGGTTTGGCTGTTTTTGATTGATAAAGTGGGTGTTTTAAATTTTGTACGAAGCGAGTTGAGCCACGGTGTTGCATTTCTTGGAAGCGAGTTGCTTTGTTATTGAAGCGAGTTGGTTTATGCGATTTGGCTATTAAGCGAGTTGATTCTTTAAGCGACTTGAGTTCTAAAGCGACTTGGCTATTAAGCGAGTTGTATTGGCGTGAGTTGGTTTATGCGACTTGGTTGGTAGCGAGTTGTCTCAGATGCGACTTGGCTATTTAGCGAGTTGACTCTTTATGCGACTTGGGTTTTAAGCGAATTTTTCTTTAAGCGACTTGAGTTTTAAGCGACTTACGTTTCAAGCGATTTGACTATTTAGCGAGTTGATACCAAAGCGAGTTGTTGTTTAGCGACTTGTCTATTGAGACTTGTCACTTCTTCGTGCTACATTTTACGGTTGTTCTTTGGTTTAGTAAAATCCGTGAAAGAATCTATTTCCGGTTTAATCAAAGAATAGTTAAATCCGTAGAACACGGAATCATGTCTAACAACGCACCTACTATCATTTCTCTTGTAGGTGAGGGCGTTCAGCATTTGGATCGGATACACGTCCACCTATGCTTGACATAAGCGATTATGACTCATGGGCTCAACGAATTCGGTTGTATTGTTTAGGTAAAGAAAATGGGGTTAACATTCTCAAATCAATTGATGAAGGACCATATCAAGTTGAGACAACCAAAGACATTCTTGAGGCTATGTTGATGGCTCGATGATATTAGGACTTGAGCGGACCTAAGATGTATGATGGGCGAATGATAAGGAGAAGAAGAGATACGATGCAGACATCAGGGCTTCTAACATCATACTTCAGGGTTTACCTAAGGACATTTACAAGTTGATCAATCACAACACTGAAGCCAAGGCAGTTTGGGATAATGTCAAGATGCTTCTCTCAGGTTCTGAATTGACTAAGGAAGACAGAGAATCACAACTATATGATGAATATGAGCACTTTAAGATGAAACCAGAAGAAAGTGTCTATGAATATTACGTGAGATTCCACAAGCTTGTGAATGACATGAGGAATATCAAGATGACCATGCCATATATTCAGCTGAACTCAAAGTTTGTGAACAACATGAATCCCGAATGGCACAAATTTGTCACCTCGTGAAGCTAACCAAAGGATTAAAGAACACAAACTATGAGCAAGCTGATGCCTTCCTCGCTTGAGAATGAGAGACATGCTATGTTTGAACGAATGATTCTTGAACAATTCAAATCTAAAGCAGGAGAAGCAAGCTCATCAAATGATTCAACAACATTCTACACCAATGTAGGGATTACTACCAAAGCTTCACAAGTCATACCTATTGGAAGCGGTAATCACAAACTCATTCCCGATCCGAGGTTCAAGCAACTCCGATCTTGATGCGGTCATGGAACACTTCATCAATCAAGCTGGCTCTTATGGTTAAACAAAACTTGACCCTTACTCTACATACTAACGGTCTTCACACTAACAATGAAATCGAAGCGCATCCAATCTTCACAATCATGCTATTGTTAGAGATGGAAAGGTTATGGTACAACCGATTCAAGGAAGGCGGTATGAGCAGGGAAGAGGTAGAGTTGGTGGAGGGTATGTGGCTAATCGAATCGTGGAAGGAATGCCAATCAAGGACAAGTAAAGCCAATCAAGTGCTACAAGCGTGGTGGTGATGGACACATTGCAAGGGCTGTACATCTCAAAATGCCCTCAAAATGCAGAGTACTTCAAGGACAAGATCTCTGGTACAAGCTCGGGACGGTGGAGCGGTTTGGATGAAGAAGAGTTGTTGTTTCTTCTTTGAGGGTAATGCTAAGACATATGATGCTGATGTGGATGAGCAGCCAATTCAGGAAATAGGTCGCAATCATCAAAATGCCTTTCAAGTTGCAGACTGTGATGCATTTGACTTTGATGTCGATGATGTACCTACTGCCCAGACAACCTTCATGGCTAGCATCTCACCTATGGTCTCTCCAAAGGTCTCATCACCACAATAGGCTGGTCCATCTAAAGAATCAATCATCTGAGAGGTATTAAAACTATACGATGAGGTGGATGAGCAAAAGATACATAACGAAGTACAATCTCTTGAAACTTATGAATCAGATATTGATAATGAGGGTAATAGTAATATTGTACCATATGATCAATATGTGACACAAAGTGAAAGTGAGATTGTACCAAGTGATGTATCTTCTGCGATCAATGATGACTATGTTTTTGATGAATACTTGCATGTGCCCTCGATGATTCTGTTATCTACGAATCGAATGCCTATAAAGAACAAGTTGCTATTTATGAACAACGTGCTAAGTTTGAGTTAACTACCCGTGAGCAGGAAATGGATGACCAAATGCGTACAATTATTAGAAAAGGTAATTTTAGAGAAGAAGTGTTAAAACAAGAGTTAAACTCCTTACAAGAAAAGCTTTCTAAAACTGTTAAGCAAAAACAAGAACTCCAAAATAATGTTAAAGTTCTTAAACAAGAATTTAATGCTAAGGAATCAAAACTTTTGAATGACTTTTCTAATCTAAAACTTTGAAAAACAAGCTTGAAAATAAGTTATACGTACAAGGAATACCATTTGATCGCTCACATGATCACTAAGCATAGAGTTCTCAGGGATAAGCATAACATTCCCCTAGTAAAGGAACTCAATCCTGAATATGGTAAAGTGGCTAGAGAAGCTTAGAAGGTAATATATGAAGGTAAGGAAATCCTTATACCTAGGCAGAAACCTAGTTGCGCTGAGTGCACTGAGGAAGATAGGCAATTAATTGAAGTCACTAGGGAAAAACTGAATATGAAGCTAAAAGATCCTGAGTGTAAAAAGCAAAACATAACGTTCAAACCCCATGATTACACTAAAGAAAATTGGATTTCCCTAAACAGATTTAAGCCTCAAATTCTATTAACCCCAGAACAAGTTTTTTGGAAAAAGGACATTGATATGCAAAAAGCTAATGCACTTGTTAAAACGAACACTCCCCTTAGGAAAATGCCTCCGAGAAGCGTGTATCCTCCGAATACACCCATGCATTTAGTTCCTAGATCTATTCCCACTAAGAGCAAGACCTTAATCAGCCTATATGTTGTTTATCAACTATTTGTTGATTTTGAGAAGACATGTAAGAAAAGGATCACACCTACTGGGATAACTAAAGGGGAAAGGGGTTTTGAGCAAACTAAAGAATGTTATTTAACTGAGGTCATGACTTTCTTTAAACAATTAAAAGGTCAATTTTAAAGTCTTCAAAAAGGAATAAACTCGGATATTAAAGAAATGGAAATGGAATTTGATGCAATGATTGTTGAGGTCAATGACTATGAACGGGAACTCAAATATAATGAAATTGAAAGGAAAAATATGCATATCCTAAATGAGAACTTAGTATTGAGGTGTGTGGCTCAAGATGTGTTTTATACTGTTACTAAGCACTCTATTACTGCTTCTCAATTTCATGAATTATCTGTTGCTTTGAAAGTTTCCCATGATCGTGTCATTGAGCTTGAAACAACAAATTCAAAAATGCATGATAAAATTGAACAGGATGATCATGATAACTTGGTCAAACATTTTTCTAAATTGGAAGTTGAACATTTTACTTTGCAATTAAAATATCAACATCTCAAAGAAAATATTAAAACCTCAAATATCAAGACATCCTCAGATGCTCCTGAATTTGATGCAGTTTTTGAAATAAACAAACGTGATGAACAAATTCAAGCTCATTGTAACACGATCAGAAAATTGAGAGCCCAAATCTCACAATTGAAGGGAGAAAGAAATGGCTCCCAAATGCCTCCACCTTTAGATTCTCAATCTTCTCAAAATTTTCATCTTCAAAACCTCGTTAATGTTTTACAAAAGGAAAATGAGAGTTTTCTAGAAGAAAATGAAAAGGTTAAACGACACTTTAAAGAGTTATATGATTCAATGAAAGTCACTCGTGACAAGAACAACGAAAAATAACGTCTTTACAAAAGAAATTGAGAATCTGAGGAGTCAGGTAAAAGGGAAAATGCCACTTGTCTTCAATGAGAATGTTGCATCAAAGTCATCTGCAGACTCTAAATATACTGTGACTATTAAATACATTCCTCATCATCTTAGAAATAACGAACTTGTGTTTCATAACTATTTCGCTCACCTTAAGGATAGTCTAGAATGTCTCAGTGAGATTGTAAAAGAGGATTACATAAATAAGCCACTTGATAGAGAAATTAGGTTTGCTTGCATTCAGGCCAAACGATATCAAGAGCTGTTAGAATGTTTAAGAGAAACATGTCCTAAATCCTTATGTGAGAAAGATAAAGTTGTGATGCCTTGTTCTATGCCTAGTGCTAAGTATGCAACCCATTCTATGCCCAGTGTTAAGACATGTACTCTAAAGTGCCTTCAAGTAGTTCAGATCCCTGCACTTCTAGTTCAGGAATGCAAAAGGTAGCCCAACCAACTAATGTTCCCATAATTCCCTCTACAGGAGTAATCAGTGACACCAAAGCAAGCGGGTCAAAGCCTCCAGGCAATACAAAGCAAGATAGGACCTCGCAAGCTAAGAATGTGCAATGGAAGAAGTAGAAGATCACCCTAGGAACATTAAGTTTGAGTTAAATAAAACGAATCGTGTTGATTCTAGTATTAGCTATAAGCGCATTGTAATTAATTCTAATTCTACTACTTTTGGCAAAACATGTAATGATGATTGCTTGGTTTCTGTTACTAATCATAAATGTGGTGTGAATGATTTGATTAATGCTGTTAAATGCCCTGTTAAGATTGTTTATGCCAAAAATCATGCTAAGAAGGCTAAAAAGCAATGGCGGAAGAAGGTTAGAAAACATTGGAAACCCACAGGAAGGAAATTTAGTAACATAGGTTATCAGTGGATACCTACTGGCCGCAAATTCAATCTTAATGAGATGTGCCCTAAATTATCTAGATCAATGCCCATTAGGAAATGGATGCCTACTGGTAGAACTATTCCTTTAAGAAGTGAACATACTTTGAATAGGTCTAATGCATACACTAGCACTGCATCAATCCCTGATGATTCCATTGTTTCTACTTCCGATGTGGGTGTTCCAATTATTGTTACTAACCAAATGGAACCCATTCTTGCATGGGGATCCCAATTATCCGATTATCCATTCTTGTCGTGTTCAACTGCGGATCGTTCAAATCATTACGTGGTACCGGACTCAGTCGTTCCAAGCATATATTTGGAGATCGGTCGCGCTCATGAACTTTGTGGCTAAATTCATCGGACCGTTAGATTCGGGAATGATCATTTCGGTGCAATTAAGGGTTATGGAGACTATGTTGTAGGTGATAGTGTAATCTCCAGGGTATATTACGTTGATGGCCTTGGTCATAATCTATTTTCTGTCGGTCAATTCTGTGATTCTGATCTAGAGGTCGCCTTCAGAAAACATACATGCTTCGTTAGAGATTTAAATGGTGTTGAACTTTTGAAAGGAACACGTGGAACCAATTTGTACACCATCTCCATCGAAGACATGATGAGATCTTCTCCAATTTGCTTGTTATCAAAGACCTCAAAAACAAAGTCATGGTTATGGCATCGTCGTCTCAATCACTTGAACTTCGGCACCATAAATGATCTTTCCAAAAAGGACTTAGTAATAGGCTTACCTAGACTAAAGTATGAAAAGGATCATCTTTGTTCAGCATGCCAATTGGGAAAAAGCAAGAAGTATGCCCACAAACCCAAACCTACAAACTCAGTTATGGAAGTTCTTCATACCATTCACATGGATTTATGTGGACCCATGAGAGTGCGAGAATATTTACAAGAAGAAATATGTGTTAGTTGTGGTTGATGATTACTCTCGATTTACTTGGGTTAAGTTCTTAAGGACAAAGGATGAAACTCGGATATCATCATTAAACTTATCAAACAGTGCGGCAGTTCGACTTAACAAAACCGTCAGAATCATCCGAACATACAATGGAACTGAGTTTGTTAATAAAGAACTTAGTGAGTTTTATGAAAGTGTTGGAATCAGTCATCAAAGAAGTGTTCCACGAACTCCTCAACAGAACGATGTAGTTGAAAGACGAAATCGAACTCTTGTGGAAGCCACAAGAACAATGATGATTTACTCAAAGGTTCCAATGTTTCTCTGGGCTGAAGTCATTGCCACTGCATGCTACACTCAAAATCGATCCCTAATTCACACATCTCATGGAAAAACTCCATATGAACTTGTCCACAATCGAAAACCTAATCTTTCATTCCTTCGTGTGTTTGGTGCATTGTGTTATCCAACTAATGAGGGTCAAGACTTAGGCAAACTTAAAGCTAAAGCGAACATTGGAGTATTTGTAGGATATGCACCAAGCAGAAAAGGATACCGAATCTACAACAAAAGAACCCAAAATATCATGGAAACAATTCACGTTACGTTCGATGAGCTGACCGGTCAAATAGATCCAGGACAACCCAGTTCGGACCCGCATCACAACCTTCATCAAGTAGTCCCATCGGTTCTACTCCTGTGCACAATCCTCACCAAAGAACTCCATATGTACCACCTTTAAAAGATGATTTGAAGAAATTATTTGATCCAATGTCCGATGAACACTATGAGCCAATTGCTAATGATCATCAAATCCATCAATGAGAGGATGCTCCTATCCATCAGCGTAGATAACCCTTCGGTTTCTATGTCATTGAGTCAAGAAGCTGCTGCGATCACTCGGTATCATCTTCAATTCATCAATCATCAAGTGTACATCATGGAATTGTTTCTAGCACCTATGATGGAGATAACCCATTTACTACTCCAGAAGATGCTCCATTTGTGAACATATTTGCTCTGAACCATCATAAGAACCATCTTCATCGGAGAAAACGACTCGCTACTTCATTTCCTCAACAACAACCACACGAACACCGAGAAAATGGACACATGATCATCCATTAGACAACATCATTGGAAATCCTTCTCGTCCAAGATCCACTCGTAAACAACTTGCAACCGATGCCTTATGGTGCTTCTTCAACTCCGTACTATCCAAGGTCGAACCAAAAGGCGTTAAACCGCCATGAATGAAGACGGTGGTTCAATGCCATGCAAGAAGAAATTCATGAGTTTGATCGACTAGATGTATAGGAATTAGTACCGCTCACGATTGTGCTATGATCATTGCTCTAAAGTGGATCTTCAAAGTAAAACTTGATGAGCATGGCGATGTATTAAAGAATAAGGCTAGATTGGTTGCAAAAGGATACCGTCAAGAGGAAGGTATTGACTTTGAAGAATCATTTGCTCTAGTTGCACGCATCGAGGAAATCGTAATCTTCCTAGCTAATGCCGCAAGTAAGAATATGATAGTCTATCGATGGATGTAAAACGGCTTTTCTTAACGGAGATCTTAAAGAAGTCGATCGTCGCCCAACCGGAAGGTTTTGTGAATCCGAACATCCTACTCATGTCTATCGCTTGAAGAAGGCTCTTTACGACTTGAAGCAAGCTCCAAGGGCATGGTATGATACACTATCAAAATTTCTTCTATCTACCGGATTCACCAAAGGAGCAGTTGATCCGACATTGTTCACCGTAAAGTCGTGCAAACATTTAATTCACGCTCAAATCTATGTTGATGATATTATTTTTGCCTCGACCGACCCCAATGAATGTGACCATTTTCTAAGGAGATGGGCTCCAAATTTCAAATGTCAATGATGGGACAAATGTCATTTTCTTGGGATTACAAGTTTCACAAAGTCCCGAGGCATTTTTATCAATCAATCTAAATATGCTAATGAAATTTTAAAGAAATTTGGATTTGACACTTGTGACACCATTGACACTCCCATGGTGGAGAGTACCAAACCGGATGAGGACCACTCGGGGATCATGGTAGATCAAACAAAATATCAAGTATGATTGGATCCTCGATGTACCTCACAACGAAGAGACACGATATTCTGTCATTGTATGCATGTGTGCTAGATACCGTGCTAAGCCTACCAAAAGCACCTTGAAGCGGTTAAACGGGTCTTCGGTATCTCCAAGGAACCATCAACATGGGACTTTGGTACCAAGGACACCGGTATGTCACTAATGACCTATGCAGATGTTGACCATGCGGGATGTCAAGATACACGTCGAAGCACGTCGGAGGTGCTCATTTTTGGGTGATAAGCTTGTGAGTGGTCTTCAAAGAAACAAATGAGTACTTCTATATCATCTACAGAGGTTGAATACATAGCCATGTCATCTTGTTGTGCTCAAATCCTATGGATGAGATCCTAATTATCGACTATGGCTTTGAATTCAACAAAATCCCTCAGATTGTGATAACAAAGTGCCATTGCTCTCTTGCAACAACGTTCAACACTCAATAGCAAAGCACATCGACATTCGACATCATTTCATTCGGGAACAAGTGGAAAAGGTGTGGTAGAACTCTATTTTGTGAGGACGGAATATCCGTTAGCGTACATCTTCACCAAAGCTCTTCCTAGAGAACGTTTTGAGTTTATCCTTCCACGACTTGGTCTAAAGAGTCTTCAACCGGAAACACTCAAACGCCTTCAAGAGGAAGACGAGGAGTAAATGGTTTTCTTCATCTATCTCTTGTATATATTTTTTTCAAAAAGCAAAATACAAAATTTCAAAACCCACAAAAGAAAATAGAAAAATATAAAATTTTCAAAATCCATAAAAATTAGAAAATCTTGAAAATCCCAAAATATTGTTATTTTGTCATGTTTTTCTTAATTCGATATCATCTACGGACTTTGTGTTGACATTCAAAGAATGTCACGGGTTTTAGATGTTCTTCGAATGTACATAAATTTCAAAAAAAAAAAAAAAAAAAATGAGACGGAGAAAATGGTGGTTTATTGTCATTTCAGCAAGAACCCGCTTTAAAAGGAAAGAACCGAGCCATGCTTAATCTTATTTTTCAAATCTCATGCTCGATTCTTAAAACAAATGTTTGTCATCAATAAGACAAATGTTTTCTTTCCAAATATTTTTCCGTCTAATGATTCTTCCGAAAAATATTTGTCATCTAATGAAAACAAAATTGCTTTGAAAATACCTCGGACTCTATTTTGAAAATCATCCGGCTTATCTTTGTCAAACTCTATAACACTCAATCAACAACTCATGTCATTGATTGAGGGGAGAATAATTTCAATTCAATCAAAAGGTTATTTTTCAAGCAATTAGACGTAAAAGAGCAAGGTCTACTTTTGGAAAATCAAAAGAACAATGTTTTATACAATTGATTCAAGACCTTGGCTAATATTATGTTTACAAAAGATATTTATGCATGATTGGTTAATGGAGTTTAAAGTCTCAAAATCTAATCCTTATCAGTTAAAATGTCTTTCAAAAGCAAGTCACTATTCTCCTCAAAAGCTCTCAAAATTTAATTTAAATCAATAGAGATCACAACTCTCAAAGGATTTGAAAATTGTGATCGGGGGAGAATTTGTGATTTAAATTGGATTTAAACTGATAATTCGACAAATTGTTTTATACGTGATTAACTAGCTCTCCTCCCTGCATGTGCCAAACGATTTCAAATTTTCCATACACATGTTAAGGAGAGCATTTATATCAAACCAAAATGGATTGAAACGTGATTGATTTGTCTTTAAGTGTGATTTTCCTAATATGTGCTAAACAATTTCAAATATCGATGCACATATTGAGGGGAGCAAATTTTGAAAACCAAATTCTTTCCGAAAATATCTTTAATCGTATGTGAAACAACGATTTTGATCGGGAAAGTGATGTCGATATTTTTAAAAATATTTATCAAAGAAGTGAATTCTTCCTCTTGCCTCCATGTGCCAAAATGATTTCAAACATATGATGCACATGTTGAGGGGAGCCGTTTTCTAAAAATATCAAAACAATTCGGTACAAAATGTTTTGATCATGTATCACAAGTACTTGGATTGATTTTCAAATTATTTTCAATTGGTTCCAAAGGTCGATGAACAATACCAAAAGACCGACCAAATTTACTTTATGTATGGTGATATAAGCTAGGATGATTAGGTTAGGTATTCGTTCCCACGATCCCGCCAGAGTCGGAGGGATCTACCCAGGACAATCCACTAGATAGTGTAGAGTCCTTAGGTATGATGAAAAAGGAGAAAAGTGAGATATGGGAAGAGTGCGGATCGAGATAGAGCTAGAATCGAATAAACCCAACAAGGCTCTAGTAATGAAATCTCGGTAAGCATTGAAGGGGTTGAAGAATGAAAAGAAATAAATGTGAAAAGGGTGAAAAGAAATAGCCTCCATTATTTCAACCTTAGGGCGTAAACCGGGTTCAATTCATATGCTATTGGTCGTTACCTAGGTAACACCGGTATTGAAGACAAGACGTCATGGACCCGTGACGACCGCACTACATCTTCCCAAGCTACTCAAGTTCCTCTTAAAAGGACTTGTTTCATTCTCACCGGAAACCTACATTATCTATCGACTTTCTCTTAGAGATGGTTGATATTGAAGAAGGAGCCCCTCCCTAGTCTCCAGCATAGGAACCAAATGTGCACAATTGAGTCTAGAGCCATGAGATCATCAATAAATCTCATTAAGGACACAATCAATGAAGACTCTCGTTTCACACAATGTGGAAAGAGATAATATATTTTAAGAGTCCCACGATTATCCTTGTGGTATTGCGTAACATTTGAGTGATATGCAAACATATTCACAATGAAGATGGAAAGCCTTCTAGAGCCAACATCATACAAGCTCTTGGTAGTTGGCATGTGAGATCTATCCAATAGATCAACCATGTGACAACCGAATGTAAACAATGGGCGATTCATAATTTTGAATCAATCTCGGTTCAGATATGGATTGACGGATACCTTTGAAAAACCGGTCGTTGTGCTTAAAATTCTTTTTCTAGCACATCGATCGTGTATTAATATTTCAAAATTAAAAGGTGTTTATGATAGATAATTGCTTTTCCTTAAAACCTTCGTTGTATTGCAAAACACTTTATTTTGAGCAATACACGATTGTTTTCAAATCATTTTCATCAATCGCTGAATCTCAAATTATTTGGTTCACTCACTCCGTGTTGTCTTCTTTGAGACGTTCGGTTTGAGAACAACTAGAGTAGCTGTGAAACCCCATCAAGGAGATTCTTCGAATTATACCGATCACATCAAGACTTGTATTGATCAACGAGGAACCGTGGGCGTGTACCTCAATTCAACGAAGTGATCAAAGAAACTTTCGTGCGCTTTATTGCTAACTATTGTATGCAAGTACACTCAACGCTTGCAATGATCGTAATGGAGAGGTCAATCCATAGCCGCATGCTCACACATCACATTTATTTCAAAAGAAATCATGATTAGTGCATCAATGACTCGATATTATCACTCCATGCTTCGCTACGCCGCAAATATCATGAATCAACTAAAGCTTCGCTACTCGATGAAAAGAAATCATGATCCGAATGTGAGCATGTCGGTCCACCGTCACAACATCACATAATGGCAACACTACAATGGAAGAGTCATAGATTTATGCAAGTCGATGATCTCAATGTTGGCTCAAAACTCATCATTACGCGGATCGCTTAAAGACCTCCACTTGAATTATCCAAACATGGAAAACATGAAGAATCAAAGACTACGGGCTACAGAGCAATGAACTTAAACAAGAATCCAAGAACAATCTTAATGTAATATCTGTTTGTATTTTGTGTAAATTGAGGTGACCTCCTTAGGGGAGATTGTTAGGATTTAGAAAATCCAGTCATTAAAGTGTCGGTCACCTCAAGTATATGTAATCGTTAGAAAGCTCGTAGTCGTAGTCATTTAATATTAGTTAGTATTTAGTTAAGTAACACCGTGGAGGACGGACGAGTCTTTACCCACCTGTATGCCCGATCCACACCCGTAGGAGGCGAGTCTTGTAAGAAAACTATAAATACTACCTCCCTACCTCCCAAAGTTGAGTGATTATGGTTTGATGTGGTGAAATGGAGCGGGTTTCAATATCATTTGTCTTTGTTTCACATAGTTCCCAACTCTCTTCGAGCTCACCAACTTTATGTTGACGCTTTGAGTATCTCTCTAGAAGGTTGAGTATTCTCTCTAAGACATTTGTATGCATTTAGAAATGCCCCTCAAGACTTGATTATGGTTTGATGTGTTTGTGACTTGTGTTGTGATGAATGCATTTAGTATTTCTCTATTTTGACACCTTGTGTTCTTGGTTATGAAGTCATAACCCGTAAATGTCATTCCGCTGCGCCATTTTTGGGGTGTGACAGATTGGCATCAGAGCCTTGGTTATATAGAATTAGGTGGTTTAACCTAGACTATAACCTAGCAACCTTCATATAGTTTGCATTATAGGACCTACATGTGTGGTTATGTGTTAGTGCCCAGTATTTGCCTTAGGAACCCCTCCTAAATTGAGTCAATTTATTTTCAAACCCCTTAAGTTCTTAAAAAACTTTCACCTAAATTTCAAGACTGTTCTTGTTTGATTGGGTTGCGAAATTTATATGGGTGCATGTTGTTAATCAACTTAATGGATTTGAGGAATTGACTTAAGGATGGAAAATAGGTTAGATGGCGTGAAGTGATGATGATAAGAAAATGTGGCATGATGTTATTCTAAAAACGCCTGGCCAACGTTTTTATTATAACATGATGCGACATGGACTTATCAAATTCATGGATCGTCATATGACTGTGACACGTATACCGACCTACCATACCTCCCTCTTAACTAACGTTTATCAATGTCCCCTGATAGATATCATGCCTCCAAGAAGATCGACTCGAGTTAACTGTGGTGGTGCAGCCCAGAGGGGTGGAAGGACTAGTGGACGAGGAGGTAGAGGAGGTGGTCGCGGCACTGGGAATGATGGTAACAACAATGAAAACCATGACTTGTCCGCCATGATCGCCGAGCAACTACAGGGTTTGCTACCCACTATGATCACCCAAGTTGGCGATCACATCAGTAACCTAGGGAACTGTTAATACAAATATCGTCATTAAACGTTATTTATATTTTTGATCTTTGCCTAAGTTTTGTTAACGACAAAAGTAAATTTAATTTATAAAAGCTTAAAGCTTGTCAAGTTTATTAGATATTAAAACAAGCTTTCTCAAACAATATATTCATCATTCAAGCATTTACATTTATGATTAGTAACATCTTGATATGACTCTAATCATTATGTATGATAGTAGTTTGTAGAATGTGTTAGGTTCTTAAAACCAAACACTACTTAAGCATTTGCATATTTCTATAAATAGTAATACAACATTTGACATCATGTATTACATCATGGAAATCATTAGAAGATTCCATTAGATATTTTGTGAAGATTTGTACTCTTCATATCTTGCACGCCTCACTTAGATAGAGTTGACTTTAAGCAAGATTTGATATCTTGGTCGCCGATCAAGCGGTACCAAAATGGTACACGCGGAACCCTTTAAGAGGTCCGCCGTCCGTGGACGCCTCCCGTCCATTTTGGCTATAAATAGCAATGCCAAGCCAAGTAGTTTCTCATCCCTTTCTAACATACTCTCATACATATCTCTCTCTAACCTTTCTAACTCGGTTTCATATCATATTAGTGATCTCTTTGTAGCAAAGAAGATCAAGTCATATTCAAGCTTCAACGAAGTTGGAAGCCTTGTTTGTTTAGTGTTGTATGATCTAGTGTTGATCCATACTTCATTGTTGTATCAAACCATCATAATCTTGTGAGTGTGAGTGGTTAGTATTTTAGTCCTCAAAATACATTGTGTGTGGGAGTAGTTGTACCTTGGAAAGAACTCGACATCTAGCTTAGTGTCGGAAATAGTGTAAGCGAAGTGCAAAGGTTTTCTCCGCCGGTGAAAGGAGCTTGTTGACTAGTGAAGTTAAACTCTCGAGTGTGAGACTCGAGGAGTGGAGTAGGGCAAGGAAAAAGAGTCCTTGTAGGCCGAACCACTATAAACAACTTGTTGTGGTTTGATCATTTCTTTCCTTATTTACTTATTACATATTGCTTGCATATTTCATTAACATACTTAAGATCAATATCAATTGATCTTTCAATAAGTTTCAAAACAAAGTTTTTAATTGGTAAACTATTCAACCCCCCTTCTAGTTTTCTACAATTGGTATAAGAGCCTCGTTGCTCAAGAATTTCTAAAATAACTTGTATTTTATAAACTTGAAACGATCCATGGATTCTGAAAACTTTAAAGAAGGGCAATCTATGCAAAGACCACCACTCTTTGAAACCAATGGATTTATCTATTGGAAAACCGCTTTGAAACATATGTAAAATCAAAAGATATAGATCTTTGGTTTATTATTGTTAAAGGAGATTTTAGTTCTACAACAAAGGATATTTCGCTGATGAACAAAAGAAATTAGTTGCTAAAAATAATGAAGCTAAAATGATGCTTTATAATGCTTTACCTAGAAAAGAATATGAAAGAATTTTTATGTGTGAAACCGCCAAAGATATTTGGGAATCTTTAATTGTTACACATCAAGGTAATTCACAAGTCAAGGATAACAAAATTGATCTTCTTGTTCAACAATATGAACAATTTGTTATCCCCAAGATGAAACCATTGATTGTGGCTTTGCTCGCTTTAACACTATCATTACATCACTTAAAGCACTTGATGAATCTTTTCGTAGTAAGAACTTTGTCGAAATTTCTTAGAGCACTCCATCCCAAATGGAGAGCTAAAGTGACCGCTATTGAAGAATCAAAAGATCTCTCAATAATGTCACTAGACGAGCTAATTGGCAACCTCAAAGTTCACGAAATGGTAATGGAGAAAGATTCGAGATCATCAAAGGAAGAAAGGAGAAGATCAAACTGCTGTTTTAAAGCAAAGGCGGAATCAAGCGATGATGGTGAATCTTGTTCGATAGTGAAGATGAGGAGTATGCCATGGCCGTTAGAGATTTCAAGAAGTTCTTTAGAAGAAGAGGAAAGTTTGTAAGACAACCTCGAGAAGAAAAGAAGCCGTTCGAAAAGATCGGGATGATAAGAAGATTAAAGGTGAAAGAAAGTGTTTTAGATGTGGTGATGCAAGTCATCTCATAGGAGAATGTCCCAAGCCACCTAAAAGCAAAACTCAACGAGCTTTTGTAAGTGGTGCTTGGAGTGATAGTGAAGACGATGAAGAATCAAGCAAGGAAGAGATCGCCTAATGGCACATGAGTCAAATGAGGTACTTTCCACTCTTCTTATTCTTCTATAGATGATGACACCTTACAAAACAATATAATCAATTGTGTGAGCTAAGTCTAAAATCATAACTAAAAATAATTTTTAAAACCAAAAGGAGTTTTTGGAAAATGAGGTATATGAGTTAAAAGAAAAGCAAAACGACTTGAAAAGGAAAAGCAAATGACGATGATTGTAAATCATGTCAAGAACTTAATCTTGAAATAGAAAACTAAAGCTCACACAAGAAGTTTTAATAGAAAATAATTCTAAGTTTAAAAGGTTTAACAAAACATCGCTCTTGCCGATGAAATAGTTAAAATCCATAAAACACCGTGGAGACATGAATGGACTAGGTTTTAATGAAGTATTAATTCCAAAGAGTCAAAACAAACGGTCGAAAAGGACTAACATTCTCACAAATTGTTTGCAAGATGAAGACGGACCGACGGAACCAAAATAAGGGTTCCGTCCACAGTAAAATGGTACCGCTGGTACTTCAACAGTAATGTAATGTTCGCACACGGACCGCATCGAATTTGTTAAAGTAACAAAGAAAACCAATGATAATGTTAAACTAAAACCAGCCATTATATCGAGTAGGACTTGTTAAAATGAATTTAGATCAAAACTACTCAACAACGATATAAAACTTCTTTTGCCAAACGTCCCTTTCCTAAGAGCAACCACAACGTTCAACCTAACTACCAACACAACAGCTTGGAATCAAAACTTTCCTAGACCATATCAAACTCCAGATTACATGCCATGGAACCCTTACCCATCATTTCCATACATGAATCAAATAAATAGTATGTTTAACCCAAACGGACCCATGAGATATTGGGGACCAAATGTTTGAGTTATTTGCTTTTAGGTATGCTTGAAAGTTGGATTAGAACCGATGAATGGATAAAAGATAGTGGATGCTCACGACACATGACGGCAACAAAGTCTCTTCTCATCATACCAAGAGTATGACGGAGGTAATGTCACTTCGGTAGCAATCTCAAAAGCAAAATCATTGGCAAAGGTACGATTGCTCATAACTCTCTAACTATTGAAAATGTTGCTCATGTGGATAGGTTAGGATTTAATCTACTTAGTATTAGTCAACTATGTGATAAAAAGTATAAAGTACTATTTGATGAAAATGGTAGTAAAATACTAAAAGATGGTATCACCATAGCTAAAGGAGTTAGGAAAATAACATATACGCCATGAAAATAGATAAAACATATAATGACAAACTTTGCTTAACAACATTAGACGATAGCTCATCTCTTTGGCATAGACGCTTAGGTCACGCTAATATGAGACTTATACAAAACCTATCTTCAAAAGAGTTGGCTAGGAATTTACCAAAACTAAAATATGACCAACACTTTATGACGCTTGCAAAATTGGTAAACAAACACATAGTAGTCACAAATCTAAAAATATGGTGTCCACATCTAAGTGTCTAGAATTATTACATATGGATTTGTTTGGACCATCCGCTATAAGAAGCTATGGAGGCAACTTATACACTTTGGTCATAGTAGATGATTACTCAAGGTTTACTTGGACGTTATTTTGAAAACCAAAATGAAGCTTTTGATGAATTTGAAATACTTAGCAAGAAAATTCAAAATCTTCTAGGTGTCAAAATTGTGTCGATCCGAACAGATCATGGTCGTGAATTTGACAACGAAACTCAATTTGGAAACTTTTGTGATACAAATGGTATAACACATAACTTTTCCGCTCCACGAACACCTCAATCAAATGGAGTAGTAGAACGAAAATAGAACAATTCAAGAAATGAGTAGAACAATGCTTAATGAACAAAACATTCCTCAAAAGTTTTGGTGTAACGTCATGACACTTCTACATATATTTTAAATAGAGTCCTAATACGCCCTTTCCTAAACAACACACCATATGAACTTTATAAAGGTAAAAGCCAACATTAGGATATTTTAAAGTCTTTGGTTGTAAATGTTTTATTCTTAATACTAAGGATTATCTCACCAAGTTTGACCCAAAGTCTTATGAAGGTGTATTTCTTGGTTACTCTCAAACTAGTAAAGCTTACATTGTCCTAAATAAAGAAACAATGATAGTCGAGGAATCGTTGAACATAACATTTGATTTAAAGTCCACCTCCTCTAAGACATCACCTTTGGTAGATGATGACTTAGTTGAAAGTCAAATAATAGAAAATCAAATTAATAATAACAAGGAAGATGAACCATCAAATAAGGAAATTGTCAACATCAAAGAATCTAAAAGTCATCCATTAGAAAAGGTCATAGGACAACTTAATCAAAGAACCTTAAGGTCACAAGCTCAAAATCAAAGTAATCATTTTTGTTTTGTATCCACCATTGAACCAAAAACCATAAATGAAGCAAT
The DNA here is from genome assembly GCA_022545495.1 of Chrysanthemum lavandulifolium. Lineage (NCBI taxonomy): Eukaryota > Viridiplantae > Streptophyta > Magnoliopsida > Asterales > Asteraceae > Chrysanthemum > Chrysanthemum lavandulifolium. Next base: position 156,519,364 of record CM040246.1, read on the forward strand.
AAAAGATGAATCATGGGTAATGGCCATGCAAGAAGAATTAAACCAATTCGTTAGAAATGATGTTTGGAAACTAGTTCCAAAACCCAAAGATCAAACTATAATTGGAACAAAATGGGTCTTTCGAAACAAAATGGACGAAAATGGTGTAGTATCTAGAAACAAAGCTAGGCTTGTTGCACAAGGTTATAATCAACAAGAAGGAATCGACTATGATGAAACTTATGCACCGGTAGCTAGACTTGAATCCATTAGAATATTACTTGCTTATGCATGTGCTTATGACTTTAAATTATTTCAAATGGATGTTAAAAGTGCTTTTCTTAATGGGTTTATTAACGAAGAAGTGTATGTTGCTCAACCTCCGGTTTTACCGACTTTGAGAAACCACATCATGTCTTCAAACTCAAGAAAGCATTATATGGCCTTAAACAAGCACCTAAAGCTTGGTACGACCGCCTTAAGACTTTTCTTATTGATAACAAATATACTATGGGATTAGTAGATAATACTCTTTTACTAAGAAAAAGGAATCGCAAATTATTATTGTTCAAATATATGTTGATGACATTATATTCGGATCAACTTGTCAAGAACTATGTAATGATTTCTAAAATCATGCATGACGAGTTTGAAATGAGTATGATGGGTGAGTTAAACTTCTTTCTAGGACTTCAAATTAAACAACTAGAAGATGGTATTTTCTTTAACCAATCTAAATATATAAAAGACATGCTTAAGAAATTTGGTCTTGAAGATTCCAAACCAACTAAAACACCCATGTCCTCGGACACTAAACTCACCAAGGACGAAGAAGGTGAATCCATAGATAACACTAAATATAGAGGAATGATTGGTAGCCTACTCTATCTTACGGCTAGTAGACCCGACATTATGTTTAGTGTTTGTCTATGTGCTCGCTTTCAAGAAAACCCAAAGGCATCACACTTAGAAGCATTAAAAAGGATTTTTAGATATATTAAGGGAACAACATGTTTAGGATTATGGTATCCCAAAGGAACGGGTATAGAAACCATAGTGTATGCCGACTCGGATCATGCCGGTGATTATGTCGATAAAAAGTACAAGTGGTATTTGCACTTTGTTGGACATTGTCTCACCTCATGGTTTGCAAAGAAGCAAATGGCTTTAGCCATCTCTACCATCAAGCCGAATACGCCTCACCGGAAAAGCATGTCAACAAGCTCTTTGGATGAAGCAAGCTCTCGAGACTACGGAATTCATCTCAACGACATTGTGATACTTGCGACAACAAAGGAGCCATCGATCTCAAGAAAATCCCGCTCAACATGCTCGCATAAAGCACATTGAAATCATCATCACTTTCTTCGCGACAATGTTCAAAAAGGAAACAATTCAATCGAGAAAGTATCCTCAAGACAACATTGCCGACATCTTTACTAAACCTCTTAAACGAGAACCTTTTAATCTTCTTAGACTTGGTTTAGGGTTAATGGAACCAAACATGTAGGATAAACATAGCCTAAAATATTAGAATAGTCAAACCAAAACAATTTTGCCTTGTATCCGCCATCAGAGCCACGACACCAACGACAACACGGACGGAACCAAATATTTGGTGCCTCGTCCGTGGTGTCATGTACAAAACCGCTATATACATAACATCCTCTTCCTCACAACCCACTTTACCAAAACGTAAAACTTAAACCAAGCTCATTATTGTCATCTTCCCACTCACTAATCATCAAGATAACATCATTGTAAGTATCCTAACTACATTTCATCTCTTAATTCGAGTCTAGGATTCTTATTTATGCACAAAACTATCACAAATCATTACATGGGGTTTTATGTATGCTTTTATACCAAATATGAATTTAATTGGCAAATTGCATAACTAGTCATTCAAATTAGGTACTACATTATCATATTGCATAAACAAATCATGTTTCCCACTAATTGATAGATAATAAATATAAGGCCTTATTCAAACAACCAAACACCCCATGTCAAAAGTTTTGAAAAGCCTCTCACTTGTAGGAAAACAGTTTTTTTCATTGCTAATACAAATAGAAATGTTAAAATTTTCATCACTTGCATGCTCTTGAATACTAAAGGTATTGCATAACTAATATGCACTCCGGTATATTCAAATGTAGCCACATTGAATTAGGAGCATTTGGGTTATCTCATGGTATTTGCCAAACACTCCACTAAAACCATTTTGTGCATAAAATGAGTCGAGATAACCGCAACTCCAAATTGTTTTCATATAGGCACACACTAGAATCAAAAACGTTAAAATTTATTTTCATTTTTAACATATTAATTCTTGTCCTTAGGAATAACCATGGTAGCCGCAAGATTCTATGATCACAAAGACACCCTTAACTACATTCCCAAACACCACAAAACCAAAGGACTCACCAAGGAACAAGTAGAAATATTTAGGGTCTAGAATCAAGGTATTTCCATGAGGTAGAACCATTCACCCATCCTTCCTTGAGCATACTAATCTTCGTGAAGAACTAGCCGCCATTCAATTCGATTGTCTTCTTGACATTGATGAACCAATTTGTCCTAGGTTTGTGTTAGAATTCTATGCTAGTGTGACCGGTTTTAGTGATGAAGATGATGATGAATTTTGTCTTAGCTTTAGAATCAACCAAAATGACTACACCATCACCTTAAGCGAATTTGCTAAAGTACTAGGAATTCCCAACCGAGGAACTTGTGTCTACACGGATAAGTGGTCACTCACCGCCCTTGATGCAATCAACGACCGCACTTCTCCCTATCTAACCCGTTTGGCCGATAAGGATGTCATCCGTGAACACCTTTTAACCCAAAACCGATACAACCCGAGTAACCCAAAAGGGAAAAGAGGTAGACCGAGATCCATATGGAATGGAGCTAAATGAACTTAAGCACTAATTTAAGAAATGGGAGGAGTTACTTAGAGCAAACGTCATTAGCACCATAGGGAATAGGATCACATAAACGCTTGTCTTTGCCACATGCTTTACAACTTGTCCACCCGACAACCATTCAACTTAGCCTACTACATAGCTAGGAGAATGATTGATATTCCAACTCAAGGATCCGTTGCTCTTCCATACGGGATGCTTCTCACCCGTCTCTATAGAAACTTCGCTCCAATTCCACCAACCCCAAAAGGGATGCACCTTCACTATGAACTCATCCCTCACGTCTTTGTACCTTTGAGTGATGCTTGAGTTGCTAAGACTAAAGGAAAGAGAGCTAAACCTCCAACTCCTTCATCATCATCATCAAATAGCTCCGAGGATGGTCTTCCAAGCTCTCATCTTCCACCTCATGAGTATTACGCATCTCTTCCCGAGGTTGAGAATGAATCAGCAGAATTCAAACAAACTAAGGGAATGTTCAAGTGCCTTGGTAGGATGATGAACAAGATTTACAAGAAATTGGACAAATAAGGGTACTTTAAGGAGTGTTTGGAACAATGCATTATCGTTAATGTTTGATACTATTTAGTTGTTTTTATTATGTAGGATGATAATATAACTTGAAACAATGGTGTATGCTAACAATCTCATGCAGGGGGATAGCACATGTATGCTATCAAATTTTACCCATTTTCACTATATTGTGAAAATCAATAAGCCTTGCTCAAAATCTATGCTCCACTATGTTTACATATGTGTTATTTACTTTCCTAACTAGAAATGTTTAGTATAATGATTTTAGGAAAAATTTCGTGTTTTGAAATGTCCTCGATACCTAAAATGTACTGTCCATATTTCAAGACTCCACGGATCGACGGCACCATAATTTTGGTACCGTCCTTTATGTAGTTTGGTACCGCCATACCAGACAAGCGGACCAGACGGCACCTTTTAGGGCACCGTCCGTGTATGATTTTGGTGCCGTGGATCCTCCTGTAATTTTCTCGAATTTCGACTCTTTCGTGATTCCAAATTATCTTCCATCACTTATAAATCAATCTTAACTAGTTTATACTGTTATTAGAACTAGTATTATTTACTAAGGTATATAAGAAATCCATTTCCACCAAAATTCAAAAATTTGAAAAATCCACCCAAGGAGCCCTTTGGCATAAAGGAAGGAACCAAATTTTTGGTACCTTCAAACCGTGGGTAATCAATATTAGGAAATTCCACTCACTAGAACACATTTATTGCATATCTTTTCTTCTTCACTCCATCTTCTTTGTATGGATTGACTTGGGTGATATGACTAGCATTCAACCCACTTCCAAATCATTAGAACCTCATCTCTTCAATGGTTCAACATCAAATCAAACCATTTCTCAACAATTTCTTACCTCTATAAATTGAAAGGCTTTACCATGATCATCCTCACACCTTCTTCATTCTTACTACTATCTAGCAAATCAAACCCAAGTTAAAATGACTAAATCATCACCAAAACCTTGCAAGAAAACTGCTAGAATTAGCGTAAGGCCTTGTTGTTTTGTTCATCTTAGCTCATCATCCGAATCTTCACCACTCACAATCTCATCTCCCATTAGAGATGATACAAATCTTACCCTAGCTACACCCACTTCATCACACATTGTGATCACCACTCCACCACCAACAAAACACCTACTTCACCTCCACCGCACCCATCCAAACATCCAAAACACCTCACCACCTTCACCAAGGTCTCCCACTCTCACTCCCATGGAGTTATTTTCAACTCCACCAACATCACCAAATCCTTTCCTAGAGGACTTGTGATTGGTGCTAAACAGTCAAGTTTAATCACTCAAGCTAACCACTTGTGAATGGCTAACCGTAAGAAACTCAAAACAGCTCACACACCAAATGCAATTTAGATCAGAGGAATATAATGGATTCCTGGGTCGTTAAGTCCCACGGAGGATGAATTGGTGTATAAACACTTTCAGATGATAGAATGATCACTAAGGATAGTGATCAGTAAGGTTTTGAATGGATAATTACCTAAAGAAAAGATCTACAAATTACAGCGACTTAAATGCAAATTAAGAAAATTAAAAAGTTAAAATCTATTAAATAAACGCTATCACTATTTTTACAATGATGTTTTTATGATTTTATAAAATAAAATAACTTAAATAAACTATATTAACTAAAACGTAAACTCAAATTACTAAAAACGTGGCCTAAAATGAAAACGAGCGTTACGTGTAAAAATTACGCTGGAACGCAAGCAAAAACGAAAAATTTATGAAATAAAAGGCCTACGAATGTAAAACTAATTTTCTTCGTAATATATGATAAAAGAAATTTTTAGAAAAAGATTTATATTTTTTGACTTTTATATTTTTATTATGAATTAATTACTATAAAACACTAATTAAATGTTTAAAAATACTAAAACTAATGAGAAAATCAAACTTTTTATAAAATACTTAATACTAGTACAATTTTATAAAAATACAAAACCGAAAAGCTATACTAAATAAGTGGAAATAAGCTATTTGCTACGTTTAAGCTTATTGTGGAAAACGTGGTTATATATTAAGTTGTGTAAGGTTTTAACGAGAAAGACCCAAGGGCACAATGGTTACAGGTACCCTTCTTATCACTCTCACAAGGTGGGAGGTCTCAGGTTCGAGCCTGCCTCCCCACCTTTTTGCCAAACATTTTTTTTTTCGATTTTCTTTTTGCAAACTTATTAAACACAGAAAAATAATCACTTTTCTCAACTATCACTTTTTCTAAAAACAACTTATAAGCACAGAAATAAGCTAAGATTATGTTACAGTTGGCTTTTTGAAAATGATTAAGTATAAAGATTAAGCTAAAGTGATTTTTAAGCTATTAAATAAGCAAAAGTATGATGGAAATAAGTTAAGCTAATGTAAATAAGCTAGAATAAAGACTGAACAAGCACAATAACTGATAATAAGCACTGATTAAGCTATAATTAAGCACAAATTCACACTTGAACACAAGACAATCGTTTGGTTTTGTAGGAAACTTTAAGCTATCTTTTAAGCACTATAATAAGCCACAAATGAAAACAAACACCGCAATTTACTAGTTGACCAAGTGATCTCTCTAAAAGCTATTTTACAATGTTTAGCTTACACTAATAAGCTCTTGAGGAGCTTATGAAAAGCATGAACAATGACTTATTTGTTTATCGAGTAAAATAGATGAAATGAAAAGCTATTGTAGGCTAGGTAAATAAGCTTGGATTGGAAAATAAGCTCTTGAAACTTTGAGTTAGCTAGGTGAGCTTCTCAAAAAGCTAAGTTGTACAAGCTAATGATCACTATTAAGCTCTATAAGAGCTTATGAACTAAGCTACCACAACTGTGCACAGAGCACTCTCTCAGACTAGGTATCTCAAATAAGCTAACAAATAAGCACTTTATAAGCTGATAAAAAGCAAACTAATATTTTTCTATTTTTCTTAAGCAACTAAATTTTAATAACCTAAAAGATTATAAGCTGAATCTTAATAGTAAACTCACAGTTAAATTCTAAGTTTTATTCAAAAATGGGTATTAAGAACTTTGACTTTTTTTAATTACTCTAAGCAGTTGACTAATATGAACTTGTAATTGATCTTAATGACTGAATATGATGTAATAAGCTACTATAAGACTTACTTAAGCTATATAAACAACTTATACACTAGAATGCATGATTATGTCTTCTAAATTTCCAACAGTGGACTGTAAAGATGCATTCAAAAGAGATTTTGACTTTTATTTACTTGAGGACTGGATTTAATGCTATAACTGAACTATTAGGTGTTATTGTGACTTATAACAACAACTAATAACAACACTACTGGCCTTAATCATAGATAACTTAGTAAAACCAAACATTCCTTATGAGAATTGATTTGAAGCTTTTAAAAGTTTTCCACTGATTAAGATCATGCAGATGATTAAGAACTTTATACTAACTATATTTAAATAAGATTAGGTCAAAATTAATGTGTTTTAAGCATTGTAACTAGATTATGCAAACTTTAAGAAAATTACTTACAATTTGCTTTTATACTCAAACCGAGAACGAGGAATAAGATCACACCCTATGGCTTTCCATAAAGCTCTAAACCAAGAAACAATCCATAATCAACCAGCTTCAGTCCTTGAACTTCATTCCCATGGATTTGTATTTTTAGCTAATTTATTTGGTATTTTTGGTAATTTTGAATTACAAATGTAAACTGACTTGTAAATGTTTGCAATAGCTTAAACAAGCTACTAAGAGCTTATATAAGCTTAATGAGCCCAGAACAACAACCATAAACAACATAAGACAGATTTAAGATTTTGACCATAAAAGTGAAATTTGCACAAACTGAAATTAAACTAGAAACTTGGAATTGTTTATTGATAAAGATTCAAATACACTTAAAAACACTTAAACCAGTACTTAAAAGTTTAAACATACACTAGAAAGCTTAAAATAATTAAAACGACATTAGTGAAACTAAACTACACTACTTGTCTTTCTCTTCTGCTTCTTTTCTTCTTTATAGACTTTCAAAAGCATCCTCACCTCTTTCTGATCATTTCCCACCATTGGATAGGTCAAAGTAATCACAACCTTTGATTTTAACTTTTTGGCGCCATTTTTCAATATAGCAGGTTCTTTGCATTAATTGGGTCTGGATTGATGTAGAGGTGGAGGGGGAATGTAATCAAGTGGAAAAACAGTTGGAAAGGTTGAAAAGAAGGAGAAACCATCACTGGTTTTGAGTTAACAGGGGTGAGGGAGGAGGTGTACAGTGTTTGGGCGGTTTTATCTTGGTTTGACTTTTGTTGACCGTTGGTTAATATCAAAAGGAGACCGGGTCAAGGGTTTGGGCCAGCTGGTTGTTGGGCTTGGATTTGGTAAGGATTGGATTTGGTTAATTAACAAAAAGTCCATTTGGTTTAATAACTTCACAAGGACCAAACTTGTAATTCCCAATTCTTCAAGGACTGCTCTAGCCAACTTTCCAAAGCTAACATAAGGATTAAACTTGCCATATAAGATTAGTACAAGGACTAAATTTGCATAAATTTCCATTTTACAAGTCCAAGGACTAAAGCGCCAATTTAGAAACTCTAGGACCAAACTTGTAATTTTACAAAAGTTTACCATAAGGACCAATTTTGTCATTTATTAATAGTACAAGGTTTATTTTTGATAATTTTCACTTTTAAATTAACTGTGGACTATATTTGACATTTTCAAAGTTCGTGGATTAAAGTTGTCAATTTGTGATTTTTAAACTTGGAAGGGTTTGTTTTGACAACTTTTGAATCTTATGGACCTTAAATGACTTTTACAAGTTTTTAATTACTGTGGACCTGTTTTTGACAACTTTTGTAACTTGGGGACTAAAGCGCCAATTATGCAAACTTGATACGCTTTTTCATCGATTTTGATGTTTTGTATTTAAAACATATAAAACACTTGTTTGTGATATTTTCATCATTTTGATGTGTTTAGAGTGTTTTCGGATGTTTTGGCACTCTAACAAGATAAAAATGATGAGTATTTAGACACTCATCAATCCCCACACTAAGATATTGCTAGTCCCTAGCAATGATTTATGAAAAGTTAATGGATTTTATCTCTTTACCAAAAGCCATTACTTCGAGTAGCCAATTGTTTTAGTTCAAGTAAGAACTTTGGTACAATGATAACCAAATGATTTTGAGCAAATCATAAGCTTTAAACGGATTTGATTTGTCTTTACCGAGCCGCTTGCTTCGGACTAGCCAACTCTTAGATAAATATCTTTGGTGAGTCGATTACCAATTATGGTTTTCAATCGCCTTTACCACAAGCCATAAACTTGCGGGCTAGCCAACTCTTCACTAGTTAAAGATATGGTGAGTCAACACCATACAATTTTGGGCAAATTGCAAGCCATAAATGATTTGAGATATCTTTACCAAGAGCCGTTTGCTCGGATTAGCCAATCCTTATGTGGGTTAGACATGGTGGACTGATTACCATTTGTTGTGTTTAGTACATAGTACTTCCACTAAATAAATTTTTTTAAAATTTGGCCATTTTGGGGAAAAAGGGACTAAAGGGTACATTTATGATCAAATTAGCGAATTTCCCCACACTTAGAAATGAATATTGTCCTCAATATTCAAAGTCCCGGCTATTATGCCGAATCCTTGAACGTAAAAAGATAACATTTACAAGCTAAGTGTAGAAACACAACAATTATTTTCTTTTTTAATATTTACAATTTTCAATCATTTTTTAGATCTATATACAACATGTGGGCATCTCCCCACACTAGGGTGGTACACACGGTGAAAACCCATGTTTAACTCATCGTTTTTGATTACCGAGTCGCTAGCTTGACTCGACCCGAATTAATTTGTTCATGGGGAAGTAAGTGGAAGAAACAATCTCCATCGGACTTTCATTCAAGATGTTTGTATAAACATTGAAATACGGAAAGTTCCACACCGATGAGATATACATAGAACCGCTCATAATTGATAAATGAAAATGCCGGATCAAAATAATGTCTTCATTCCCAAGGAGTGAAGAACAGAGAAGCTACCGGATAGGTGAAGAAGAGAAAGAAAGTCATGATAATAATCTTGACTAACTCATCATCATCAGAAAGGGAATTCATGATAGCATGAATTTCATCTTTTAAGCTCAATTGGTCTAGACATATCCCGGGTGTGTCAAGATCAAAATAGAAGTTATCATACTCCGGTGGAGATATGATATGAGTGAGTTCACAGGAGAACTCCTCAAAGGAGAATGATTCATATTCAGGATTGATTTGACTGAGTTCACTGGTGAACACCTCAAAAGTGAATGATTCATAATCGGTGAGAGAATTATGAGAATGAGAAGTGGTAATACCACTAATCTTCTCTCCCATATGATCAAAATGGAACGTTTGCAATTCGGAATAGAATCATTGAACAAAAGTTCACTATCCTCAAAGGGATAGATATGAAGCAGGCTTTTCATCAAAAGCCTCGATTCTAGAAACGAGAAGATTAACATTCAATAATGTAAGACGAAGAGCTTTGCCTTGGATTATTTCTTCATCATTCTCTTCTCCTGTCGACAAGTCGATGAGTGTGTAAATACTCATCATTTTTGTACAAATTAAATCGCAAAAACATCCGAAAACACTGTAAATGCATCAAATGATAAAAATATCACAAATAAGTGTTTTATGTGTTTTAAATGCAAAATATCAAAATCGGTGAAAACGATCAAGTTTGCATAATTGGCAGTTTTAGTCCCCCAAGTTTGAAAAATTGTCAAAAATAGTCCCTGGTAAAATCTAAATAAAGAAAAATATCATTTTGAGTCCCTAGGGATTCCTAAGTTGTCAAAATCAGTCCTTGAAACTTAAAATTACAAATTTACAACTTAGGTCCCTGAACTTTCAAAATTGGCAAAATTGGTCCCTGGAAAATGTGAAAATGTCAGCTTTGGTCCTTGAACTATTGATACTTGTCAAATTCAGCCCCTGGATCAACTTTGATGAAATTGGCGAAATGGTCCCTTGAATTTCGTGATTTACACATTAGGTCCTTATAGTTACTAAACCTTTTAACCAATCGAGCCCTATCATATACCCATGGACCCCGCCCTTTTACCCTTTGGACCCTGTCACAATCCTATTTTGGACCCTTGGTCAACCCAAAGTCAAAAGCGATAACCCGCCAACTGCTTATCTTCTTCCACATCCTCTCGCCCCACTTGTCTCGCTCGCTTCCCTCCCATCACCTCACCTTTCCAACCCCTCATCATCTCACTCACCTACTTTTACCACCACAATTAATGCCACCCCCTACCGCAAACTCGAGCACCTACAAGTCAAATAGTGCTTTCCGCCAAAATGGAAAATGGCTAAAACACTCATTACTCTCCCATTGGTCTAAGAAGAGGTGGGATTCATCGAAGGACACGTGGATGAATTTTGAGCATAAAAGAGAAGAAGAAAGGCAGAGTAGAAGGAGTCTTAGTTTTTTTAATTTCATGAATGTCGTAATTTATTTTTAAGTCTTTAATTAAGCTTTAAATTGTAATACTTTGTTTCATAATATCAAATTAAGTTGTTTGAATGTATTAAAACTGTTATCAAGCATCACTTCATGTTTTTATTTACATTTTACATTTTATGTTCACTGTTGGAAATTTCTATTTCAAAATCTCAAACTCAAGCTTCAAGTAGCTTATTTAAAAGTTTAAACAAGTTTACATAAGCTTATCTTAGCTTTTTGTAAGCTTGTTTTCCAGTTTCAATCAAAAGTGTTGAGAGTCAACAAAAGTCAACAAGGAAGCAAACATTGGGTTAAGCGAGTTGGAAATGGATACGGTGGTGTTGCAGAGCAAGATTTGAGTTGGAAATGGATTAAAATGGTAGTGTATGGTCTTGTTTAAGTTGCAATCAGCTTGGACACTTGTGAGTTCATTTACATCATTTTCATTTTGAGTTCGGTTTGCGGTTTGCAATTGTACTTAAACCCGTGATCATTAAACCTTTTAAACACGTTTATTTATTAGTAATTAGTTTCACTAGATCTAGGTTAAGTGGTAAAATAAGGTAACTCAATAAATTGCTTGATCATTAGTTCATATCAGTTTCTAAAAAAGGTGTTTGGATAAGCTTGTTAAACTGTGTTATAAGGCATAATTGTCATAGCTTGTTATTGCTTCATGTAACTCTAGTTCAAAATAACTCAGTCAAGTCCTTAAAACCAAGTCTCATTAGTTAAAAGTCAAAATCCTTGTTAAAATTATTTTGCCTGTTAACTGTTGGAAAATTAGATAGCATAATCATGCATTCTAGTGTAAAAGTTGTTTATTTAGCCTAATTCAGTCTTATAGTAGCTTATTACATCATATTCAGTCATTAAGATCAATCAAAAGTTCATTTTAGTCAAACTGAATGTTCTTGTAAAAAAGTCAAAATTTTCAAATAGCTGTTTTTGAATAAAACTTAGAATTTTATTGTGTGTTTACTATTAAGTTTTAGCTTATGCCCTTTTGGGATTTCAATATTTAACTGCTCAACAAAAATATAAAAATAATAGTTTACCATTTCTCAGCTTATCAAGTGCTTATTTCCTAGCTTGTTTTAGACACCTTAACTGAGATAGTGCCCTGTGCACAGATTTGGTGTCACATTTCACAAGCTCTTAGAGAGCTTAATAGTTACCAGTAGCTTATGCAATTTAGATTTTTGAGAAGCTTACCTACCCATCTAAAGGTTACAAGTCTAGTTTTTCCATTTTCAACTTATTTGGTTAGTGCAGCTTGTTTTTATTTTGTCCATCTTTACTTAGTACATCGCTTAAGTCGGTTTATAGTTTTCAAAAGCTCCTCAAGAGCTTATTAGTGTAAGCCAATCCTTGCAAATTAGCTTTTGGAAAGTTTACTTGGTCAACTTGCTTGTTCGATTGTTTATTTTCAATTTCCAACTTAATTCAATTGCTTAATAAGTAGCTTATATGTGCTTAGTAAACTAAATATTGTTCTGTAATGCTTAGCCATTTAGCTTATTTAGAGTTTGTATAAGTGCTTATTTTTAAGTCATAATATTTTCTCAAGAGTCATACTAGCTTATTATAAGTATTTTGCTTATTTTCATTTTTCACTTTTGCTTATTCATTTAGCTTATTAGCTATTTAGATAAACCAAGTGCTTATTTTCAATTCCAAGTCCTTTGTTGAGAAACCTTGGCTTATTAAGTGCTTATCACTGCTTTTAGAAAAAGTCATAGTTGTAAAAAATGATTATCTCAGTGTGTTTGGTTAGTTTGTAAAATAAAATTTGAAAAAAAAATATTTTGCAAAAAGGGGGTAGGCAGGCTCGAACCTGAGACCTCCCCCTTTGTGAGGGTGATAGTGAGTGTACCTGTAACCAATAGCGCCCTTGGGTCTTTCTTGTCATGGTTTGCAAAAACAAATACATAACCACTCTTTGTCTCCTTTAGCTTATTCGACCATTTTAGCTTATTTTTAGCTTATTCAAAGTAGCTTTTTCATCCTTTTCAATTTTCTTAGCTTAATATTGTTATAAAGTATTTTTACAAAAGTTCAGATTTTTCTAATTAGTTTTAGTATTTTTAATCATTTAATTAGTGTTTTATAGTAATTAATTCATAATAAAAATATAAAAGTCTAAAAATATAAATCTTTTTCTAAAATTTTCTTTTATCATATAGTACGTAATAAAATTAGTTTTACACTCGTAGGCCTTTTATTTCATAAATTTTACGCTTTTGCTTGCGCTCCAACAGAATTTTTAAACGTAACGCGCTTTCATTTTAAGTAACGTTTCTAGATAATTTAGGATTACGTTTAGTTAATATAGTTTATTTAAGTCATTTTATTTTATAAAATCACAAAACATCATTGTAAAAATAGTGATAGCGTTTATTTAATAGATTTTAACTTTTTAATTTCTTTTAATTTGCATTTAAGTCGCTGTAATTTGTAAATCTTTTCTTTAGGTAATTTTCCATCAAAAACCTTATTGATCACTATCCTTAGTGGTTATTCGTCATCTGATTGTGTTAAACACCAGTCATCCTCCGTGGGACTTAACGACCGGAATCCATCGTATATTCTCGATCTTAAATTGCATTGGTGTGTGAACTGCTTTGAGTTTCTTACAGCTTGGTCATTCACAAGTGACTAGCTTGCGTGAGATAACTTGACGGTTTTGCACCGATCAAATTTTGGCGCCACGCCGGGAGGTCAGAAGCGTGTTCTAAGCATTTTTCAGACCCGTACTTGCACATATACCACAGTTTGTAAAAAGTCAGTTTTTTGTAAAGTTATAACAAAATCAAAAAGTTCATTAACACTTTTCCTAAAGTGTTAAAAACACCAAAAAAATATAAAACAACAAAACAATCGTAACGTTTTCTATCTTGTGTTTCTTTTAAGGTGATTCTTAAAGAAATACGATTTGGTTAAACGAGACGATACCAAAAATATTGTCCAAAAGTTTTTAAACCCATCAAGACATATCTATACCTACGCCTTTTCGGTGATACTTATATATACATAAAATCAACCACCGCAAATCAAGGCAAAGGCACTACCTAACTGGGGTGCGACCATAATAAGTTCCCGAACATCGATTTAAAACTTGCCTTTGTGTCACTTGTGATTTGGTGTACCTTTTCAAAGAAGCCATTTCATTTGTGATTATTGGTTAAGTTCACTTGTCATTTTGCCTCGCATTTGTTTTGAAAACCGATTTTATACTTAGTGCATGCGCACTCGTTCTTCCGATTCTACAAGTCCATTGTCGAACTTGAAAGATTCCTCAGACGAGAGGACGCTCGCTCCTTCACCGTGGATCGAGGAACGCCTACCACCACCACCACCGCCATAATGGCGTAAGACAAGCTAATGAATGAGCTTCTCCAAGCACCCATCGAGGGTTACGGAGATGCTATTGTTGTCCCAACCATCGTGGTCGATACTTTTGAGCTCAAAACCGGTTACTTAACTGCAACCCAAAGCCAATTCTATGGTTTTGAGCGGATGATCCTCATGCACACATTCGATGGTTTAACAAGATTGCATCTACCATCAAGTACAAGAATGTCCCACATGAAGCTATCAAGCTTCTTCTGCTCCCATTTTCTCTAGAGGACAAGCCCGAATTGGCTTGAGAAACAACCCCTCGCTCCATTGAGACATGGGAAGATCTAGTTACCAAGTTTGTGAACGAATTCTATCCTCCATCCCGAACCACAAGTCTTAAGAATGAGATAATGAAATTTTCTCGTAGATTTGATGAATCATTCGGGAGGCATGGGATCGTTATAAAGACTTGCTCCGCAAGTGTCCGCATCATGGTTTTACCGAGTTAATGCAAATGGATACTTTCTACAATGGTCCGAACCGCACCAATCAAGACTCTCTAAATGCCTCCGCTGGAGGTAATTTCTTGAGCAAGACCACAAAAGAAGCCTTGCAAATCATTGAAAACAAGTCCCAGTCCGTCCTTTCCGCACAAAGACATATCATATCGAGTCTAATCTTGGACCTTCTACTTCATCTCCGTGAGTACATCTAGCACCGATGCTAAGATTGACAAACTCACGGATATTGTTCGAAGCTTTGGTTCTTGCTAACTAAAGAAAGTCACTTTCACACAAGCACCATCATATGGTGAAGTGAAGAAAGTTGAAGTTTGTGTTACTTGTGGTGGTCCTCATGCATACTACAATCTGCATCGCCACCGATGGTAGTCCGTTTGAAGCTAATGCTATAGCCGGTACTTCAAATCAAGGAGGTAATCAATACCGTCCTCATAATGAACCAAACTACCGTGCTAACACTTATCGTGCACCACCGGTTTCAACCGTAATCCTAACCGAATCGTAACCAACAAAGAATGAACCAAGGTTATCAAAACCAAGGTAATTTCTATTCGGACCCAACCAAGGTTTCCAACAACAAGGAAATCTTAATCAAAACACTTACAACCGAGGGAATCAATTTGGGGAATATGAACCCTAATCAAGGGAATTCGCTATAACCGTAACATACGACCTCAAATTGTCCCTCCTCCTCCTCCCGTGTCAACATCCGATGAGCTTTTAAAGCAATTCATGAAGACTCAAGAGGAGACAAACAGTTGTTGGTCACCGATCGAATTGAAGAAGTCTTTAAATGATCGACCCCGGCTCGTGTACTTTACCTAGCAACACGATCGCTAATCCGAGGGGCGATGCAAAGGCGATCACAACCAAGTGGTGTTTCAGATGATGGACCCGCTATTCCTACTACCACTTCTTCTTCTCTCCGAAGGTAGTGGAAAGTGAACCCGAGGCGACAAAGGACAAGGAACTTCCTACTAATAACGGAGGTACCAAGCAATGTCCATCCTCGGGTTGTCCGAAACCAAAATCCAATCCAGAGTTGTTTTGAACCTCCTGTAGCTCCCATTGAAAAATCCAAATCTTCTATTCCTTACCCATCACGCTTACATGAGCAAAGCTCCGAGAAAGTCGGTCATCAAATGGAAAAATTCTTTCAAATTTTCCAAGAACTTCATTTTGACATAAGCTTCATGGATGCTATCATGTTGATGCCCAAGTTTGCATCAACTCTCAAACACATGTTAAGCAATAAGGAAAAGTCGTTTGAAATGGCTAAAACTCCTCTCAACGAGAACCGCCTGCAGTTATCTTGAAGAAGCTTCCGAGAAGCTTGGAGATCCCGGAAAGTTCCTCTTACCTTGTGTATTTCCGTGAATGGTTGAATGCTTTGCCTTAGCCGATCTTGGTGCAAGCATAAACCGATGCCTCATTAAGTATGGAAGAAACTTTCTTCCGGATCTTACTCCTACATGCATGACTCTCGAGCTTGCAGATCGTACAATATCCCGTCCTCTTGGAATTGCCGAGGACGATTTGTGAAAGTAGGAAAGTTCCATTTTCCGGTGACTTTGTAGTTGTTGATTTCGATGTCGATCCACGGGTTCCTCTCATTGTTGGAAGAGGATTCACGAGAACGGGCCGTGCTCTCATTGATGTATTTGAGCAAGAAATCACATTACGTGTTGGTAATGAAGTCGTCACCTTTAACCTTGATCAAACTTCGAGGTACTCCGCAAACTATGATTCCGAGTCGGTTAACCGAATCGATATCATTGATGTTGCTTCAAGAGTACTCTCAAGAAGTTCTTGGTTATTCTCATAATTACGTGAGTGGGAATCCCACCACATCTTCTCAACCTATCATAGCCAATTCTACTCCTTCTCTCACTCCGCTTGAGGGAAGCGACTTCATCTTGGAAGAGATTGAAGCATATTTGGCTAGTGATTCTGCTCCATGGGAAATTGATCACGCCCAATTGACATCGAGGGGACATACTTCTCATTGAGAAAATGCTTAAAGATGATCACTCATCAACCCCTCACATTAGTGATGCAATTCTGAAGAGATTAATCACCATGAGATTAATCCGGAGGAGATATTCTTGTTCTTGAGAAGTTGTTAAATCAGACACTTCTCCTCCTCTCCTCCGTCAAACTTCATAACAAGGAAGTCAAGTCATTGAAAAATCAAGAATTTCAAGTCGAACTTAAGGACTTACCGCCTCATCTTGAGTATGCATTTCTTGAGGGTGATGATAAATTACCCGTCATTATTGCTCGAGACTTGAGTAAAGATGAAAAGATCGCTCTCATAAAGGTCTTGAAGTCACACAAGCAAGCAATTGCTTGGAAACTCTCCGACATAAAGGGTATTAACCCCGAGTTTTGTACTCACAAAATCTTGATGGAGGATGACTTCAAACCGTTAGTTCAACATCGAGAAGGGTGAATCCAAAATCCATGATGTTATCAAACAAGAGGTTATCAAACTTCTTGATGCGGATTGATTTACCCTATCTCGAGATAGTCCTTGGGTTAGCCCGATTCATTGTGTTCCAAAAAGGGTGGCATAACTGTTGTCACGAATGAAGAAAATGAGTTAATTCCAACTCGATTGGTTACGGATGGCGTGTTCGTATTGACTATCGTAAGTTGAATGACGCCACCGTAAAGACCATTTTCCTCTACCCTTCATGGACCGGATGCTTGAGAGATTAGCAGAAACGAATACTATTGTTTCCTTGATGGTTTCTCGGGTTACTTTCAGATCCCCATTGATCCACGTGATCAAGAGAAGACCACATTCACCGCCCATACGGAACTTTTGCCTACAAACGTATGCCCTTTGGCTTATGTAACGCTCCCGCACTTTCCAACGTCAGATGATGGCCATATTCCACGACATGATCGGGAAACAATGGAGGTGTTTATGGATGACTTCTCGGTCATCGGGATTCATTTCAGACTTGTCTCTCCCATTTAGACAAAATGCTTAAAAGGTGTGAAGACACCAATCTATGTCTAAACCGGGAGAAGAGTCACTTTATGGTCAAAGAAGGCATAGTCCTTGGCCATAAGATTTCAAAAATGGGATTGAGGTCGATAGAGCAAAAGTTGATGTTATTGCTAAACCGCCTCATCCTACTACCGTCAAAGGTATTAGGAGTTTCCTTGGTCATGCCGGGTTCTATCGTAGATTCATACAGATTTTTCTAAAATCGCCGGCCTATGACCCATCTTCTTGAAAAAGAAGCTCCTTTTATCTTCTCTCCGAGTGCATCAAGCTTTTGAAACACTAAAGAAAAAGCTTACGGAAGCACCCATTCTAGTTGCCCGATCGACTTACCCTTTGAGCTCATGTGCGATGCAAGTGATTTTGCTATCGGTGCGGTCTTGGGCAACGCAAAACAAAGCATTTTCAGCCTATACACTACGCAAGTAAGACTATGATCAAGCTCAAACCCATTACACCACTACGTAAAAAGAACTATTAGTCGTGGTGTATGCGTTTGAGAAATTTCGCCATACCTCATCTTGACCAAATGCGTAGTGTATACGGATCACTCGGCTCTCAAATATCTCTTTGCAAAACAAGATGCAAAGCCGAGATTGCTCGTTGGGTTCTCCTCCTCCGTGAATTTGATATCATTATACGTGATAAAAAGGAGCCGAGAACCCGTCACGATCATCTATCCCGATTAGAGAACCTCACCAAGATGTGTTCGAGAAAAGGAAATAAATGAAACATTTCCTCTCGAGACACTCAATGCGGTTTCTTTTCGTGGAGACTCTACTACCCCATGGTTTGTCGACTTCGCAAATTACCATGCGGGTAACTTCATAGTGAAAGGGATGTCGTCCCAACAAGAACAAATTCTTCAAGGATGTTAAACATTACTCGGGACGACCCTACTTGTTTAAAATCTGCGCGGATCAAGTCATCAGCGATGTGTATATGGTCGAAGCTATTGACATTCTCAAAGCTTGCCATTGGACCCACTGGGGACATCATAGCCCCAACTACACCGCCAAGAAGGTGTTTGATTCCGGATTCTATTGGCCCACTATCTATAAGGATGCCCACGAATTGTCAAAGCTCGTGACGCTTGTCAACATCACGGAATATCTCACAAAGGAATGAAATGCCACAAAACGCCATTCAAGTGTGTGAGATCTTTGACATCCGGGGCATTGACTTTATGGGGCCATTCCTTCTTCTCATGGTAATAAGTACATACTGTGGCCGTTGACTACTTGTCAAAATGGGTTGAAGCTAAGGCTTTACATACCAACGATGCCCGAGTTGTTGTGAAATTCTTGAAATCTCTTTGCTAGGTTTGGAACCCACGAGCCATAATCGGTGATCGTGGTACGCATTTGCAATGACCGGTTTGAAAGAGTCATGCGAAGTATGGTGTAACTCACCGCTCTCATCGCTGCACCACCCCAAACGAGTGGGCAAGTGGAAGTTTCAAACCGAGGATTAAGAGAATTCGAGAGGACGGTTGGCGAAAACCGTGCCTCTTGGTCGGATAAGCTAGATGACGACTGGGCCTTCCGTGACACTTACAAAACACCCATCGGTGCACTCCATACAAGCTTGTATACGGAAGGCATGTCATCCGCCTGTTGAGTTAGAGCACAAGGCATACCGGGCCTTGAAGCATGCCAACTTCGATATTCAGACACCGGTGATCACCGGAAAGTTCAAATGAATGAATTAAATGAACTCCGTGATCAAGCATACGAGAACTCTTTGATCTACAAAGAAAAGACAAAGAAGATTCATGACTCTAAAATCAAGAACCGCGTTTTCAACGTTGGTGATCGAGTCCTTCTTTTCAATTCAAGATTGAAGATTTTCTCGGAAAGCTTAAATCCACTGGTATGGACCATTTACTATCACTAAGGTTTATCCTTATGGCACCATTGAGTTATCTCAACCCGATGGTCCAAACTTTAAAGTGAATGGTCATCGGTTGAAGCATTACTTTGGAGAGGACATTCCTCCCGTGATTGTCCGGATCTTCAAACTTTCCCCATGAACCAATGAATGCGGGATCGAGTCAAGCTAGCGACTCGGGTATCAAAAACAAGAGCATGTTACATGGGTTTTCACCCGTGTACCACCCTAGTGTGGGGAGTTGCCCACATGTTGTGTATATATAAGAGTTTCAAAAAAAAAAAAAAAAAAAAAAAAAAAAAATCCTTGCTAAATAATGGCCTTAGTATTTCCCTTTACGTTCTATGTTTCGCATAACATGGGTACTTTGAATATTGAGGGCAATATTCATTTCTAAGTGGGGGAATTTCACTAATTTTATCATGTAATTATACCGCTTAATTCCCCATTTTTGGCCAAAATTTTTTTGGAGTAAGTGTTTTGCACTTACTCATTTGGTTATCATCCACCTTGTCTAATAAACAAAAGGATTGGCTAATCCAGAGCAAACGGCTCTTGGTAAAGATATCTCAAATCCGTTGACGGCTTGCAATTTGCCCAAAATTGTATGGTATTCACTCACCATATCCTAAAAAGTGAAGAGTTGGCTAGCCCGCAAGTTTATGGCTTGTGGTAAAGGCAGTTTGAAAACCATAATTGGTAATCACTCACCAAAGATATTTTATCTAAGAGTTGGCTAGTCCGAAGCAAACGGCTTCGGTAAAGACAAATCAAACCGTTGAAGTCGGTGATTTGCTCAAAATCATTTGGTTATCGGTGTACCAAGGTTCTTACTTGAACTCGAAACATTTGGCTACTCCAAGTAATGGCTTTTGGTAAAGAGATGAAATCCATTAATTTTTCTCAAATCATTGCTAGGGACTAGCAATATCTTAGTGTGGGGGATTGATGAGTGTGTAAATACTCATCATTTTATCAAATTAATCGCAAAAACATCCGAAAACACTCGAAATGCATCAAAATGATAAAAATATCACAAATAAGTGTTTTATGTGTTTTAAATGCAAAATATCAAAATCGGTGAAAACGATCAAGTTTGCATAATTGGCGCTTTAGTCCCCAAGTTTGAAAAGTTGTCAAAATAGTCCTGGTAAAATCTAAATAAAGAAAAATATCATTTTGAGTCCCTAGGATTCCTAAGTTGTCAAAATCAGTCCTTGAAACTTAAAATTACAAATTTACAACTTAGGTCCTCGAACTTTCAAAATTGGCAAAATTGGTCCTCGGAAAATGTGAAAATGTCAAACTTTGGTCCTTGAACTATTGATACTTGTCAAATTCAGTCCTTTGAATTTGGAAATTTACAGATTGGTCCTTATAGTTACTTTGGTCCTTTTAACCAATTGGAGCCTATCATATACCCATGGACCCCCTTTTCCCTTTGGACCCTGTCACAATCCTATTTTGGACCCCTTGGTCAACCCAAAGTCAAAAAAGCGGATAACCCGCCAACCATCGTTCTTCTTCCACATCCCCTCTTCCCCACTTGTCTGCCTGCTTCCCCTCCCATCACCTCACCTTTCCAACCCCCTCATCATCATACTCACCTACTTTTACCACCACAATTAATGCCACCCCCCCCTACCTGCAAACTCAGAGCACCTACAAGTCAAATAGTGCTTTCCCGCCAAAATGGAAAAATGGCCAAAACACTCATTACTCTCCCATTGGTCAAGAGAAGAGGTGGGATTCAGTCAGAAGGACACGTGGATGAATTTTTGAGCATAAAAGAAGAAGAAAGACAGAGTAGAAGGAGTCTTAGTTTTTTTTAATTTCATGAATGTCGTAATTTATTTTTAAGTCTTTAATTAAGCTTTAAATTGTAATACTTTGTTTCATAATATCAAATTAAGTTGTTTGAATGTATTAAAACTGTTATCAAGCATCAATTCATGTTTTTATTTACATTTTACATTTTATGTTCACTGTTGGAAATTTCTATTTCAAAATCTCAAACTCAAGCTTCAAGTAGCTTATTTAAAAGTTTAAACAAGTTTATATAAGCTTATCTTAGCTTTTTGTAAGCTTGTTTTCCAGTTTCAATCAAAAGTGTTGAGGGTCAACAAAAGTCAACAAGGAAGCAAACATTGGGTTAAGCAGGATTGGAAATGGATACAGGGTGTTGCAGAGCAGTATTTGAGTTGGAAATGGATTAAAATGGTAGTGTATGGTCTTGTTTAAGTTGCAATCATAGCTGGACACTTGTGAGTTCTGTTTACATCATTTTCATTTTGAGTTCAGTTTGCAGTTTGCAATTGTACTTAAACCTGTGATCATTAAACCTTTTAAACACGTTTATTTATTAGTAATTAGTTTCACTAGATCTAGGTTAAGTGGTAAAATAAGGTAACTCAATAAATTGCTTGATCATTAGTTCATATCAGTTTCTAAAAAAGGTGTTTGGATAAGCTTGTTAAACTGTGTTATAAGGCATAATTGTCATAGCTTGTTATTGCTTCATGTAACTCTAGTTCAAAATAACTCAGTCAAGTCCTTAAAACCAAGTCTCATTAGTTAAAAGTCAAAATCCTTGTTAAAATTATTTTGCCTGTTAACTGTTGAAAAATTAGATAGCATAATCATGTATTCTAGTGTAAAAGTTGTTTATTTAGCCTAATTCAGTCTTATAGTAGCTTATTACATCATATTCAGTCATTAAGATCAATCAAAAGTTCATTTTAGTCAAACTGAATGTTCTTGTAAAAAAGTCAAAATTTTCAAAATACCATTTTTGAATAAAACTTAGAATTTTATTGTGTGTTTACTATTAAGTTTTAGCTTATGCCCTTTTGGGATTTCAATATTTAACGCTCAACAAAATATAAAATAATAGTTTACCATTTCTCGACTTATCAAGTGCTTATTTCCTAGCTTGTTTTAGACACCTTAACTGAGATAGTGCCCTGTGCACAGATTTGGTGTCACATTTCACAAGCTCTTAGAGAGCTTAATAGTTACCAGTAGCTTATGCAATTTAGATTTTTGAGAAGCTTACCTACCCATCTAAAGGTTACAAGTCTAGTTTTTCCATTTTCAACTTATTTGGTTAGGCTGCAGTTGTTTTTTATTTTTGTCCATCTTTACTTAGTACATCAGTTAAGTCAGTTTTCATAGTTTTTCAAAAGCTCCTCAAGAGCTTATTAGTGTAAGCCAATCCTTGCAAATTAGCTTTTTGGAAAGTTTACTTGGTCAACTTGCTTGTTCGATTGCTTATTTTCAATTTCCACAATTAATTCATGCTTAATAAGTAGCTTATATGTGCTTAGTAAACTAAATATTGTTCGGTAACAAGTTAGCCATTTAGCTTATTTAGAGTTTGTTTAAGTGCTTATTTTTAAGTCATAATATTTTCTCAGTAGTCATACTAGCTTATTATAAGTATTTTGCTTATTTTCATTTTTCACTTTTGCTTATTCATTTAGCTTATTAGCTATTTAGATAAACCAAGTGCTTATTTTCAATTCCAAGTCCAATTGTTGAGAAACCTTGGCTTATTAAGTGCTTATCACTGCTTTTAGAAAAAGTCATAGTTGTAAAAATGATTATCTCGGTGTGTTTGGTTAGTTTGTAAAATAAAATTTGAAAAAAATATTTTGCAAAAGGGGTAGGCGTGCTCGAACCCGAGACCTCCCCTTGTGAGGGTGATAGTGAGTGTACCAGAACCAATAGCGCCTTGGGTCTTTCTTGTCATGGTTTGCAAAACAAATACATAACCACTCTTTGTCTCCTTTAGCTTATTCGACCATTTTAGCTTATTTTAGCTTATTCAAAGTAGCTTTTTCATCCTTTTCAATTTTCTAAAGCTTAATATTGTTATAAAGTATTTTTACAAAAGTTTGAGATTTTTCTAATTAGTTTTAGTATTTTTAATCATTTAATTAGTGTTTTATAGTAATTAATTCATAATAAAAATATAAAAGTCTAAAAATATAAATCTTTTTCTAAAATTTTCTTTTGTCATATAGTACGTAATAAAATTAGTTTTACACTCGTAGGCCTTTTATTTCATAAATTTTACGCTTTTGCTTGCGCCCAACGTAATTTTTAAACGTAACGACGCTTTCATTTTAAGTAACGTTTCTAGATAATTTAGGATTACGTTTTAGTTAATATAGTTTATTTAAGTCATTTTATTTTATAAAATCACAAAAACATCATTGTAAAAATAGTGATAGCGTTTATTTAATAGATTTTAACTTTTTAATTTCTTTTAATTTGCATTTAAGTCGCTGTAATTTGTAAATCTTTTCTTTAGGTAATTTTCCATCAAAAACCTTATTGATCACTATCCTTAGTGGTTATTCGTCATCTGATTGTGTTAAACACCAGTCATCCTCCGTGGGACTTAACGACCCGGGAATCCATCTGTATTCTCCTGATCTTAAATTGCATTGGTGTGTGAACTGTTTTGAGTTTCTTACAGTTGGTCATTCACAAGTGACTAGCTTGCGTGAGATAACTTGATGGTTTTGCACCGATCACAAGCTCAGAAGGAAATTCACCCACATAACTTATGTCTCCACAAGATAAAGAATAGTCCTCATCGAATCGAGAACATCTCAACATGATTACTTTGGAAGACAAGAGGAGGAGGGATATCACACATGATCGATAATTCCTGTGACTCTCTTGGGATTGGGACAAGGTCCTCAACACTAGACTTTATGAATTGATTCCTTTTCGTGAAAAGTGTCAAGATACTCGCCCCCATGTTCGAGAGAGTGAGTGGGAGCTTGGTGTGATAGCGGTTGTTTGAGAATGAATCTCAATCATGGAATATCATCGATGAACTTGATGAATTTTCAAGTGTATCTTCATCATCACCGTCATCGTGAATAAAATGAAATTGAGAGCTAGATCCGTCGCTTTTTCTTTTGCAATTGATTCCCTAATAGATTTTTCAAAAGCAATTTGGGAATTTATTTTAGCGACCGCTCTTGACTAGCAATTCTTCCATGGATTCTCATGTGAATTTTGAATGACGGGACATTGTGGGAGTGGAGATTTGTCAAACCGAAGGTTGACATTGATAATCATCATGAGGACCCCACAATATACACAAGAAAAGCTGGGAACATTATGAAATGTTGTCTTACTTAACTCCTCGGTTCTTTTCACCGACCCGAAGCTCTAGATAAGTGTCTTGTTGGGTTTCTTGAGGAGTTTGAGTTATTTGGCACCGTGGAGGTTGGTTGTGATCCGGATAGTCATAATTGTTACAAGGAAATGGATTCTGTTTGACAATCGAATGAAATGGGACCTCCACAGTTCACAACAAGAAACTGTTGAGATCGGATTGGTGAATCATATGGATATTGGTCATAACCAAAGTTACGAGCATCACCGAAAACTGTTCATAGACAATCGTGTTTCCGGATTGACATTCAAATCCTTGGTGAGGACCTCCACAAAATTCACAAGCAGATTGTTGATTGTATGAAGATAAGTCGGGTCGTGGTGGGTAATTGGAAAAATTTGAAGGGTCGTTAAATGAGTTCGGATTAGGATCATAATTAAATGAATTCCTCGAACCACAAAACAAACAACTCCGCTCGAATATCATTACCACACACCTATACACATCGTACACAATGACATGGTGAACCAAAAGAGGCTCACCACAACCCACACAAGGAATAAACGATTCTATTTGAGAGTTATGAGAAGGAATCGGTTCATTCAAAGAATCAACAAAACCAACATGGTGATCGAATGACTATTAAGACTCAAGAACATTTTGAAAAATCGGAGGTGGGACAAGTGGTGTGCTCGAGAGCTAGCAATTTCCACCACTTCCGTTATGGTCTCGGTTTTGGTTCTTGAGAAACGTGAAGTTTAGGCAAGTCATTCTTGCTAGTCACCGGTTTAAATTCGCATGTTTGCTTTTAACCGTAAATCGTGAAAGTTTAGGATCAATTTTAGACGGCTTAGGAGCAATCGAGGATTAGATCTTTGGATAACCGTAGGTTGGACGATGTTAGTACCTCCATTATCGAGAGGAAGTACCGGTCCTTTGTCACCCGGTTTCTCGCTCCATTTCCTCACGCAGAATCAATGGATCATCATGAACCACACAATTCTTGACATTTGTGATAAAATAGGAAGTTTTTCAACTGCTCCGTTTCGTCGTAGTCGAGAGATTCCATGAGAATAGAAGAAGTTAGAATCAAATGGATAGAGGGTAAAGGAATAAAGAATCAAAAGGGTAAGAGGGTAAAGATGAATATTTTGGATTTTGGATAAATATTTTGTAAAACAAAGGATGAAAATATTTTTGGCGTTATTAACACTTTAGGAAAAGTGTTAATGAACTTTGATTTTGAAAAATTGTTTACAAAAAGTGGTATATGTGCAAGAATGGATCCGGAAATGCTTAAAACACGCTTCTGACCTCCGGCAATGCAGCGTAAAATTTGATCTGTCTTTGAAACGTCAAGTTTAATTACAAGTCGGCCACTTGTGAATGGCCAACCGTAATGACTTAAAATGTTCGGACACAAATACAATGAAGTCCTGGAGAATAGAATGAATTCGGGTCGTTAAGTCCCACGGAGGATGAATTGGTGTATAAACACTTTCAGATGATAGAATGATCACTAAGGATAGTGATCGAAGGTTTTGAATGGATAATTACCTAAAGAAAAGATCTACAATTTACAAATGACTTAAATGCAAATTAAGAAAATTAAAAGTTAAAATCTATTAAATAAACGCTATCACTATTTTTACAATGATGTTTTTATGATTTTATAAAATAAAATAACTTAAATAAACTATATTAACTAAAACGTAAACTCAAATTACTAAAAACGTGGCCTAAAATGAAAGCAGCGTGCGTGTAAAAATTACTGTTGGGCGCAAGCAAAACGTAAAATTTATGAAATAAAAGGCCTACGAATGTAAAACTAATTTTCTTACGTAATATATGATAAAAGAAATTTTTAGAAAAAAGATTTATATTTTTTTGACTTTTATATTTTTTATTATGAATTAATTACTATAAAACACTAATTAAATGTTTAAAAATACTAAAACTAATGAGAAAAATCTGAAACTTTTTTATAAAATACTTAATACTAGTAAAATTTTATAAAAAATACAAAAACTGAAAAAGCTATACTAAATAAGCTGGAAATAAGCTATTTGCTACGTTTAAGCTTATTGTGGAAAACGTGGTTATATATTAAGTTGTGTAAGGTTTTAACGAGAAAGACCCAAGGGCACAATGGTTACAGGTACCCTTCTTATCACTCTCACAAGGTGGGAGGTCTCAGGTTCGAGCCTGCCTCCCCACCTTTTTGCCAAACATTTTTTTTTTCGATTTTCTTTTTGCAAACTTATTAAACACGTAAAAATAATCACTTTTCTCAACTATCACTTTTCTAAAACAACTTATAAGCACGTAAATAAGCTAAGATTATGTTACTGATTGGCTTTTGAAAATGATTAAGTATAAAGATTAAGCTAAAGTGATTTTAAGCTATTAAATAAGCAAAAGTATGATGGAAATAAGTTAAGCTAATGTAAATAAGCTAGAATAAAGACTGAACAAGCACAATAACTGATAATAAGCACTGATTAAGCTATAATTAAGCACAAATTCACACTTGAACACAGTACACTGTTTGGTTTTGTAGGAAACTTTAAGCTATCTTTTAAGCACTATAATAAGCCACAAAATGAAAACAAACACTGCAATTTACTAGTTGACCAAGTGATCTCTCTAAAAAGCTATTTTACAATGTTTAGCTTACACTAATAAGCTCTTGAGGAGCTTATGAAAAACTGTTGAACAATGACTTATTTGTTTACTGAGTAAAAATAGACAGAAATGAAAAGCTATTGTAGGCTAGGTAAATAAGCTTGGATTGGAAAATAAGCTCTTGAAACTTTGAGTTAGCTAGGTGAGCTTCTCAAAAAGCTAAGTTGTACAAGCTAATGATCACTATTAAGCTCTATAAGAGCTTATGAACTAAGCTACCACAACTGTGCACAGAGCACTCTCTCAGACTAGGTATCTCAAATAAGCTAACAAATAAGCACTTTATAAGCTGATAAAAAGCAAACTAATATTTTTCTATTTTTCTTAAGCAACTAAATTTTAATAACCTAAAAGATTATAAGCTGAATCTTAATAGTAAACTCACGATTAAATTCTAAGTTTTATTCAAAATGGGTATTAAGAACTTTGACTTTTTAATTACTCTAGCGGTTGACTAATATGAACTTGTAATTGATCTTAATGACTGAATATAATGTAATAAGCTACTATAAGACTTACTTAAGCTATATAAACAACTTATACACTAGAATGCATGATTATGTCTTCTAAATTTCCAACAGTGGACTGTAAAGATGCATTCAAAAGAGATTTTGACTTTTTATTACTTGAGGACTGGATTTAATGCTATAACTGAACTATTAGGTGTTATTGTGACTTATAACAACAACTAATAACAACACTACTGGCCTTAATCATAGATAACTTAGTAAAACCAAACATTCCTTATGAGAACTGATTTGAAGCTTTTAAAAGTTTTCCACTGATTAAGATCATGCAGATGATTAAGAACTTTATACTAACTATATTTAAATAAGATTAGGTCAAAATTAACAGGTTTTAAGCATTGTAACTAGATTATGCAAACTTTAAGAAAATTACTTACAATTTGCTTTTATACTCAAAACTGAGAACTGAGGAATAAGATCACACCCTATGGCTTTCCATAAAGCTCTAAACCAGTAAACAATCCATAATCAACCAGCTTCAGTCCTTGAACTTCATTCCCATGGATTTGTATTTTTAGCTAATTTATTTGGTATTTTTGGTAATTTTGAATTACAAATGTAAACTGACTTGTAAATGTTTGCAATAGCTTAAACAAGCTACTAAGAGCTTATATAAGCTTAATGAGCCGAACAACAACCATAAACAACATAAGATGATTTAAGATTTTGACCATAAAAGTGAAATTTGCACAACCGAAATTAAACTAGAAACTTGGAATTGTTTATTGATAAAGATTCAAATACACTTAAAACACTTAAACCAAGATTTAAAAGTTTAAACATACACTAGAAAGCTTAAAATAATTAAAACGACATTAGTGAAACTAAACTACACTACTTGTCTTTCTCTTACCTTCTTTTCTTCTTTATAGACTTTCAAAAGCATCCTCACCTCTTTTCGATCATTTCCCACCATTGGATAGGTCAAAGTAATCACAACCTTTGATTTTAACTTTTGGCGCCATTTTTCAATATAGCGAGTTCTTTGCATTAATTGGGTTTGGATTGATGTAGTAGGTGGAGGGAATGTAATCAAGTGGAAAACAGTGGAAAGGTTGAAAAAGGAGAAACCATCACCGGTTTTGAGTTAACGGGTGAGGAGGAGGTGTCTGAGTGTTTGGGCGGTTTTATCTTGGTTTGACTTTGTTGACCGTTGGTTAATATCAAAAGGAGACCGGGTCAAGGGTTTGGGCCAGCTGGTTGTTGGGCTTGGATTTGGTAAGGATTGGATTTGGTTAATTAACAAAAAGTCCATTTGGTTTAATAACTTCACAAGGACCAAACTTGTAATTCCCAATTCTTCAAGGACTGCTCTAGCCAACTTTCCAAAGCTAACATAAGGATTAAACTTGCCATATAAGATTAGTACAAGGACTAAATTTGCATAAATTTCCATTTTTACAAGTCCAAGGACTAAAACTGCCAATTTAGAAACTCTAGGGACCAAACTTGTAATTTTACAAAAGTTTACCATAAGGACCAATTTTGTCATTTATTAATAGTACAAGGTTTATTTTTGATAATTTTCACTTTTAAATTAACCGTGGACTATATTTGACATTTTCAAAGTTCGAGGATTAAAGTTGTCAATTTGTGATTTTTAAACTTGGAAGGGTTTGTTTTGACAACTTTTGAATCTTATGGACCTTAAATGACTTTTACAAGTTTTTAATTACCAGGGACCTTTTGACAACTTTTGTAACTTGGGGACTAAAGCGCCAATTATGCAAACTTGATCGTTTTTCATCGATTTTGATGTTTTGTATTTAAAACATATAAAACACTTGTTTGTGATATTTTCATCATTTTGATGTGTTTAGAGTGTTTTCGGATGTTTTGGCACTCTAACAGTATAAAAATGATGAGTATTTAGACACTCATCAACTTGCCTCCTAGGCCAAGTCATCCACCACCATTGCCATCTTTTGGCACAATTGAGCGAATCGCTCATGAGTCACCTCGGTCATCCATTGACCCAAACGCCCCATTAGGGCCAAAACCTCTCCTTTTTCACCCCATTCACAAGGACATTCATGGTCCTTTATACGGGGATCATCCACTTCCATCATCAATGTCCCTCATATTGAGGACATTCCGAGTGCATGTGGGATGACAATCCCACTCGAGAGGAGATTCAAGCCGAACTCCACAACCTCCACCAATTCAAAGGCATGGTGGATTTCACTAAGTGAGACAATGCAAATGCAAAATGCTTTGCTTGCATCCATCATGACCACTCCAAACATTCCCAACACCACCAACACATCCACCATTCCACCACCACAACCTCCCAAACTTTCTACCCTCCAGGCATGGTTGCTCAACTTGTGAGCAAGCGGGCTAAACCGTGGAAACGGACCGGGTTATGGTCCATGACTTCCATGAAGAAATGAGGTTCATCCTCAACCACATTCTTGAGCGTCTCAACGCTCTTTCCCATCCACCATCACTTTAGGATGGTTTTAGAATAGTCTTTCTTTTATTTGCTTTCTTAGGATAATTTTTATTTCTTGTACTAAAAACACATCATTGTGTTCTCTTTTCATGATCTTGATTCATGAAAAATTTTAACTAATGAATGTTGTTTATCATATTGTTGGTGTCATTACATAGTGCTTGGAAATGCTTGTGAATGATCATTATTACTAACATTTTTTTGTAGCTTTATTTTCACAATCCATGTATCTTCCCATTAAAGCACCCAATTTAGGGGGAGCTTTGAACAAGGGGGAGATAATAGCTCGGGCTCATTACATTCATGATAGCCTCTTCTTTTGTTGAGACAAAAGGGGAGAAAATATAGAACTTTGAAATTATTTATATTTGACTTTTACGAAAAGTCAAGCGCATACATTGACTTTCTAAAAGTCAACGAGAACCCTCATTGATAATACTTGACTTTTCTTAAAAAGTCAAGCGCATACTTTGACTTTACGAAAAGTCAACATCATGCATCAACTAGTGAATTCTTTGACTTTCATAAAAGTCAAATTTCACACTTGCATTATCATTTCCTTTTCTAAAACTAATATTTTATAACTCTTGTACAAACTTTGTTTCTTTTATAAAATAAAATTTATATTTTGTCCTCAACAAAAGGGAGATTGTTAATACAAATATCGTCATTAAGCGTTATTTATATTTTGATCTTTGCCTAAGTTTTGTTAACGACAAAAGTAAATTTAATTTATAAAAGCTTAAAGCTTGTCAAGTTTATTAGATATTAAAACAAGCTTTCTCAAACAATATATTCATCATTCAAGCATTTACATTTATGATTAGTAACATCTTGATATGACTCTAATCATTATGTATGATAGTAGTTTGTAGAATGTGTTAGGTTCTTAAAACCAAACACTACTTAAGCATTTGCATATTTCTATAAATAGTAATACAACATTTGACATCATGTATTACATCATGGAAATCATTAGAAGATTCCATTAGATATTTTGCGAAGATTTGTACTCTTCATATCTTGCACAATCTCACTTAGATAGAGTTGACTTTAAGCAAGATTTGATATCTTGGTCGTCGGACAGCGGTACCAAAATGGTACAGGTGGAACCCTTTAAGGGGTCCCGTCCGTGGACAACTCTCGTCCATTTTGGCTATAAATAGCAATGCCAAGCCAAGTAGTTTCTCATCCCTTTCTAATACTCTCATACATATCTTCTCTAACCTTTCTAACTCGGTTTCATATCATATTAGTGATCTCTTTTGTAGCAAAGAAGATCAAGTCATATTCAAGCTTCAACGAAGTTGGAAGCCTTGTTTGTTTAGTGTTGTATGATCTAGTGTTGATCCATACTTCATTGTTGTATCAAACCATCATAATCTTGTGAGTGTGAGTGGTTAGTATTTTAGTCCTCAAAATACATTGTGTGTGGGAGTAGTTGTACCCTTGGAAAGAACTCAACATCTAGCTTAGTGTCGAAATAGTGTAAGCGAAGTGTAAAGGTTTTCTCCGCGGTGAAAGGAGCTTGTTGACTAGTGAAGTTAAACTCTCGGTGTGAGACTCGAGGGTGGAGTAGGCAAGGAAAAAGAGTCCTTGTAGGCGAACCACTATAAACAACTTGTTGTGGTTTGATCATTTCTTTCCTTATTTACTTATTACATATTGCTTGCATATTTCATTAACATACTTAAGATCAATATCAATTGATCTTTCAATAAGTTTCAAAACAAAGTTTTTAATTGGTAAACTATTCAACCCCCCTTCTAGTTTTCTACAGGAACAATGGAAGTGGGAAGGACCATGCAGACAATGGCGCTAAAAGTGACCAAAACAATAACGGCAACGACAACAATGATGGCAACAAAAATAATGGTGGCAAAGTATGCTCATACAAGGAATTTTCAGCATGCAAACTGGTGGACTTTGATGGCAACGGAGGTGCATTAGCTTATACTCGATGGGTTGAAAAGATGGAGTCGGTGATTGACATAAGTGACTGTGCGACCCACCAAAATGTGAAGTATGCCACATGTTCATTGGTTGGGAAAGCGTTGACTTGGTGGAACACGCAAATTCATGCCAGAGGCAGGGAAGCTGCCATAGGCATGACTTGGGATGACTTTAAGGCTTTGCTGAAGGAGGAGAACTGCCCAAACAATGAAATGCAAAAGTTAGTGAATGAGTTCTGGAACCACGCTATGGTGGGAGCTGGTCATGCCATTTACACGGATTGGTTCCATGAACTAGCTAAGCTGGTTCCTCATCTAGTCACTCCCGAGTCCAAGAGAATTGAGAGGTACATCTATGGGTTGGTTCCCGAGATTCACGGGATGGTGAAAGCAACTGAGCCTGCTACTATTCAGAGTGCGATACTGAAATCTGCAACCTTAACAGATGAAATGGTCAGGAATGGGAAGTTGTCCAAAAGTGGTGATAAAAGGAAGGCTGTGAGCGAGCCAAGTAAACAAGAAGGTGCAAAGGGTGACAATAAGAAGGCGAAATGGGGAAAAGGATTCGTGGCAACAACCACGGACAAGAAAGTTTATGTGGGCTCTCACCCTAAGTGTGCAAAATGTAACTACCATTACCCGGAGACTACGCCATGTCAAGTGTGTTTCAATTGCAAAAAGAGTGGTCACATGGCAAAATATTGCCGGACAGCCGCTAAACTGGTGGCACCAATAAATACCGTAAACCCAAAGGCATGTTATGAGTGTGGAAACCCGAATTATCTTCAGAACGCGTGTCCTAGGTTGAATGGGACACGGGGACAAGTTCAGAACAACCAGAATCATGCTTTAGCAATTGGTGAAAACAATGCAAACTGTGGTAACATTGGTAACCCAGCTCATGGTCGAGCATTTGTGATGAACGTTGAAGAAGGACGTCAGGACCCGAACATCGTGACGAGAAGGTTCTCTTTAAACGACCACTATGCTACTGTGTTATTTGATTCTGGTGCCGATTATAGTTTTGTCTCCACTAAATTCATGCCTTTGTTAAATATGGAACCGATAGACTAGACTTTAGTTACGAAATTGAAATAGCAAGTGGTCAAAGGGTAGAAACAAATGAGATCGTTCACGGCTGCACACTAGAATTAGAAGACTGTACCTTTAGGATCGACTTAATACCATTCGGATACGGAAGCTTCGACGTGATTGTGGGAATGGACTGGTTGTCCAAGCATAAGGCTGAAATAGTGTATCATGAGAAGATGGTCCGAATACTACTACCAAATGGTGAGTTTCTTAAGGTCTATGGAGAGACACTTGAAGAAAAAGTGAGACACCTCACGAGCATGAAAGTAGACATGCAAAAACTAGAAGATATCCTAGTCGTTCGAAATTTCCCAGAAGTATTTCCCGACGACCTACCCGGATTACCCCCTTCACGAGAAGTTGAATTTTGGATAGACCTAATTCCTGGAGCAATGCCAGTTTCAAAGTCTCCCTATCGCTTGGCACCCACTGAAATGGAGGAGTTGTCTAATCAACTCAAGGAACTCCAAGACAAAGGTTTCATTCGACCTAGTTCTTCGCCATGGGGAGCACCAGTATTGTTCGTCAAAAAGAAGGATGGTTCGTTTAGAATGTAAATTGACTACAGGGATTTGAACAAACTAACTATTAAGAACCGTTACCCTCTCCCGAGAATCGATGACTTGTTTGATCAACTACAATGCTCACGATACTTCTCCAAGATAGATCTTCGTTGCGGCTACCATCAGTTACGAGTACACGAAGACGACATCCCAAAAACTGCGTTTAGAACTCGATATGGTCATTTTGAGTTTACGGTTATGACTTTTGGACTGACAAATGCGCCTGCGGTTTTCATGGACTTGATGAACCGAGTGTACAAGCCGAACCTGGACAAATTTGTTATCGTATTCATCGATGACATTTTGATTTATTCCAAGACAAAGGAGGAACATGAAATGCATCTAAATTTAATCCTAGAGCTACTCAAGAAGGAGAAATTGTATGCCAAATTCTAGAAATGTGAATTCTGGCTACAAGAAGTCCAATTCCTTGGACATGTGGTTAAAAAAGATGGTATTCATGTGGATCCCAGCAAGATCGAAGCAGTGAAAACTGGGAAGCCCCTAAGTCCCCAACGGAAGTCCGCTCATTCTTGGGACTGGCAGGTTACTATTGATGATTCATCGCGAATTTCTCCAAGATTGCCAAACCTCTTACCTTGCTGACTCAAAAGAATAAGAATTATGAATGGGGCGAAGAACAAGAAGAATCCTTTCAAACCTTGAAGAACAATCTGTGTAATGCTCCAATTCTGGCCCTCCCCGATGGACCAGAAGATTTCGTAGTGTACTGTGACGCAATCATGCCAAGGTCTTGGGTGCGTATTAATTCAAAGAGGCAAAGTGATTGCCTATGCATCCCGTCAGCTGAAGATTTACGAGAAAAACTACACCACCCATGATCTAGAGCTAGGTGTTGTAGTATTCGCTCTCAAGATATGGAGACATTACTTGTATGGCACGAAAAGTATTATCTATACTGATCACAAGAGTCTCCAACATATCTTCGATCAGAAAGAGTTGGATAAGCGCCAAAGGAGATGGATAGAGCTCTTTAGCGATTATGACTGCGAGATTCGCTACCACCCAGGTAAGGCGAACATAGTAGCTGATGCTTTGAGTAGGAAGGAAAGACTCAAGCCAAGGAAGGTAAAAGCCACGAGTATAACCATACAATCGGGTATCAAGGATAGGATAATAGCGGCTCAAAGAGAAGCATCTAAGGATATGGATGCACCCACAAAGAAACTAAGAGTTCAAGGTAGTCAATTAGAGAAAAAGGGTGACGGTGGACTGTACTTTGTAGACCGAATTTGGGTACCGTTAAGTGGTGACGTGAGAACCCTAGTCATGGACGAAGTACATAAATCGAGATACTCCGTCCACCCAGGAGCATATAAGATGTATTACGACCTTAGAGATTTGTACTGGTGGTCTGGGATGAAGAAAGATATGGCCGTCTACGTTAGCAAATGCCTGACTTGCTCAAAAGTGAAGGCTGAACATCAGAAACCCTCTGGTATGTTGCAGCAACCGGAGATTCCCGAGTGGAAGTGGGAAAGGATAACCATGGACTTCATCACGAAGTTGCCAAGAACCAGTAGCGGGCATGATTCAATCTGGGTTATTGTAGATAGATTGACTAAGTCTGCTCATTTCCTACCCATCTGAGAGGATTATAAGATGGATAAATTGGCAAGACTGTACATCAATGAAATAGTGGCAAGACATGGTGTGCCGATATCGATAATATCGGATCGTGATAGTCGTTTTACGTCAAACTTTTGGCAAGCATTGCAGAAGTCAATGGGAACACGATTGGACATGAGTACAACCTACCATCCGCAGACTGATGGTCAAAGTGAGCGTACTATACAAACCTTAGAAGACATGCTTAGGGCGTGTGCCATCGATTTCGGCGGAAATTGAGATACTCATCTTCCATTAGTCGAGTTCTCTTATAACAACAGTTACCATTCTAGCATAGATATGGCACCATTAAAATCACTGTACGGACAGAAGTGTCGTTCGCCCATTGCCAGGGCAGAAGCCGGTGAAAGTCAAATGATTGGACCTGAGATAGTACTAGAAACCACTGAAAAGATAATCCAAATCAAGGATAGACTCAAGGCTGCACGTGACCGTCAGAAGAGCTATGCCGACAACCGACGAAGACCCCTAGAGTTTTGCGTTGGTGATCATGTGTTACTTAAAGTGTCACCATGGAAAGGTGTAATGCGTTTTGGTAAGAAAGGGAAATTAGCACCTAGATATGTGGGACCATTTGAGATCACTGAGAGAATCGGTCCGGTAGCTTACCGACTAAGACTACCTCAAGAGCTAAGTAGCGTTCATGACACCTTTCATGTGTCGAATATCAAGAAGTGTCTTGTTGATCAGCCTTACACGTACCATTGTAAGAAATTAAGATAGATCCTAAGTTGCACTTTGTAGAAAAACCAGTAGAAATCATGGAACGTGAGATCAAAAAGTTGAAACGTAGAAAGATTCCTATTGTCAAGGTTCGATGGAATTCTAAGCGAGGACCTGAGTTTACCTGGGAACGAGAGGATCAAATGAGACTTAAGTACCCACACCTTTTTTAGGAAATAAATCCCATGAATAGTACTAACTGAATTTCGTGGAAGAAATTCTGTTAACGGGGGTAGACTATAACAACCCGCAATTTTACAGGTCCTTACTAATCCTTAAAACTCAAAGTAATTTATTTTTGAAGTTACATATTTCTTTTGCGTATAATTAACAACACGAATTGAGAAAACAATGTCGCACGCGTACCGACACTGCATTAGTAACGGCTTGAATTCAATAATTGTTTCTCGGAGTCTATAATTTTATTTTTATATTAGTTTTATAAAAACGTTCCCAAAAATATATTTCTTTCATTTTTGCAAAACTAAAGTACCGCGATTACACTTTAGCTCAACGGGACACGAAGTACACAAAATACACTTAATAATAAAAACCCTCCTTTTTATTTCATTCTTGCCGCCCTATGTACTAGGATATCACATGTATATCTTTGAAATTTCAAACAAGAAAAGGACTTGACACACAAAAGTTTGTTCCAACCCAAATTAGACACACATGGCTTTATGCTTTAAGATTTGACCAAAAATATTACTCCCTTTTGTCCTTAGAAAGTTTTCGATCCACACAGCTCAACACACATGCATTTTATTTTTTTACCTTCACATGAACTTAACTTAATTGGTGTTTTGGGTTTCAAGCTTGGAGTTTCGATTTTGGGTTAGTGAATCTTGGGTTATAATTGTTGGTCGTGGGTTAGTGCTAATCAAACCTCACATATAACCACTGTAAGAGTATTTCTAATCTTCCAACTTAATATTTTCTTGATTCATTTATGTTACAAGGCTAAATATGTTTATTATTCATGTAAATATGTAAAGATTTAAAGTTACAAATTGGTTTTCTTGATTTTTATATGTCTCGACATACATATACATGTATATGAAAAGTGATAAGGTTTTAAATGTACCTTTTGAGGGTCGTTTAAGCCCTTATTTGATCACTTTTGTATCCGTTATTACTTAATATCGCTCCTTTTCACTTTTAGGTCTCTTGAAGGCAAATTGTCAGTAATGGCACTTATTTGGACGAAAAGGCGCGGATATACGAAGAAAATGGCCAAAGTCAAGAATCGAGACACTCAAGTCATTGAAGACAAGGTGACGGCGCCATCGCTTAATCGCGACGCCGTCGGAGCATTTTGTGACGACACGTAAGCCAAATTTCATATTTTCAAGTGACGGTGTCGCTTTAAAAGAGTAGGCCGTCGCAACTCGCACGGCCTAGATTTGATCCGACGGCGCCGAAGTCAAGAGGACGGCGCCACAAGCACAAGGTGACGCCGTCGCAAGACTAACGTGGCCAAGACGAAACCCTAATGACGGCGACCCGACGGGCCACAAAACATAAGGTGACGCCGCACATGTAATCTTATATATAGAATCCGAATTTTTCAAGATTTGTGTGTAGTCTTTTGGAGTAAAACCTAAACCGAACCAAGGCTGTCTTGTACAAGATTTTAGGGTTCCAAACCCTATCTTACATCAAGATAAGTGTTTTACTTCATTAATTCAATTATGTCTTTGATTATTTGTGTGTATGCTTGCATGTTCTCCATGTCCGCTAATTTACTTGTGTGTTTGCTTAGGAATATGAAACTTAATTATTGAATATTGATTGGTTGTCTCTTATCTTAATTGTTAATGATCTAGTAATGCGATAGGTCATTCGTTGTGTAATTAATGCTTGATTAATCTTTGTGACCCTTAGGCTATAGCACTTAGAGCGGTTGTAGGCTAAACCATCCAAAGAGGCCTTAGAGTTAGAGTTTATAATCCCTAGTGGGTTTTGTAGACGAGACCCTTTGGTAAGTTCAAAGAGTTAGGGATAAACGATACCCTACGACTTTAGACACACAACGCGATTAAGAATAAGGACGTGACAATTCAACCACCAATAGGAGATAATTAAGGAGTAATAAAACCTAAGTAAACACATCTTTAAACTATCATACGAGCACACAATAATTAGACATAGACTACATACACCTTAGATTAGATAATTAGATAAGTAGAGTAATCGGTAGAAATACCAACCCCAAATCCAAACCCCGAGATTCGTACCTTTCCATTTCCTAAAAACATAAAAAGATAAAAATAATCTTCCTCAACCCCAACCTTAGCGTAGTAACTTCTCACTAGCATTCCTATTCCCTAGAGAACGATATCAATACCCGTGGCTTACCCTAATACTACACTACAACGATTAGGTTCATCGCCTAGGGTGTTATAAAACTTGCTCAAGAAAAGGAAGTTCCTTTGACCCCGAACGACGCGTGTAGCGTTATCAAGTTTTGGCGCCACCGCCGGGAATAGAATAGCTAGTTAGTAGTCCACCTCGTTTAGGTTTCTTTGCTTGATTCCTATCAAGTAAATTTTTCTCATTTTTAGCTTTCTCGTAGTCTATCCCCCTTCTTCGTGACCTTTGTTCGTAACACCATCACTTTTCATCATGGAAGGTGATAACCAACCACCATTCATCAACCTACCACCAAATGACCCGCCAAGAGCCCGTACTCTTGGTGAATACTCGAGACCAAGCCACCTAGGCTATAGGAACACCATTGAGCTTCCCGACCAAGCCCAAACTACGGCCCTGCGATCCGACACCATCCGGTTGGTGCAAAACGGATGTGCATTCCATGGACTTCGTTCCGAAGATCCAAATCAGCATCTAAGGGATTTCCTTAAAATTGTCGATTCCATCGACCTTGATGCTACTACGGGAGACCACTACCGCTGCCTCTTCCATTCTCTCTACGGGACCAAGCTAGTAATTGGCTTGAGCGACTTCCCACGGCTCCATCTCAAGTTGGGATGATCTCACCTCTCGCTTCCTTGCTCAATTTTTCCCACCGGGAGAACCACTAAACTTAGGAATGACATCTTGATGTTCCAACAACGTCAAGGTGAATCTCTACGAAGCATGGACTCGATTCAAGGACTTACTTCATAAAGTCCCTCATCACGGCATTGATCTTTGGCTCCAAGTCCAAATCTTTTATGATCATGTCAACTTCCCCACTAAGCGATCCATTGACCAAGCGGCCGGTGGAAAACTTAGTGATCTCACCGCGGAAGAATCATGGGGTATAATAGAGGACCTTGCTCTCTATGACAACGAAAGTTGGAATGACCCCCGTGAGTTGCCCAAAACCGTTAAGGCAATCTCCTTGCCTCCCATTGACTCACAATCTTCCGACCGTAGGATGATCGAACTTGAAGATCAAGTTAAATTCCTAATGAGTTCCTACGAAAATCCTAAGTCTTCACATCAAGTGAATAAAATCACTCTTCCTTGTGAGTTATGTAGTGGTCCCCATGACACTCGTGATTGCACAAGACTCCCGAACAAGCTTTTATGGACTACGCATCCATGCGCATCGATGGAGCGGGAGAGAAGTGGTACACTTTCAAGCCCGAACAAAACAACTTAGGAAACTCTTACAACCCCTCATGGAGAAATCACCCTAACCTTAAGTGGAACCAAAACTCAAGCACACCCCAAAGCTCATCTAGTCCACCTAATAGGTTCAATTCTCTAAACACCGGGAACCCCACTGATCTTGAGGCAATTGCATCTAGATTCATGTCATCTCAAGAGACTCGATTGACTAAGCTTGAAGCCGATTTTAAGCGAAGACAAGGCGAGATGACAAACAAGCTTGATGCTCTCTTAAAAGCCTTTAATGAACGGGAAATTGGAGCACTCCCAAGTGATACTATAAAGAACCCAAAAGTGAATTCGATTTCATCAACTTCATATTCTTGTTCACCATGGGAGAGTGCACATCCATGCCCCTCACACCCAACGGTTCACTCGGTAAATGCTATCAAAAAGGGTTCCAAGCCATCCAAAATGAGGTACCAAGGCCCCGCACCATTGGTAGAACCTACTCTTGAGAAACCCACAACCAAGAACCCAAACCTAGTCTAGAGGAGGAGTACAAGGAACTCCATCAAGAAAACCGGTTCTTGAAGTCTTAGCTCATGCACCTTATTATAATGCTTTAAAAGAAAAATATGAGTTAGAACTTAAACTTGGAAAACATGGGTCCGCTTTTGTGCGAAATAATTTACCTAAGAAGTTAGACGATCCCGGCTATTTACTCTTCCGTAGGCTTGGAACTTCCAAACCTCTCGATGCTCTAGCCGACTTAGGATCATGCATCAATCTTGTTCCGTTGTCCTCCATAGAAGCCTTAACTTAGGTAAGATAGAACCAACGAAACCATCTTAGGTCTAGCGGACGGTAGTGTTGCACATCCGTAGGAATAATAAAAGACATGGTAGTACACGAGGAGAGTTGACTCTTTTGGCCGACTTTCATGTGCTAGACATGAATAAGGACCCGACATGCCCATTACTAGTAGGAAGAGGATTCTTAGCTACCGCTAGTGCCATCATCGATTGTAAGATGTCCAAGATAGTGGTAGGAGAGGGAGTGCTAGGTCAATTTACGATGTCAAAAGGCATACGTACACACAAAGAGGAAATCCCACATGAGATTAGGTTGGATAGGACGCCTTCTAGATATGGACCTTGGATAGATAAGAACCTCATAGGTCCCCAACGACCTTTCTACTTAGATGAAGCCTTTGCTAGTAAAGCAACCTTCCATGAAAAAGAGATGGCTAGGGACATGGAAGTGAACCCATTCGAGGACGCCTTAGTATTTAGGAAGATGACCGAGTTCCTAGGAAGTTTGCCCGTCAACCTTGTCATGAATAGGTGGAAAATTGAAAAGCCTAAACATAAGTGGGATTGGAATAGACCACCTAGTGATGGTAATGGAGAGTGGCACATTAGGATAACAATCTATGATCCCGATGGAGAGAAGTTTGAAAAGGCATATCGAACCGAACGTACTACTAGGAACCTAAATGATAAGTTTGATCCTTATGACATTGTTAAGGATAAGCTTACTTATATCGGTACGTAAGGGCACGACTACGAGTCTAGCTACAAGACTCTTAAATAAAGAAAAGCGCTTCGTGGGAGGCAACCCATGCTTAATTGTTTGCTTGTTAGTGTCGTATATCTTTTATTAATTGTTTATTCTCATGTTTAAATTTGTAAAATGCTTTATTTTGTTTTTAACCTCATCTTAATTGCATATAAAGGTATTTTACATAAAGGATAAGTGTAGGAGGATTACACACGTTTTCAAAAGAAACGTAAACATGAGAATAGCAATTCATTAAAAGATATATATGTGTTTGTTCGAGTCAAATGCTTGTATCGAGTCATAATGGATGTTTTGCGTAAATTTTTCCGATTCTAAAGATGTAAATTTTCCGTAATTTTTCCGTAAAATCGCAGACCGCTTTTTGTCAGATAACCGACGGCGTCAGATTGCAACCGACGCCAGAAGGAGTAAAACAACAGATTACTTTTTCTCTTTTCGAGCTACTTATAAATTTTTGGAATTTTCGTGTCTTAATTTTCCGTAAATTTTGTAAACATCCATTCCACAAGCATTATATCTTAGTTTAGTAGAGTCTTATATATATTATTACCACCGATTTTACGCGAAGGTTTCGCTTTGTTTTCTTCGAATGTGCGTGTTTTATTTATCAAGAAGAAGAAACAAAAGATTGGAAGGAGCTTTTCACGCACACATTCTTCTTGGAAAGGATTTAACCACTACTTTACACGGATCCTACCGAGCTAATCGGGAGTACTAGTTTCTTTCGCTTTTAATTACCTTCCATTATCATAACTTTGATATTTTGGGGAACATTGGGGACAATGTTCGGTTTAAGTGTAGGAGGAAAATAAAACGGAACTTTGAAACTATGCTTATCCTTGATTATTTGCTTTGTCCAATTGTATTTGTGTAATAAACCATGAGAAAATGTCGGTTAGGGTAATTTTGGCACCAAATTTGAAATTTTCTATGACATATAGGAGTGGGCCATTAGTCTTAACAAAAGCGCCTCACGGATAGGAAGTTGCATGACTAGCACAAAACCCTTTACCACCTAAATTCCACCCAAAATGCGAGGATCACCCTTAGATTAGTAGGAATTAAAAGCATTCATCTTTAATGCTTAGAGTGTGAACCGTAGTATATTAGATTCTAGAACTTGTTTTGTGATGCATCCCGAGATCGCTAGTAAGACTACACTTGTGTAGTTAGGAATAACTAAATGATAAGAGGCATTAGGATAACCCTTGTTTGATACCCGTAATATAATTACTTCTTCCACATCGGTTGAGTAATTCCCCACACCCTTTGCGTTGTACTCATCTTTAGTACACGATACCCCTAGTTAACCCCTCAGAGCCTATCCTTTTCGCGGTTCTCGTGATGTTTCGGTTTTTCCGAATATCAATGAAGAGCATTGTTTACACCCCACCCCAAATATACACCCAAATCGCCTTAGCCTACCCTCGTATGCACTCACTTTTAGTGCATTATTGTTATCACCCCAAACCCTTAGTTCAATTATCTAGTTGCTTGCATGAGTTGCTAAGTCGAGTCATATCCTTTGTACACGCTTTGGGACGATTGGGACTCATGGGAAAAGTTAAAGTTTATAAAATGATTGGAAGGAACGTTAAATTCCTTTATTTGCGTAATAACATACCCCAAGTGTTTTGATCTTTTCAATTCGGGTCAAATTAGTGTTAGAGTAATAAAACTCAAGTGTAGGGATGTGCCTATAAATCCCTATCATTTTGATGTTACCGTAGAGGATGGTAGAGTAAAAGTGTATGAAAAAAAAATCAAAAAAAAAAAAAAAAAAAAAAAAAAAGCTACCATACGGGCTACCATCCTACATCTATCCTTTAAATTTATGTTTGTTTGTTTCATTAGCTAGAGTCTAGAGTGTCGAGTCTTGGCTTAGCAACGCCATTCTTCGATGCTTGTAACAAAAGATTTTTGACTTACCACCACTAAATAGCCTATCCCACCAAACCCTTTGTTTCCTACCGTAAGCCTAACATTACAACCCTTTAAAGACCTCTTTGATAGTCTTTCCTAGGTGCTTACGCCAAAGCGATGGAGGTTTGATCTATTCTCAAGCCTATGGTAATCTATGTACTAGGACCGTTAATGAGTGTTTAATCTTCCATTTCCAACTTGTTATATTTCATATACACCCGAGAGAGATGTGAGTATCCAAACACCCCATGTGAGGTGCTAGTATGTAATTCCGTGCTTGTTATGACTTTTATGGGCTTATATGTGTTGTGGACTGTTTTAAACCAATGCTTCATGACCCCTAACTTATAAATTAATTAATTAAAAGCACATTTGCTTGAGGACAAGCAAATACCAAGTGTAGGGATATTTGATAAGGTTTTAAATGTACCTTTTGAGGGTCGTTTAAGCCCTTATTTGATCACTTTTGTATCCGTTATTACTTAATATCGCTCCTTTTCACTTTTAGGTCTCTTGAAGGCAAATTGTCAGTAATGGCACTTATTTGGACGAAAAGGCGCGGATATACGAAGAAAATGGCCAAAGTCAAGAATCGAGACACTCAAGTCGCCGAAGACAAGGTGACGGCGCGCCATCGCTTAATCGCGACGCCGTCGGAGCATTTTGTGACGACACGAAGCCAAATTTCATATTTTCAAGTGACGGT
This sequence comes from Chrysanthemum lavandulifolium, assembly GCA_022545495.1. Lineage (NCBI taxonomy): Eukaryota > Viridiplantae > Streptophyta > Magnoliopsida > Asterales > Asteraceae > Chrysanthemum > Chrysanthemum lavandulifolium. Next base: position 156,563,657 of record CM040246.1, read on the forward strand.
GTCGCTTTAAAAGAGTAGGCCGTCGCAACTCGCACGGCCTAGATTTGATCCAGACGGCGCCGAAGTCAAGAGGACGGCGCCACAAGCACAAGGTGACGCCGCCGCAAGACTAACGTGGCCAAGACGAAACCCTAATGACGGCGACCGACGGCCACAAAACATAAGGTGACGCCGTCGCACATGTAATCTTATATATAGAATCCGAATTTTTCAAGATTTGTGTGTAGTCTTTTGGAGTAAAACCTAAACCGAACCAAGGCTGTCTTGTACAAGATTTTAGGGTTCCAAACCCTATCTTACATCAAGATAAGTGTTTTACTTCATTAATTCAATTATGTCTTTGATTATTTGTGTGTATGCTTGCATGTTCTCCATGTCCCGCTAATTTACTTGTGTGTTTGCTTAGGAATATGAAACTTAATTATTGAATATTGATTGGTTGTCTCTTATCTTAATTGTTAATGATCTAGTAATGCGATAGGTCATTCGTTGTGTAATTAATGCTTGATTAATCTTTGTGACCCTTAGGCTATAGCACTTAGAGCGGTTGTAGGCTAAACCATCCAAAGAGGCCTTAGAGTTAGAGTTTATAATCCCTAGTGGGTTTTGTAGACGAGACCCTTTGGTAAGTTCAAAGAGTTAGGATAAACGATACCCTACGACTTTAGACACACAACGCGATTAAGAATAAGGACGTGACAATTCAACCACCAATAGGAGATAATTAAGGAGTAATAAAACCTAAGTAAACACATCTTTAAACTATCATACGAGCACACAATAATTAGACATAGACTACATACACCTTAGATTAGATAATTAGATAAGTAGAGTAATCGGTAGAAATACCAACCCCAAATCCAAACCCCGAGATTCGTACCTTTCCATTTCCTAAAAACATAAAAAGATAAAAATAATCTTCCTCAACCCCAACCTTAGCGTAGTAACTTCTCACTAGCATTCCTATTCCCCAGAGAACGATATCAATACCGTGGCTTACCCTAATACTACACTACAACGATTAGGTTCATCGCCTAGGGTGTTATAAAACTTGCTCAAGAAAAGGAAGTTCCTTTGACCCCGAACGACGCGTGTAGCGTTATCAAAAAAAGAAATATTATATTTTACACTAACTATTTTATTAATTTAAACATATATATATATATACACTTATATATACATACAATTTGGAAATTATCCAAAATCTTAAGTATATAAATATGTGTGTAAACTATTATCTATATACTATCAGTTAACGACACTTTTATATTTCTCAACAACATCTATTTATCGCGATAAATATTTGTGATACTTTCCATATATTATCATTTGGTTACTTTGAACCGAAGTTTTATTCGTCATGTATACCTTACACATATTTATGCACTTTTTCAAAAGCCAGAACTTACAAACACTTAAAAACTATTTAAACTTAAACATTGTCACACAAGCAACAATAACACAAACACTTTAAAACTTTTAAAATTATTTAAACTTCCTCGAGTCTTAAACCTAAATTGTAGACTAAACTTGCCGTACTAATCTAGGTCGCGTGTCGGTGCCATCCACTAGTTCTACGTGACTATTGCTTTTGACTGCTGATCTACAGAGGTGAGTTCTCGTAGCCCCTTTTCATAATGTTTTCCTTGGGGGAAAATGGTACTCAAATGATGTTTTAACTGTTTTTATGCTGTGCTAAACTGTTTACATGCTTTTGGACAATATGTGTGTTTGATTGAAATATGTGACTACTTTGTGATGATAAATTATGTTTCATATATGCTAATCGCTTAACTCCGCTTGAGCCGAAACAAGTTGATAGTACTATCTGGGTTGCTCACTATTGATAACATGTGTAACATTATTGGTAGGTTCGCTTGTCGCTAGCATCGTGTTTCATATTCGCATATCTTGCTCACTATTGTCCCACACTACTATGCATAGCTTTGTGGTTTAACTCTTAAACCTACGAGCTCACCAACTTTATGTTGACGTTTCGGTATCCATTTTCGTGTTAAAATGAAGTTGCATAGAAGGTTGAGTATTGGCCTCGCCTAGCGACATAAGATAAGACTCTACCCGTTTGTGTTCGAGGAGTTGTGCATTTGAAATGCCCCTTAAGACTTAATTATTGTGAACTTATGTAGTAAGACTTGTATCCACCGTATTATGGATCATTGTAACTTTGACTTGTGTTGTGATGAATGCATTTAGTATTTCTCTATTTTGACACCTTGTGTTCTTGGTTATGAAGTCATACCCCGTAAATGTCATTCCGCTGCTCCATTTTTGGGGTGTGACATAAATCGTACGTTCCCTTTGTCTATCCATTTGAGGGTGAAAATCCGTACTCATGTGTAACCTCGTTCCTAACTCATCTTGGAAACTTTACCAAAAACTAGATGTGAAGCGTCCATCTCTGTCCGAGACAATGGAAGCGGGCACTCCGGGACGTGCAACAAATTCATTGATGTAGATCTTTGCTAGTTTATGAACGGGCATTTCCTATCGTATTGGGATAAAGTGAGAACTCTTTGTCAAGCGATCTACTATAAACCAAATTGCATCATGCTTCTTCGCCGTTCTTGGTAACTTAGTAACAAAGTATATTGTGATCTTTTCCCATTTCCGTACCGGGGTTTCTAACGGTTGAATCTTTGCATACGGCTTTGATGCTCGGCATTGACTTTTAAGCAAGTCAAACACTTTTCAACACACTTACTCTCTTTTCATTCCCGGCCAACAATAATTCTTCTTTAAATCGAGGTACATCTTTGTAGCTCCTGGATGAATAGAGTACTTTGACTTATGTGCTTCATCTAGAAGTAACTCTTTAACATCGCTTCGGAAGGGGATATAAACTCTCTCGTGTCGAGTCTTGATCCCTCAACTATTATCTTCAATATGCGGAATATATGATGCAGTACATTCTTTTTCTCGATTCTCTTCCTTCAACGCTTCCACCTGAGCCACTTTAATCTTTTTGAAAAGAGATCGGATGTAACAATCATCCGTAATGAATGAATCTTTGTGACCATCTCCCTTTTTTTTACTGCTCAAAACATCCGCTACTACGTTCGCTTTACCAGGATGGTAGCGAATCTCGCAGTTATAATCCTTCAATAAATCTAACCACCTTCGTTGTCTCATATTTGGATATTTCTTTTGTAAGAAGTATTGAATGCTTCTATGATCAGTGTAAATTTTGAACTTTACACCGTATAGATAATGCCTCCAAATTTTTAATGCAAAGACCACAGACGCAAAATCAAGATCATGAGTTGGGTAATTTTCCTCGTGTTTATTCAAATGTCTTGAGGCATAAGCGATTACTTTACCTTGTTGCATAAGAATACACCCAAGGCCAGAATAAGAAGCATCACTATAGACCACCATGTCTTCGGTTCCTTCGGGCAATACAAGAATTGGTGCTTCACATAACTTCTTTCGTAGGGTACAAAAAGCGTCGTCTTACTCTTTACCCCATATAGTGGTCGAAGCAAGACTTCCAGATTCTCTTCTACTGCTAATGTAATGTCTATTGATTGGGTCTTGAATTACATTGGATAACCGATCGAGAATTCCACTACTAGTTGGGAAAGTACTTTCTATCTTGTAATCTACATATGTAGACTCGCGAGAATCTCCGAGTGTTCGTGCATTCAATCACTATTAGATTGAGATTGGATAGAGAATTTACCTTTATAGAAAATAAAAAATGCCCAAAACAATTTTTACCCTCGTCAAGAGTATAATATACTATATCCCAAATCCTTCAGAGAGACAATAGGGAAAGGGTACGAATATAGGAATTTTTAAAATCCATTTATTTGATTGATTCATCAATAGTGTTCGCCCAGAATCCCTTTTTGACTCTAGACCATTCATTCTACTATTATTAGTGAGCAATAATGGAATAATTCTATCATAGAGATAAGGGACATAATTCACATGGATATAGTGAGTCTCGATTGGGCTGCTTTAATGGTAGTCTTTACTTTTTCCCTTTCACTCGTAGTATGGGAAGAAGTGGACTTTAGAACCCTCCTAATTTAGTTGAGAAATGAAAAGGTATCAATTGTTTTATAGATCGCTCTCAACGCATTCTTTATTTAAATTGAAATAAATTTCAAATAAAATTATCTTCATTTGAAATTCCATTAGTTTCTAGTGGAGAAATGTATTCTATATGATAAAACAATTATTTCGATTCATTGGAATTGGAATATAAATATATATAAATGTATGAAAGAAAAGATTGGGTCCTACGTCAATTTCAAATATGGATTAATAACTACATATATTGAATTGAAGATAGAAGCTAATATAGCATACCCTTTTTATTAGAAAGTCAAGTACAACTTTATACATTACTATAACACTAATAGAGAGTATGGTAAGTAAGAAAGAAATTTCTTACTTACCATACTCTCGGAAAGGAAGACGCGACCTTGGAGAAATCTTGAATGAACCTACAGTAGTACCTCACGAGCCCAAGAAAACTCCTAATTTCACCCACGTTCTTCGGCACTTGTCAATTCATCACGACTTCAATCTATGACGGGTCAAACTTAATGCCTTCAGGATTAATAACATGACCAAGGAATTTAACTTCTTGTAGCTAAAATTCACATTTTAGGAATTTGGCATGCAATTTCTCTCTTTTCAACGTTTCAAGAATTTCCCATAAGTGCATTTCATGTTCTTCCTTGCTTTTGAATAGATAAGAATATCATCGATGAACACTATGCCGGATTTATCCAACATTGGCCTACATACACGGTTCATGAGATCTATTAAGATCGCGGGTGCATTCGTGAGACCGAAAGTTATGACAACGAATTCATAATGCCCATAACGGGATCTAAAAGTTGTCTTAGGAATATATTCTTCTCGAACCTTCACTTGTTGATAACCCAAACGAACATCAATTTTTTAGAACCATTTAGCGTCTTGAAGTAGGTTAAAGACATCATCAATTCTTGTTAACGGATACACATTTTTCACTGTGGTTTGTTCAATTCACGATAATCAATGCACATTCACATACTTCTATCTTTCTTCCTAACAAACAAGATTGGAGCTCCTCATGGTGAACTACTAGTGTGGATAAAGCCCTTATCGAGTAATTCTTGGAATTGGCTCATCAATTCTTTCATTTCAGATGGGGCTAAACGGTAAGGAGTTTTTGCGATAGGAGTAGCACCTGGTACAAGATCAATACGAAACTCGATTTGCCTTTCAGGTGGAATACCCGGGAATTCTTCCAAAAATACGTCACTATACTCATTCACAACCGGAACTTCATTAACACTTTTCTTATCAATACTAGTATATATTACATGTGCCATAAAGGCATAGAAACCATGTGACAAATATTTCCTATCTTTCATCACCGAACATAACCTAAGTTCACCCTTCTTTTTCTCTCCATAAATAAGGATTTCACGACCCTGAGGATTTACAACTCGTATGAGTTTTTGACCACATAGAATGGCGGCATTATGTTTACCGAGCCAATCTATGCCGATCACTAGTGATGAAGGTGTCCATAGCCAAGAAGAATTCTTCCCAAATGCGTTCTGCAAAGTCAATGTTTACTCTTTTAACTATTCCCCCACAGAATTTGTAGCATTGGAGCCCTCACCCTCTCAAACCCCGAAGTCTTACCAGTTAAGCAAAGGTTGAGAATGGTGATAATATCTCTCCATGGTTGATACATTTCATTGGTGATGACCCCCGAGATCTTTGTGATCTTGCCTGGGTATCCCAATAATTCAACAAATTCCATTAGCTCTACAGCTGTAGGTGGAGTGACGAATTGATTTGCGGGGTGTCTTGGAGTTATTTGTAGAGCCTCCCTGAGAGTGTCTGTGGTAATGTCATAGCACTTGTCTTCAAGTTTACAAGTGTATACGGCTGTGATCTTGTCCCATTCAATAGTATTCTAGAATTGTTGCAGGTATATAGAAGGAATTGTGCAGCGCATAGTTAAGGCACCAAAAAAGTTGGTGTTCTTCAAAAGATCAATTGCTATTCGATAGATGGGATTAGGTTGGTTTCTTTCCACGTCCACAAAGCAGTTGCTTCTAGCTATTTCAACCCATTCCTTATAAGGAAGAATTTCCTCATCCAATAGGTACAGTGGGTGGTGCAGCGGTAGCAAGATTCTCATAAGATGTGGTGCCTGCCATTGTATTTCTGTAGAGCACACATTCAACAACAATATTCGGAAATTTGTAATGTTAGACAAGGTCAGCAGATCAACCATATTGCAACAAAATATCTTAGTCACTAAATTAGTAATTCATGCTTATGACATAGCATACACATATTAGTGAACATGAGATTAATGAGGCAAAGGCACATCAAGCAATGGACTCTCATAAAAACCACATAGAATTGACAGTGAATGATGGTTAAGTGCATAAAGACATAGCAAGTAGACGATCAACACACAAGACCAAAGAATTATAATGATAGATACAAAGTAATTAGCATATAAGACAAATCGCATAAGATCAATCATTATATGGACAAACCGCTTAGGATCAAACCGCATAGAGACAAGTCGCATGGGTCAAACCGCATAGTTCAAAACGCTATGGACAAGTCGCATATATCAAAACGCATACAACAAACCGCACACGTCAAAACGCATTAGGTGAATAAACAGACAAACCGCTTTTTAAAATATTTGAAACGACAAATCGTATTCAATTATTTTAACCGACAAAACGCTTTCAAGCATCATCCCACAAACCGCTTTCAAGAACTTTGAATAGACAACACTCATACAGGCATGACTAACAAACCGCTTTCAAGAATACAACTTGTAAAAACGATTTCAATGAACAGATCTTAATCAATACACTCATCAGGCATCCAAAAGCATCATTATATACCATAGACATATAAACGCACACAATTAATACTAAAATATCATTCAAATCGCTTCGAAAAAAGATTAGAGAGAAAAAAAATGCTTCGTTTGACTGAAATTTAGATAGGTTTGACTAATGGAGATAAAACACATCATTTATACTAAGGACAAGTTATCACTTTTGACACATTTAGTCCCTGCGATTTGACAAATCGCATGCAACACATAGCCAACATCAAACCGCATAAGACATATTGTTTTGGACAAAACGCATCCTCCACTAGGACATGACAAACCGCATACCATATACATGGACTTGACAAAACGCATACCACATGACACATATCAGAACATATTACTCACATAATGCAAGAAGCCAATTCAAACAATACATATAATGCAAGAAGCATAATGACATGTTTTGAACAAATATCTTTGCACCAATTAGTTACTAAGAAACTTATGCATATCTCAAGAAGTCACATAGAGGCAATCATGCAGAGACGAATTGACAGACAGGAATAGCAGTATGAAATTAATTCTCCCCCTCAATCAGTGACACGAATATACAAGAGTGATCATTGATTGAATTAACCCCATTTATGAACCCAAAGCCTTAGAGGTACGTAAGTGTAAATGAAAGAAAATAGACATGTTTTAAAAGAAAACAGTTGAACTTCTGTTCGAACTTCATCTAAAGACCCGTGTCATTATTGAATGACATTTCTAGGACCGTAGATGTTATCGATACCAGAAGACATGCCTTTGAATCTATTTTTGGAATTTTCTAATCTTTCAAATTTGTATGGAATTTAAAGAATTTTGAGAAACTATCTTGTATATGTGTATAAAAAATTTAAAGAAAGTTTATTTATTTTTTATTTATTTTTTTTTTTTTTTTTAATGTATCAAGATTGGATGATCCGTCAACCGATGAGGTACCTGTAAAAGAATGAGGAGTCATAGTACTTGCAAATCAATTTTGACATGCTGAAACTCCTGGATAAATAGGCTTCATTTCAGTTGGAAACCAAGTCATGATGTTCATGATTGAATTGAGCATTGTACCTGTAAAAGAATGAGGAGTCTCTTCACTAATAGCACATGTAGAATTGTATTCAGATGGGTTAGTAGAAGTAGTATCCTGTCCTTTGGATGATTTACAATCAACCCTTGGGATGACATTAGTGGCCATTGTTCTGATGGGAATCCATTTGAATCCAACATTCTTAAAGATTTTTCCAGTAGGCATCCACTTAAGGCAAGAGCTAGGAGTGTTATTCCATTTGGATTCAATGTTCTTAAAAAATCTACCAGTAGGCATCCTCTTAAGACATGAACTAGAAGTGTTAGATCCCTTAGTCACAATAGAAGATGTAACCATTTCCCTATTCTTAATTTTAGACATTTTGCTGTTAACTGGTTTCTTAGGGGAGTGGTCAACCTTTTGATACTTTTTAAGTGCACTAGATGATCTTCTTACATCCCTGATCTTAGGGAATTGAGCTTTAACCTAAGCATTGTCTTTCATTTTATCGGAATGAGTTAGTGAAGTGACTGGTTTTGACAAAACTGTGTTCTCATCAACTTAGGAGGCAAGCCTTACTTTTGAGGGTTTAGATCTTTTTGACATAAATGCATTAGGCTGCCTAACTACAGACCGTTCTTTAGTGATTTGTGAAACTGGCTTCCCTAAGGTTGATGGTTTTGCAAACTTAGTGTTCACACCCTTCCATGTAGTTTTTCTAAGCTCATTTTTTAAGGCAACTATGGCAAAACTCTTATCCTGAAGTTGAGCTTTGAGAACTTCAATGTCTGCTAACAAAGAGCTTGTTTGATCTAAAGACTTAGTTCTATCTTCTTTAGCAGGGACACATTATTCTAAGTGAATCTTTCTCAGAGACTCATTCTCCCTTAATAATTTGGCCACACATAACGCTAATTCATCATTCCTAGCTTTAATGGTATCAATGACCTCTATATCAAGATTGTTCACACCCATATTACTTTCCTTATGCATGTCTGAGATGTGTTTTTTCAGATTACATATTGTTGAGTCTTTGTCCCGTCGAGTTTTAATCGGTTGATTTCAAAAATTCACGTAAATTCGGAATTCGGATTTATGCATGGTTTTGTAGCTTGAAAACTTTCTTCTTTTCGTTGTATTGCAATTTCCAGAGAAATGCAATGTTTTTCAAGAATTGAGTATTTGTTTGAAAGTTTGTCAAAAAATTTCTTATCAACCACGTTATTAGTCATGATATAATTTATATTTGACTCAGCCACAGTTACAGAACATTCATCAGCATTTTGTTCTGTAAGGTCATTAGTTTGCACAGAATTAATCACAGATGGATCATCATTAATAATAGTTACCGAAGGTTTTGCACCCGATGCTTGTTCATTCACCATTCTGCACTTGGCATCCTCCTTTTGTGAGGCAAGAGTTTCTGAACATCTTGTTGCATCCATTTTTGTTGTGTCTGTCATTCTGACTTCAGCAATACCCGATGATTCGACTAATAAGTTTCCTAACTCATCACACCTCTCTATTGACTGCATCCCACATTCATTCATGTAATCACTGTTCTGGGTAGCTTCCTCAATGTACTTATTCACATTGTCCATAAGATGGATAAGTGTCTCAATGAACTCATTGATTTCCATTAAAGAAATTTCAGTCATGTGTTGATCAAAATCTGATGAATATTCCCCACTGATGAACGACTAAAATTGTTTGTAGATTACTTGAAGTGCAGCATTGGAACTATCCTTTTGAACCTTCTCTTTGTCAAGTTGTAGGTCCAATTGCTCTAAGTTTAACAGAAAATTTCCTGTTAATGTGGATAAGTCCTGACGGAAGAGGGCAATACATGTTATGGGTAGAAGTAGCATGAGGTGAGAGTAAAGTTGCTGATAGGGCTCAATACAACATTCCTTTTGCATGGCATTCTGTAGCATGAACAGGTGTAATTCTTTCTCATTGGAATCATAGTATGAAGATCTCAAATCATCATTGGTTGAATCAATCATGGTTAATCTTTCAGAGTAACTAATATTTTCTTTGTTGTCCACAGTATCATATAATTTGAGTACATTTGAGATTACGGGATCGGTGGTGTAAGACATTATGTTAATATCGATGTCAAGTCTTAATTTTCAATAAAATATCGCACTATTAAGCACAAACCGCTTATCAATCCTCTTCGACAAACCGCTCGACAAATCGCACGGATGACAAACCGCTTGATCAACTCGCTTCTTACTCAAATCGCTTTCGCATAAATCACTTATGTCAAACGCTAAGTATCAAACCGACATTACTGACAAATCGCTTAAGAGACAAATCGCTTAAGAGAAAAATCGCTTAAGTTGACAAAACGCTTAACAGTCAAAACGCATAACACACAAACCGCATGATCAGACCAGTTCACCATAGAATCAACAAACAAAAGGGCTTTGGGCTCTTCTGAGTTTAATTCATGAACCTTGTATGCAAAGTATCTGGCCTTATCACATGTCTTCTTTCCTGGGCATTCTCTTGCAAAATGACCTAGTTGTGAGCATTTATAACATTTAGCCTTCCTTTTGTCAAACCTTGCTGAGTCCTTCTGGTTGAATTGGATCTTCCTTCCAGCCTTCTTTTCAAATTTATTCACCCTTACTGAAAGCATTGCCATTTGCCATTTGATATCCAATTCTTCCCCCCCCCATATACATATGGTCATGATGCACGTACGGAGCGCGTTCGGGGTCAAAGGAACTTCCTTTTCGTCGAGCAAGTTTTTCAACCTCCTAGGCAGTTAACCTAATCGTTGTAGTGTAGTATTGGGTAAGCCTCGAGGATTGATATCGTTCTTTAGGGGAATAGGAATGCTAGTAAGAAATGTATAACGAGAAGGTGGGGGTTGAGGATGATTTTTTTTAAATCTTTTTATAGTTTTTTTTAAAAGCTAAGATAAATATCTCGGGGCAATTGGTTGGGGTGGTACTTCTACTAATTACTTCTACTTATCTAATTATCTAATTACTATGGGTAGCTATGTCTATTTTGATGTGTGCTCGTATGATGATTAAAAATGTGTTTACCTAGATACTATTACTCCCTAGTTATCTTTTATTGGTCGGTTGAATTGTCACACCTTATCTTAACGTGTTGTATTCCTGAGGTCGTAGGGTATGCGTAGTCCCTAGTTCTTTGAGGTTATCTCTCGTTTATGACATACGAAATCGTCAAGCCTAGGTTATTTCATTCATAAGCCACACATTCATAAAGCATACTCAAGCATTAAATACAACGAATGATGCCTAGTTGCACTCCTAAGCCAATTTACAATTAAGATAAGAAACAACCTAACAATAATCAATAAATAGGTTTCATAGATCTAAGCAAATACACAAGAAATTTAGCTAGACATGGTAAACAAGCAAGCATACACACAATCAATTGAATATAGGATAGAAATAATGTAACTTTGGATAATAAGACTTATCTCAATGTGTAAAACTGGGTATGGGACCCTAAGATACTGTCCAAATCGGGCTACAAACGATTTAGGGTTTTTTCTCCAAAAGTCTACCTCTCTAAATGCGGAAAAATCAAATTTATATATAGATTTACAAATGTGACGGCGCCTTTTGCATGGGACGCCGTCATTCGCCGTCATTAGGGTTTAAATGGGCCAAGTCATCTATGGGATGGCGTCACCTTAGAGTTGTGGACGCGTCGGTCTTGATTGGGACGTCGTCTTGATTATAGATCCGGGCCGCCTAAGATGAAAACTCGAATGACGCCTCCTTTTTATAGCGTGACGTCGTCAAGTTATGTGAACAAAATTTCCATGAACATTCGGTGCATGTTTTGATCAAGTCTTCATAAAGGGACGGCATCGCCTTTGATTGGGACGCCAGTCGAATTGTTGATCGACTTTGAGTGGCTTCGATCTTGACTTTGCCATTTTGCTTCATGTATTTGCTCCTTTTCGTCCAAATATGCTTCATTCCAGCATTTTGCTTCCAAGAGACCTAAAAAGTGAAAAGGAATGAAATTAAGCAGTAATGGATATAAAAGTGGTCGATTTAGGGCTTAAATGACCCCCTAAAAGCGTACGTTTTAAATCCTTATCAGGTCACAAGTAACATGCCTATAAAAACTTTGAAAGTAAGAGCTTGTAGGTCTGGTCGATTGTCTAGCAACACTTCTTCTCCAACCAGTAGGAACTGGAGAGAAATTCCTTCTACCAGCAGGAATAGAATTACCAACAGGAATTGATGCTGTTCTAGTATACCTACCAGCAGAAATAGGTAATTGTCTACTAACAGTAGTAACAGGTGCTGGTCTAGGAAAGGTAGATTTCCCAGTTCTTATATGTGTTGCTTGGGGTACAAATGGTGCAATTTTGTCAAGATCGGTCCACAAGGGTCTTTGGCCACTATAAACACCCATCTTTTTCTCATAGAAATCACAATATTTAATAAGATGAGAGAAACTACCACAAACAAAACATGATTTATTACCAAAAGAACTGTTTTTAACATTCCTTGTCTTATTACAAAAAACCTTATCACAAGAAAACCTAGGAACAGAATGAATGCTGAAAATATTATCTTCTGAAGTAGTTGTCTTTGAATTGGATTCATCAGCAGCTACTCTTGATAAGAAGTCATCAGACTTGGGTGTGGGTGACTAGTCATTTGAATCACAGGAGGCAAAGTCATTGGTCTTGGGTTCTGAAGACTTGTCACTGAAAGAACAAGAGACAAAATCATTAGATTCACTATTGTTTCAGACAAGTCATTGGTCTTTTTGCCATAGGTCTTTTGTGATTCATCAAAGTCAGTATGGGTGGAGGTAGGCTTAAATTTCCCTGTTATAGGTGGAGAAACAGCATGCATTTCTCCTTCTTTAACAAATTTAACAAGAGTTGTAAAATCCACCTCTTCAGGGGTAGAGTCAAAAATACTTGCCATGTGTGGGTCATAAACTTCATTTTCCCCTATATAGTCCCCATATCTTAACCCAATCTTAGCTCTTATAGACATAGAACTATCAATCAACTTGCCTAAATTTTTAGATGATTCTTTCCATTTATTAAACCTAGCCAAGGTATTATCTAGCTTAGTCTGTAAGTCCTGATTTTCTAAAGTCACCTTAGCATTTCCACTTTCAGAATGTTTCAGTAAGTTAGAAGTGTTTTCCAAATCTCTTTCCAAAACCTTAATCTTTTCCTCATAAGCTAACTGATTAGTTTGGTACCAAGCCTTTTGTTTTTCTAAAGTTTGAAGAATACTCCTATATGCTTGAACTTGAATGTAATACTCTTTATACTGATTTTCTAAATCATTAAATTCTTTTTGAAGTTCAGCATATTTATCATGACAGCCAAAAGGACAAATGTGTACATGAGAAGTGACCCCCATCAAAGCAATTTCTTCTACCTCTTATGTCTCATCCTCTGTCTCATAATCAGAAACCATACCAAATGCTTGAGTAGCATTACTTCCTTCATCTTATCCCTCATGATCAGACCAGTTCACCATAGAATCAACAGATAAAAGGGCTTTGGGCTCTTCTGAGTTTAATTCATGAACCTTGTATGCAGAGTATCTGGCCTTATCACATGTCTTCTTTCCTGGGTATTCTCTTGCAAAGTGACCTAGTTGTGAGCATTTATAACATTTAGCCTTCCTTTTGTCAAACCTTACTGAGTCCTTCTGGTTGAATTGGATCTTCCTTCCAGCCTTCTTTTCAAATTTATTCACCCTTACTGAAAGCATTGCCATTTGCCATTTGATATCCAATTCTTCCAAATCCATCTTATCAATCTGTTCAAATTCTTCATATGCTAGTTGATGTTGTGGTTCACTTTCAGCAACAAAAGAGTGAAGTACATCTTCAATCAGATTACCAGAAGATGAGGTTGATGATGATGAGCTTGGAATATCAGCATATGTCATCTTATGATTAGTACTAGTAGTACCAACAAATGCTGAGTGGGTTGGAGTAATGGAGTTATTCATAGAATAGCTTGAGCCTCCTTTGATGTCTATCTCAAGAGACTTGAGTTTGTTGTACAGGTCATCAAAGTTCAAATAGTCAAGACCACCTTTTGCTTTAATAGTGATGGATACCTGTAACCAGGAGGAAGGCAATGCCCGCAAGAACTTGACATTACAGTCTTCATTATCTGGTTTTTCCTGTAGCTGATTGAGTTGGCTCAAAATTTTCTGGAACCTATCATATCTCATGCATATCCTCAACTTTAACAAACTAAATCTTATCCTGGAATAACTATTTAACTAAACCAGGACTAACTATACTACCAGTAGGAACGACCAGTAGTAACTATACTACTAACGACACCAGCAGGAACTATATACCTGCCAGTAGGAACTATAACTCTACCAGTAGGAACTACATAACTACTAGTATTACAATTTTAACTAAATATTACAAATATTCCTAACAGTTATGGTGTTAAACACACTGAACAAGACATATTAAACAGAAATATAGTACCATGGGTCGGTGGTAAAGTTTCACATGGTAGTACTTTATGATATATGCATAGACATGTCTTTAAAAAGTCAGTAGCTAGAAAAGTAAAGTAAATTGTATTGGATAAAAATGTAAAAACCGTCCAACTACAATCCACCAATAACAATAATCACCTATCAGGCGAATACATTTTTTGGAGCGAGATTATGGTAGGCGAATGGAAAATGAAAACATTGATGGTGAAATATTTTGGTCATTTTGATAAAACATTTTAAAAAAGTTCAGTCCGGTAAATCACTCTCTATAAAGATTATTTAAGTAATTTGCTTCAATTCTAAACTATGTTTTGTAATTTTAAAGTTAACATTATCAATTTTTAACTTTGTTCCTATTTTTATTCTATAGTATTTGCAACTGTAATAAACCTATTAAAATTTATTGTTTTCCATTTTCAATAGGGATATAATTCATGTTCGTATAGCTCGAAAAAATATGCAACCTCATATTGTAGGAAGTCAAATCTAACATAAATTTGTTTCTCTAAAATCGATTACTATAATTATGAGAGGCCCACTTTTGTGAGCCCTTATGATTTTTAGATTAGACAAAATATAACTCATATGCTTAATGTATAATGAGACAATGAGTATTACTAAAAAAATAATCTAGGAATAATATTGCTAAGATGAAAATATGAGTTTTTTTTTACCGGAAACTCACGATCTCACATTATAAATATAATAGATCAATCTCACAATGTCCTAAACAGGACTTGTACTCGTAGTCATTTGGTTGGGAACATTATCACATACGAGGTACTATTTTGACACAAGCCTTTTTCATATTTATGCTAATATGATATCCAATTTGAAAATGTACCGATATTAAAAACGTGCATTTTTGAAAGTGTTCTTCACATGTGACTTATCATGAGACATTCACAGATTAAAAATAGAAATGAAAATTGGTCAAAAATATATCATGCGAACTGGCAAGTCCATCATATCGCGTAAGTAAAAAAATACCCGTTCTTTGCCAAATGTGGAATATCAAGTATGTGGTAGAATTTTCATTTGAATCAACTTTGACTTTGACTTATATTAGTTTTGGGATTATAACTTTTCTTTTGGGAAAATGTTCCCTGCTGTTGGCTGCAGGGATGTTACATGCTGCAAGGCTATCAAGAATGACCAATTATGCAAAGTAGTAAATGTTGAATGGTAAAAAATGTAAGCTGTAAAATTATTTTCTTTTTGTTGCAGATATGTTGGGCTGCTGTTTGCAGCAGCGATGCTTTGCCCTTTTCTTTCTTATAAAGTAGATGTTTGGCGAATATAGTTGTAAAACATATTGCCAAATAAACTTTTTATCAAAATTGTTTAATGTAAACACTAATCGCTCTTAAATGCTCCACGTCAAATATAAAAATGTTGTCAACAAAGACTGTTTACCTGCATTCTGTTGAGGGACGCGGGGCTTTACATGAAAACAATTGAAGTTATTATGTTATCTCTTTAAACCGGTTTTAGCTTTTACTTATAAAATATATCAAAGTATACAAATAAATTTTAAGTACTAAGCTAATAATATTATATTTTTATCTAACACATTATAACAATGTTTTGAAACCCAGTTCGATCCGACCGATTCAACCGGTCGAACCGGGTGTGGCAAAAAAAGGGTAAAGAAACCGAGTTTTTAAAAACGGGTTAACCAGTTAGACCCGTCGAGTTTTAAGTGAGCCGGTTTTCGAAACCGATCGGGTTTGTTTTTTTTCATTTTTTTTATAAAAAACCGGGTTGACCCGGTGGTCGAACCGGTTGAAAAAAATAGTTTTTTAATAGAAAACTAGGTTGACCCGGCGGTCGAATCGGTAACTCGATGACCCGATGACTCGACCAGATCGATTAAAAACCCAATTTTCCAAACATTGCATTAGAAGTTACTTGTAAGAAAGAAATCAAAAGTCTTGCCAATCTAAGTTATAAATAAATGTTAAACTGACTAACTTCAAATTATACAATTTTGAACTTAACGGTTTTTGTATATGAGGTAAGTATTTATGCAACTTTTTCATTAGGGACGGTTTTGTAAAGTCAAATAAGTAACAAGAGCTATTTATGTAACTTTTCTTTATACAAACAGTCCCTAGATCTAATCCATAGACTGTTTATGTAATTCCAAATTACGACAGGGTCTTTTTTTGCAATTTTGTAGGTCTGTTTATACAACACATTTGAATTTAGGGGATTATTTTTGCCAAATTTGTTTGAAGTTTACTATTTTGTGAATAGTAAACATGTATGAAATGTTTATATCTAAAATTAAAACTCGTCGAAATAGCTTAAATACTTTTCTCTTTTGAAATAAGTTGCATACAAGTTTTATGCAAGGATAAAGATCTTTTCATGTTAATTTAAACATGAGTGGTAAAATTGTGCATTTATGATTGTACATTCGCATTATTGTAAAATATTTATTTTATTTTAATTCATATATGCAATCATAACATGTACAACTTTACCTCTCATATTCAAATTCAAATGAACATGAAAGGATCATTCCCTTTATCTAATGACGAGAATTCCTTTATGTGGTGGAGTATCAAGTATGTAATAAAGACTACGAAACTTAACCACAACCAAGTTGAAATAGCTTGAATACTTTTATGGGGGATTACTATTGTGACAATTCTTAATTTTCCTTTATCTAATGACGAGAATTCCTTTATGTGGTGGAGTATCAAGTATGTAATAAAGATCTTGTGTGGAAACTTAACCACAACCAAGTTGAAATAGCTTGAATACTTTTATGTGTCGATACTTGTATTTTATATACTTCCTTAGTTTGCAAGCGTAATTTGATACCAACATTACTGCAAAAGTTGCTTGTGATGGCTACACAAGTTTTCTAAAAGCTTCTCAAGATTTCTATACCAAATTTGAGTTTGTATTGAGAACCAAAGGGAACGGTAAACTCACACGTCGATAATTTAGCTTGAAATTGTACAATTTTCGCAATAAGTAATTGTGTACCGCTATAAGATCAGTACATTTTTTCATAAAACTTAAGAATGCAAAGCGAACTTTTGTCAAAAGAAGTTGGCAACCCAAAATTTACAACGTTGTACACTTCGATGATACGTATGTCAACGGTCATTAGTTTTCCATTGGCTTAATCGCCTTGAGCCAGTTTTCTTTGAAGCCTTGAAACACCGCCATTACAACTCCGCCATAACCTTTCTTTTAACTTAGATGGTCGTCGTGGTTGGTCCTCTTCGATCTCCTCTTTTTCGATAGACACTCTCCAAATCTTCACTGACCTATCCAAACTCCCACTATACAAAGTACAAGACCTTTCACCCATTCTGCTACCTAGATTCATATCTACAGCTAAACACTTAACGGGCCCGCTATGTCCACTCAAAACATACATACATTTATGCTCTCCCCCCTCTTCTCTACGCCACACGCATATATTTGTATCTGCTGAACCACTAAAAACCAAATTACCCGTTGCTGCTAAGCACAGAACCGCGAGTTTATGACATCTCAAAACAGTCCCACTAGACAAAAACTTATCGCGTTCCCAAAAATGCATAAGCCCGTCTGATAAACCCGCATAAACCACGGTCCCACACGGATTAACAACTAATGATGTAACTGCAGAATCCTGTTTTAATAAAGTGCTCAAAAATAAATGTTTTGTTCTTTTTCCAGGCATTTCTCTTCGCCATACTTTAACAACCCCATCAGCAGACCCCGAGAATACAAAATCATCAAACCCAGCCACGACAGCGTTAACAGCATCATCGTGAGCGGGAATGGATTCCAAACATTTGAAATCTGATACTTTCCATACTTTAATTGTCTTATCCCATGAACCTGAATATAATAATGTATGATCTTCGCTTAAACTAAGACTGGAAATAACATCAAAATGTTTGATCCATATCGCGCTATGATTTTTTCTCACCTCAGTGTAGTTTTTCGGTTTTATTGATTTTTTCATGATGGAAGTAAAATTTGGCGAAACGATGATTTTCTTATGAACGCTAGGATTAGAAGTTGATACCTTCCAAACTCTAATTTTCCCGTCACGATGACCCGTAAAAATCTTATCGTTCACAATTACAATAGCTTTAACTAACCCGCTTGAGGATTTAAAACCAGAAAACTCCTTACGGTTCTTCCAAACGCGAATATTCTTGCTATCTGATCCTGTGTACAACATGTCTCCTTTCGTAGCTAATGAATATATATTTCCTTCTTCACGAACAAGAGAAGCGATTAATCCCGTGTAATGAGAATATAAATCTATGGAATCAGGAATTTGTTGTTCGCGATATGACCAACGAGAGCTTGCTATGGGTGATGTTTGTGTGGAGCTCAGTTTATACGAATATGAATCCCATATATGGTCGTTTTCGTATGGAGACTCATTGTCTGAGGATGCTTGTTGAGAATCGGACCTGCTATTGGAGCGGAAATGAAAGCGTTCAAGGGATTCATTCGGATGATGATTTGGGTGATTATGATTATGATCGTCGTTGTTCGTTAACATGGTGGATTTCTGTTGTGTTACATTGTAATTGTTATGCAAATCCAATCCTCGTGCTGGATTTATCATGATTTACAATTTGTGCTCGTTATCTTCTCACAAATGATTATCTTTAATCAAAATTGTTGTATATAAACCATCATTAAGAATTTTAGGTGTTTGGAAAATTTGAGGAAACCAAAGGTTTACAAGAGAATACGAACATTCAAAATGTCAACACGAAAAAATTGACAAGAAGTTGCGCAGAAAATTTTGGTTGTACACCTGTTAGAATAACGTCTCAAAATGCAATATAATGTGGATTTTGCATATGGTTTGATAGAATCTAAGGTGTTTCTAATATTAGATTATGGACATTAAATCTACACTCCAAACTCTAATATTAGAAAAAGATCGTTAAAAGAATGTACATGGTCATATCACTTATTTAATGGAGTATAGTTTCGTCACCTACATCCCTGTCACTATTTACAGATGACCAATTTGAGGTTAAAAGGTGCATCAGTCATACATTTAAGTAAGTAGTCAGTCGATGCAATTCCTAGGAAGAACCATTTAAAAAAATGGCAATATAATTCATATACCTGAGAGTAGATGAAAGGCCTCTAAAGTATTGCACAAGCTTCACCAAGTTGTGTGGTCATGGACCCAAGACCCAACTATCCAACGGTACAAAATCATAACGCATCCAGCACCGTCTCTTGATTACAACACTTTACCATTCTGGCTGTTGTATTATAGATTACTCTCAGTTTATAGTATGCAGATTCGATGAGGTTAATGTTATTTCGAGACAACTTTGTAAAATATTGTGCTTCATTTCAGGCTGTCATAATACTGAGAACAGACTATATTCTTTCATATACGCAGAGCATGTCACCCCATCTAACGGGCTTTCACGATTTCCTGGAAACAACCTTGACTCAACAACTCCTGATCAACATGAGTCTTTGCTCAGGTACCTTATTTCATCATGAATAAAACCTTTTATGCTTTGAATTTATATCATTTGATCTTGCTAAATATAACCTATATTCTTCATGCATCATACAGGTTTCAACTAATAAGAATGCAAGCAAGGGACCTAATCTTCTGTGTAAGGGATTATGACATTGACCAGCATACCACTGATGAAGATGGGAGTACAGTGAACAAGATGCTTCAAAGCAGGGAAGTTTTTGAGACCACTGTAACGCACCCAAGCTACGATCAGATTAACTTTCTTTTACTACTAAATAATTTCACATTTTTTACGAAAAAATTATACAGGTTCCTCTAACTTCATGTGACTGATTCAATGACTTCTTTTCTGTAATGAGCCGCAGCAATTACAACCACAACATCATCATCAGCAGCAGCAGCAGCAACATTGACCATAACCCTTCCATGGGACAAATGACTTCACATTATGTTGCAGTTTGAGACTGTTTTCATCACTCACTGGTTGTAAACTGTGTTTCTGTGGTGACGGGTTTGCAGCCTGAAAGCGTCCATGAGACACTCAAGTATGCAAGCAAGATACTGAAGTGGGGTGAAGAGAAACATGCTTTCAGTGTTGGTGGATACTCTGTACAGCACAGAAACAAGTTTGTATTCTCTGTGATACAACCATAGCAGACTTTTTAAATGGATCACTCCTAGTTCTAAAGATGTGTATCGCATACATAAAAGACAAAAAGAGTAGCCTTTTGGGTTGTGGGCTACTTATAACTTCCATCATGGTTCTACCTTGATCCGAAATGGGTATCACAAACTCACACCACTGATATCTGATCTACATAAAAACCGACGATATGTAGCATATGATGTTTCTTATTGATACTTGAAACAAATAATCCACAAGTATTCTATTTACAGTTTATCCTCTCCCTTGTTAGCCTTGTATCTGGCCTAGCAGACGCTACCAACATCAAAAAATACAGAATTACAAAACTGTGCTTGTTAATTATGTCAAAGATAACCCTGATGCAATTTTGTGATATTTTGCACATAAACTATTTTTGTGACTCTTGCTAATGAGTTTTCTTAGTCGTCTATGAAACTAAACCTAGCCTGTTCATCTGCACTCAACAAAATATTTTTACAGGCCCAACCTAGTTCGACCATCTTATCATCCAGCAACTCCATATCTTCTCTTGCAGATTGCTTGCGCTCATCTGCTACTTTGAACCAGTCTGTGTACGTGCCACAAGGTTGCCGCTCACGCATGTAGCATGCCTTCATCATATGAACCATAAACCAAACTCAAAATCATTGATGCAATACACATATTACATATATATGGGACAAAAATAATAATTGAAAGAAAGTTCCGTACCTGTAAGAGACCCATTATGATATCTGCAGTACTTGCTCCTTCACGTAAACAAAGAAGAATACCCAGCGATGTGGTGACTATAATGAGATATTGATGTTGTGGCACATTGAAAACGAAAAGGAAAAAGATATAAATACGTACTTCAGTTCTTTGAGATCCATGGAAGCGCTCCTCAGTGCATACAAAGTAAAAATCGTCTTTTCTTAAATATAGCATTGCCATCATTGATATATTTGGTATTTAGCATATGGGATTCAAGGAACCAACCCTTATAGGCCATTTTACACTACCTGTAATAAAATATGCAACACTTAAATTCTAAACAAACTTAGTTACATAACTCTAAAGGTCGTGATCTAACCTTTGCTCGAGAATAAACTGATCCCTTCCCTTTTACTTACTTCTGCTGGTGATGGGACATATCCCAGCTTAATCCATGTATCTATAATCATCTCAAGCCTATCCTACACATCAAATTCGGATAAATTAAGTACTAGACACAACTTGTAGAGGTTTAGTAACAGGTAATTTGTCTAACCTTAGTTAATGTTTGCAAATGCACGTGTTTCAAACTCTGATATATCCCGTATAGATCAATGACTGTGAAAATTGGGTACACGACAAAGGGTAAAGCTGCTTGCAATCTTCTTGCATAATTAAAAAGTTAGGTGACGTTAAAATGTATTCTTTTTATCATTAGTATTAAAACCCATAAATCTGAGGTCAGGAAAGACGAACCTTTGGTTGTTCTTTACTGTAACATTTAAGGCTGCAGCCAGCAAAAGACCAAGGTTGTCAAAGCAGACTGTTTGAATCTAAAAGAATAAACTTTTAATCACATTGACAGAGTATGTAACGTATAAATATATGAAAAAGAGAAAACACCTGAGTGAAACAAGAACCAACCTGTGCCTTGGCAGAAACTTCACCAAGGTTATCTGCTACTGCAAAGCTCCGATGCACAGCAGTCTGTTGGTCCAGAAATCAATAGAGAACTTTCTGTGAGTATTGAATGACATGCTAAAATGGTTTATATATATTAATGTTGTCATGTGGAAGCGACTGGTAATTCAAAAAACATATATTGGGAAGCGGAATGATTTAACTTACACCAGTAGCTAACTAGCTAGGTAACACGCGAGGCTAATCTGCTTAGCAATGTTTGCTATTGATGCAAGAAGCAAAAAGTATTGTGGAAAAGCAGGAGTCATCAACTCAACTCCAATGCTCAAACTGAAAACAACGGATGTCGAGAACCTAACTCTCTTCAATTAAGACAATAAACATTGATTTAATACACTTCACATCACATTTATAAGCATAATATTGATTAATGAGTTACAAAACTAAGTACACCTTCAAGTTTGTATCAAAAGCAGATGCTAGACAAGCTGTGTAGATGCACCTACTTAACCGTCCAAGACCATCTTTCAAAACCCAATTCAAGGCTGCTGCTGATGGAAGTGAACGAGCGTATCCAATTCCAATTGCCCTAAACATTGCCTATAACCACATTGAGCAGACATAATAGTCAGATTTATTCCAACCAGCCAAAGTAATTAGAGAACAGAGTTAAAAGCAAATAAGGCATTCATTGCAGCAATATAAACAAATGCGTTGTTATATCTAGAAAACAATCAGCTTAAGAAATCACAATTGAACAGAAATGAAACCCTGTACCTTGATATAGACCATATACTCACAATGATGTATTCGAAAACAATATAAGCATATGCTGATGCAAAAGAGATTTAACAACAAACCAACACATTATGAGCAGAAAACATGGCATACGGGCGTAACTTTTAATCCAAGAGGAGTTTCGTAGCACAAGACCAGACCACGGAAAGGTTGTTTTGGGCCATATGCCTAAGTGAAAAGAACAACTAGCAGGCTTCAGTTCTATTGTTTAGGATCAGTTCAATAACTTTCGCAGAGGTGGCAATTTCAACCCATTTATATACATTGAGTTGATATGGTTTTGCATATCTAACTAGTCATAAAGGCTTGAGCATAACAGTTATCCAGAATGTATTCAAATGCCTAAAACGTATTAAGCCGTTTTTTCATAAAAATAAAATTATAACATCATCAACGTGATCAGAAGAATTTTGTAATCATCATTAATTTAAAACATTAAATTTTAAAGATATAGTAACACCAAAATTTAAAGGTCTGCCCAACCAACCTTTTTTCGACCCACACTAAAACAAACCCATTTCGACCAGCTACATAACCAGCGCATTTTGCCATCGCTAGTACTAATCGCACCAAACCAGAAATCTCAATTGATCACACACTATCTTAATGACCAAATTTGAGTAGAATTGGTAGAATTTTGAATTTCCTCAAAACCTGTCAAAATTAGCAATGCCCTATGCAAAGTACTAATTCCTGTATATATCATTGCCATCCTTGTAACACATCTAGCATGTTTCTTTCTTGTGTCATATGCATATTTATACACACATATAATCCCTTATCCACAATTACAACCTTTTATCCATAAAACTATAACATTTTGACACCAAGTAATTTGCAAAGAATATATAACTTATTCAACGTAACTGAACAGTTGTATACCTGTGTAGCAAGCACCTGAAGAGCAGAACTAAACACTCTATGCAAAAACTTCCATTTCACATACTCCAAATAACTCTCACTAACCTTTCTAGGAAACAAAAAATTCCTAAAACTCAAACCACACCTTTTCAAAAACCTCTTAAACCCATCCTCCAAATCACCAAAACCATCAAAACTAATATCATTCCCATCAACAGAAACCAACTTCAAATCATTTCCATCCCAAAAATACCTTGAAACACCATCAGATTGCTTAATATCAAATCCCTCGAGCAAAGCAAAACCACCCTCGAGCAAAGCAAACCAAAGAAGTACTTATTGGTGTAAGAATAATGTCTTACAACCACGTTCTTGTACACGAATTAACCAAACGAATCAGCGATTGCTAGATCTAACACAAGTCCTCGTTTAAGAAAAACGAAACCAAACTCCCTTACTTTGGGGTGTTCGGCCGAATGTGGGACAAGAGAGAGAGAGAGAGATCTAGGGTTAATTCAATGCACAAGTGTATGAAACCCTGAACCTACCCTCCTTATATACTAGTAGGTAAAACTTAGAGGACAAGTTAGGGAACCAGGCCTTGAGAGACCCCATGGCGGCCACCATGAAAGCCCAAAGCCCAATCCTTAACTTTTCCAAGTTTCCAATTCTAGTCCTTCTCTTTCCATTTAACGGTCGTTAGTCATTTTTCGTTAAATACTTAACGATCGTTAACCGGACTTAATGTGTAATAATTAATCGTAAACATAAACATTAATTATTAACTTTAATTCTCATTCGCTAATGTGTGCAATCCGTGGTCACGAGTTCGAATCCGGACATTCACATGTTTATAAATATATACATTTCCAACGACTCCCGGCTGGATATGTTTACAAACGTGAAATGACATTGGTTAGCGTCTAGCAACACGCCAATGCCCCCAAGATAACTCGTGTATGGTTTTCGGAGAAAACCAAGTTTGATGATTCATCATCATATTCATCCTTTATTTCTAATACCATGTTAATAAGAATATGGATCTTACTCATTTCTTAATTAACTATTCATTTCTCGCTTTATATGATTGAGTAAGATTACCAATTCTTTAATGAAGACCTTGGGTATGGCCATACAAACATCTTAACAATCCTACGAGGGGCCCAGTAGTATTATACTTCAAAATAAATTTGAAGGAAACAAATCCCATTTGACTACAAGCGAGATTCATAAATTTCGCAACACTTACGAAAATAACCCTTATAACTACCGATTCGTGTAGCGTTAGATTGCTTCACAAAATGCACTACATCCATGACATATCTCTTGTATCTCAAGTCGAGGATAAATATCCATGATATACTTAATGACAAAGATCCATAAAGTATCATCATGTGAGTGGGATAAGTCCTATATTCAATTCATTGAATATCATCTGAAATTAGTCATGCTACGCATCAATATACTTTCAAGTATATTCTAACTAATACTCAGATTTGTCTTAATTCAATATCATTCCCATGTTATTGATTGACAAAGGACTATTTAGAATAACTTAAGTTATTCAAGGATTTAAACATGTAAATATAGGACAACATCATAATAAATGAATAATAAACATAACAAAAATACTTTATTTCATTTCAATAATAATGTTTACAATATCCTTTTATCTAAAATACTTAGTCACGAGATGGGCATGAAACTACTAGCTAAACGAAGTCCAAACTTATCGACAAATGATTAAGTTTTTCACTGTAAGGCCTTAGTTAACGGATCCGCTAGGTTATCACCGTGTGAACTTTGAGCAACTCAATTTCACCTATCTCGACTTGCTCTCGAACATAGTGATATTGTCTAGGATAGTGTCGGTGCCCTTCATGACTCCGGGTTCATGGGCAAAAGTAATTGCGGTGAATTGTCACAATATACTTTAATAGGATTTTCAATCGACGGCGATAACACCAAGCCCGAAACAAACTTCCTTATCCAAACAGCTTCCATGGCGACCTCGAAGCCGCTATGTACTGCTTCAGAAAGCGAGACATTGCAAGTGTTGTCATTTCTTACTCTTCCAATCCACAACACCTCCATTGATGACAAAATGTAACCCGTTTGAGACTTCGTATCATCTTTGTCACACTTCCGGGATGCATCGCGATAACTGTAATGAGACGATTCGCTCGGATTTCCTCCATACACTATGAACATATCTCTTGTAGCCCTAAGGTACTTGAGAATATGCTATGACGATCGGTGAATTTCACCGGATTACGTTGATACCGACCGGTCAAGTTTTGAGCAAACGCCACATCGGGCCTTGTGCATCGTCGCGTGCATGATAGATCCTACACCAAGCATAAGGAACTTTCTTCATACGCGCCACCTCGGCAGTGTTGAAGCACGACCTTGGTCGCTCAAACCATGATTCACTTGCATTGGCAAAATCCCTTCTTGAATTTTGCATATTGAATCTCTTCAATATTTTGTCAATGTAAGCACTTTGGCTTAAACCAATTAGCCTTGGTCTATCGGTGAGATCTTGATTCCGAGTATATATATGCTTCCCTAAGTCCTTCATCGAAAAACATTTACCAAGATAGGCTTTCACCTCATTCGGACTTGGTATATGATTTCCCATGATTAATATGTCATCGACATACGAACAAGGAAAGTAACATGACTCCCACTAGCTTTGTGATATACACATGGCTCATCAAGATTACGAGTAAATCCAAAACTTTTGATTTCTCCATCGAATCTTTTATTCCATTGCCTTGATGCTTGCTTTAGTCCATAAATGGACCTCTTAAGCTTGCATACGGTTAGGAAATAATTTGATGCGTGCCCAAACGGTCAAGCTAAATCACTCAAGCCCGCCGGCTTGAATGGCGGACCGTAATCGACTTAAACCGCTCAAGCACGAATGCAATGAAGATCTGAGGAGTATAGAGTCTCCCCGGGTCGTTATGTCCCAGCGAGCTATGCAATGGATTATCAAACGTTTAGTGATCGAGGAATTTGAACAGGAAAGGAGAATTTGGATTTATTATGACTAAGGAAAAAGGACATAAACTACAAGGGTTAAAATGAAAATTAAAGGAAATTAAAAAGATTAAAAATATTAAATAAACGCTATCACTATAATTAAAATGATGTTTTTTGTTTTTATGTTTTACGAAACTGAAATTAAGAACTACGCGACGTACAACTAAAAACGTGAAACTTACACAATATAAACCCTAAAAATATGAAAAATACATTTTTACAATCCTAATGATAAAAGAAAATTTATGGAAAAGAAAATTATTTTAAAACTAATTATCTAATTAAAACTATTTTAACTATTAATTAATTACCTAAAATACAAGAAAATGTGAAATAAGGCTAGAAAAATAAGATTAAGACTTAGAAAAATCTAAAATATTAAAATAGAATTTTCAAAACTATTTTGTAATTTTTCGATTATTTTTCTATTTTCTATGAATTTTAAACTATTAAAACTAATTAAATCACTAAAAATTACCAAATGAACTATGAAAAATATGGAAAATTACTTTTCTACTTTTTATATTTATCTAAGCCTAAGAAAAATGAAAACTTATTTTTTTGAACCTTTTCTGAATTTTTTGTATTAAATGCTATTTAAAAAGTGCTAAAAACTAATTAAAATCAAGAAAAATAGCAAAACAGCTTATAAAAATCTGAAAATTTCAGGTAAACTCTAAAATAATGTTAAGTAGCTAGGAAAATTGGAAAAACAGTATGTTATGTGGAGAAAATTGAAACTGATGAATCAAGTGCTTATTGAAATAAGCACTTGATAAGCAAATGAGCAAATAAGCTACCACACTGGAAACAGAAACTATGGAATACTAAAAATGACCAAATGAACCAGAAATCAACAAGCTATAACTGCTGAATATCAAAATACAAGGATTTGATGATTATGATATTAAGCTAAAAACAGAAATGGGCATCAACTTGCAGTCAACAAATAAGCACCCAAATAAGCTTAAAAGCAAAATCCAAATATTGATACCTCAACTAGACCTAAGTAACTATTTGTAACCAAAAGACCAGGTTTTAACAAGCTTTAATAAGCTCTGTGCAAGCTTGGATAAAACTGAGAAAACTCAGTTATAGGGACCCTTGTGAGCAGGGCAACAGGGCCTGCTTTTGAGCTTATACACAAGCTTATCCAAAGGGCTTGAGCTAAAAACAGATATTAGGTCCTAAAGACCACCTAGCCAACTGCTTATATCCAAAAAATGAAACCCTAAAAATCTCTATTGACACCTGTGCAGATGCTGCAATATCTGCACAAATCCAAGTTTTGACATGTTTTGACTTTTTGAGACAGATAAGAACTTTGACTTTGATGAAGTTTGATCCAATTTTTATGACTTATAATGAAGTAATATGATGTAATGAATACAAGGCAAGCAATGTTTAACACTTTTAAACTCAAATCAAGATTTTGCACACCCAAAAATTCCAACAGTGGCTGAATGAGATAGATAAACCAAGGTTTTGACTTTGGAGTTATGCAGGCACAAACTTAATGACTCAAATGAGTTACTCAGAACTAAACAAACTTGAACCAACACAAAGTTAACACTGAATTTACTTCTGAGGCAGTTAATACAGTAAACCAAACACCCCTTAATGTACTGTTTTGCAAATTAAAATGAGATCACAACTGACTAAGCATGCATAAGTGATCAAACTAGATTCTCTTAACCTAATTACTACTTTTAAGCAGATTAACTCACGGAGACCACTTAAAGCAGTTATGCAAAAGAATGATCTTGAACTTACAATTGGTCCAAGGCCACAATGGCCTGCCAACTATGAAACCAGAGAACTCTAACCTATCCAATTCAACCCACTAGTCCTAAATCAACCCACATCCAGCTCTGCATCACCCATGATTCATTCCACACCCATTTCCATGATCAGTTGACTTTTGTTGACTAGAGTTCAAATTTGTTTAAAACTTAAGGACAAGCTTGCAGAAAGCTATGACAAGCTAGTACAAGCTTGTTTGAGATACCAAATAAGCTGATTGAAGCTTGGGACTTAGATTTTGAAAATGAAAAATGCAACAGTAGCTTAAAATTTGAAACTTGCACATAAACTTGGGCCGATATTGGAAATAACTTGCAATACACTGAAGAGTTTTTGATTAATACAAATAAGCTGAAAATTACAACTACAATTTATCTAAAACATGATAATTAAAGAAACGACATACAATTTTATAAAAACTAAAACTACTCCTCTTGTTGCACCCTCTTGGCCTCTTTTATGCACCAAAGTCTTTTCTCTCACCTTCTGAGTGGATCCCAGCAGCAATCTCCACCATTCATTGGCTAGAATCAATCCTGGCCGTTTATGTGTTTTTGGCGCCAAAACTGGGTTTGACACTTTAGACAGGGAAAGGGGCGCATTTAATGCGTTTGTAAGGTTGGTGAGGAGGGGGGAGACAAATGGTGGTGTAGGGTGGTTTTAGGTGGGTAGAGGTGGTAGCAGACAGGATGGTCGGGGGACAGGGAAGAGGGGGCGGGTTTTGTTTATTTTAAATCCTGTTGGGTGGGTTGGTCGGGTTAAGGTTTTGGACCGGGTAAAGATTTTGGGCCAGGGGATTTTATTTTGGGCTTGGGTAAATACTAGGATCCGTTTGGTTTGTTTAGGATTAATAAACACAAGGACCATATTTGCAACTTCTCAAAACCAAAGGACCAGTTCTGTAATTTATGAAAAGTAGTCAAAGGGTTGGTCTTGCCAACCTTTAATAATCCAAGGACAATTATTGCCAATTGTGAAATTCCAAGGATTAGTTTTGAACAATTTTGGATTTTCGTGGACTAAGCGTAATTTTCTCAAAACTTTTAGATTTTCCACCAAAGGACTAAATATGACAATTTGTGATTTTAAAAGACCTTTGGTGACTTTTCTTTGAAATTTTGGCTCGGGGACTATTTTGACAATTTTATAAACTTGGGGACTCAAACCGTAATTTTGCAAATTTGATATGTTTTTCATCCGATTTTGATATTTTGCATTTAAAACACATAAAACACGATTTGTGATATTTTGATCATTTTGATGTGTTTCGAGTGTTTTCGAGATGATTTTGCAGTTTATTTTGTACAAAAATGATGAGTATTTACACACTCATCAATCCCCACATCGAGATATTGCTAGTCCCTAGCAATGATTTGAGAAAACATAATGGATTTTAATCTCTTTACCAAAAGCCATCACTTACGAGTAGCCAAATGTTTGAGTTCAAGTAAGAACCATGGTACACCGATAACCATGTGATTTTGAGCAAACCACCGACTTTCAAGCTGATTTGATTTTGTCTTTACGGAAGCCGTGCCATACGGACTAGCCAACTCTTCACTTTTAGGATATGGTGAGTCGAATACCATACAATTTTGGGCAAATTGCAAGCGTCAACGGATTTGAGATATCTTTACCAAGAGCCGTTTGCTCTGGATTAGCCAATCCTTTAGTCTTACGTACATGGCGGATGATAACCAAATGAGAAAGTGTAAAACACTTACTCCAAAAAATTTTGGCCAAAAGCGGGGATTAGCGGTATAATTACATGATAAAATTCGTGAGAATCCCCCACACTAGAGATGAATATTGCCCTCAATATTCAAAGTGCAAGCGGTTATGCGAAACAAAACGTGAAAGAGAAATACTACGGCCATTATTTAGAAAGATTTTTTTTTTTTTTTTTTTTTTTTTATGAAACATGTGGCAACCCCCCACACTAGGGTGGTAGAAAGAGGTAAGAAGAGAAATATGGGTGAAAACCCATATGGCATGCTCTTGTTTTGATTCCAGTCGCTAGCTTGACTCGACCCGTATTCATTTGTTCATGGGAAAGTAACGTGGAAAACCAATCTCGATCGGACTTTCGTTCACAATGTTAATGAACATATGAACATCGAAAGTTCCACACCGCGAGATATAACCGCGGTATTGTTTAATAGCGAAACTATAAAGGATGATACCGGGTCAAAGATGGTGTCCTCATTCCCGAAGAGAAAGGAAAGAGCAACCACACCATCTCGTGAAGAATGGAATAAAGACGTGCATGAGAATGCATGTCCATTCCTCACAGAGAGAAGCAAGTCACCGTTTTGACATCTTTAAGCTTAAACTTGAAGCTTAGATGGTGATTGTCAAGAAGATGTCCCGGAGGAGGGTGGAAATGGTTCTTCAATCAACAAACTTTCCGTAAAAGGATGTCTCCCTCCGGATCAAGGTAAGTGTTATCAATTCCGTTGGAATTGACTCATGATAACGCTTCACGCGTCGTCGGGGTCAAGGAAACTTCCTTTTCTTCGAGCAAGTTTTATAACACCCAGGCGATGAACCTAATCGTTGTAGTGTAGTAATTAGGGTAAGCCACGGGTATTGATATCGTTCTCTGGGGAATAGGAATGCTAGTGAGAAGTTACTACGCTAAGGTTGAGGTTGAGAAGATTATTTTGTATTTTTATATTTTTGTGGAAATGGAAAAGGCACGAATCTCGGGTATTGGATTTGGGGGTTGGTATTGCTACCGATTACTCTACTATTATCTAATTATCTAAGCTAAGGTTGTGATAGTCTATGTCTAATTGATGTGTATTAGTATGATAGTTTAAAGATGTGTTTACTTAGGTTTTACTACTCCTTAATTATCTCCTATTGATGGTTGATTTGTCGTCCTTATTCCTAGTTGCGTTGTGATTCTAAGGCTATAGGGCGTGCTTGTTTTCTAACTCTTTGAAATTACCAAAGGGTCTTGTTTACAAATCCTCTAGTGATTTATAGACGCCTACTCTACGGTTGTCCTTGAATACTTTATCCTACAATTACCTAGATAATTATATTCTAAAGTTCACAAAGAAATTTCAAGCATTAAGTACAACGAATAATCTAGCGCACTCTAGATCATTAGTCAACTAAGATAAGTATCAACCAATCAATGTTCAATAATTAAGTTTCATATTCCTAAGCAAACACACAAATAAATTAGCGGACATGGAGAACATGCAAGCATACACAAATAATCAAAGACATAATTAAATTGATGAAGTAAATACTTATCTTGATGTATAATAGGGTTTAGAACCCTAAAATCTCGCACAAGAAAGCCTTGGTTCGGTTTTAGGTTTTACTCCAAAAGACTACACACAAAACGAAAAATTGGATTCTATATATAAGATTACATCTGCGACGGCGTCACCTTATGTTTCGTGGCGCTTGATCGTGTCGCCGTCATTAGGGTTTCGTCTTGGCCACGTAAACCTTCGACGGCGTACCTATATGTGTGTGACGTCCCCTTCAGCTCTGACGCCGTCTTTGGCGCATCTAGGCCGTCCGAGTAACGACGGCCTATTCCTTTAGAACTGACGTCGTCCGCGAAAACATGCAATTTTTCCTCCGAGCCGTCGCAAAATGCCTTCCGACGGTGTCGCAGATATGCTGATGTGCCGTCGCCTTATGTTTCAATGACTTTGAGTGTCTCGATTTTGACTTTGGCCATTTTCTTCAGTATATTCGCCTTTTCGTCCAAATAAGCATCATTCCGACATTTTGCCTTCAAGAGACCTAAAAGTGAAAAGGGCGATATTAAGCAATAACGGATACAAAGTGATCGAATAAGGGCTTAAATGACCCCTCAAAAGGTACCTTTAAAACCTTATCAAATATCCCTACACTTGGTATTTGCTTGTCCTCAAGCAAATGTGCTTTTAGCCAATTAATTTATAAGTTAGGGGTCATGAAGCATCCATTCAAAGCGGTCCACAACACATATAAGCCCATAAAAGTCATAACAAGCACGGAAATTACATACTAGCACCTCACATGGGGTGTTTGGATACTCACATCTCTCGGGTGTATATATGAAATATAACAAATCGGAAATGGAAGATAAACACTCATTAACGGTCCTAGTACATAGATTACCATAGGCTTGAGAATAGATCAAACCTCCGTCGCTTTGGCGTAAGCACCTAGGAAAGACTATCAAAGAGGTCTTTAAAGGGTTGTAACGTTAGGCTTACGGTAGGAAATAAGGGTTTGGTGGGATAGGCTATATAGTGGTGGATAGTCAAAAATCTCTATGTTGCAAGTATACGAAGAATGGCGTTGCTAAGCCAAGACTCGACACTCTAAAACTCTAGGCAACGAAAATAAACAAACATAATTTAAAAGATAGATGTAGGATGGTAGCAGTATGTTGTTTTTTTTTTTTTTTTTTTTTTTTTTGCATACACTTTTACTCTACCATCCTCTACGGTACATCAAAATGATAGGGATTTATAGACACATCCCTACACTTGAGTTTTATTACTCTAACACTAATTTGACCCGAATTGAAAAGATCAAAACACTTGGAGTACATTATTATGCAAACAAAGGGAATTTGAGTTTAACGTTCTCTTCCTATATTTCATAAACTTTAACTTTTCCCATGAATCCCAATCATCCCAAAGCGTATACAAAGGATATGACTCGACTTAGCAACTCATGCAAGCAACGGATAATTGAACTAAGGGTTTTGGGTGATAACATAAATTTGCACTAAAAGTGAGTGCAATAAAGGTAGGCTAAGGCGATTTGGGTGTATATTTGGGGGTGGGGTGTAAACAATGCTCTTCATTGATATTCCGGAAAAACCGAAACATCACGAGAACCGCGAAAAGGATAGGCTCGAGGGTTAACTAGGGGTATCGTGTACTAAAGATGAGTCTGGCGCAAAGGGTGTGGGGAATTACTCAACCGATATGGAAGAAGTAATTATATTACAATTGTCGAACAAGGGTTTATCCTAATGCCTCTTATCATTTAGTTATTCCTAACTACACAAGTGTAGTCTCACTAGCGATCTCGGAATGCATCACAAAACAAGTTCTAGAATCTAATATACTACGGTTCACACTCTAAGCATTAAAGATGAATGCTTTAATTCCTACTAATCTAAAGGCGATCCTCGCATTTTGGGTGGAATTTAGGTGGTAAGGGTTTTGTGCTAGTCATGCAACTTCCTATCCATGAGACGCTTTTGTTAAGACTAATGGCCCACTCTTATCGTCATGAAAAAATTTTAAATTTGGCTAAAATTACCCTAACCTACATTTTCTCATGGTTTATTACACAAATACACTTGGACAAAGCAAATAGTCAAGGATAAGCATAGTTTCAAAGTTCCGTTTATTTTTCCTCCCTACACTTAAACCGAACATTGTCCCCAATGTTCCCAAAGTATCAAAGTTATGATAATAGAAGGTAATTAAAAGCGAAAGAAACTAATACTCACGATTAGCTCGGTAGGATCCGTAAAAGTGGTGGTTAAATCTTTTCCAAGAAGAGTTTTGCGTGAAGGCTCCTTCCAAACTTGTGTAACTTCTTCTTGACAAACTAAACACGCACACTAGAAAACAAACGAAACCTTCGTAAAATCGTGGTAATAATATACATAAGACTCGATTTAAACTAGGATATAATGCTTGTGGAATGGATGTTTACGAATTTGTTTTGAAAGTTAAGATCCGGAAAATTCCAAAATTTTACAAGTAGCTCGAAAACGAGAAAAAGTAAGTCGATGTTTTATTCCTTCGGCGCGTCA
This sequence comes from Chrysanthemum lavandulifolium, assembly GCA_022545495.1. NCBI lineage: Eukaryota > Viridiplantae > Streptophyta > Magnoliopsida > Asterales > Asteraceae > Chrysanthemum > Chrysanthemum lavandulifolium. The sequence continues at coordinate 156,598,122 of CM040246.1, forward strand.
GTTGCAATCTGACGCCGTCGGTTATCGACAAAAAGCGGTCTCGATTTTACGGAAAAATTTCGGAAAATTTACATCTTTAGAATCGGAAAAACTTCGCAAAAACATCCATTATGACTCGATACAAGCATTTGACTCGAACAAACAAACATATATATCTTTTAGTTAATTGTTATTCTCATGTTCACGTTTCTTATGAAAGCGTGTGTAATCCTCCTACACTTATCTTTTATGTAAAATACCTTTATATGTAATTAAGACGAGGTTAAAACAAAATAAAGCATTTTACAAATTCAAACATGAGGACAAACAATTAATAAAAGATATATGACACTAACAAGCAAACAATTAAGCATGGGTTGCCTCCCTGAAGCGCTTTTCTTTATTTAAGAGTCTTGTAGCTATACTCGTAGTCCTACTCCTACGTTTTGCATCACCGCCTCTTGACGGTCTCTATCTGGGGTTCCATGTTGTAGAAGTGTCCCATGATACTCCTTTCTAAGAGTTCACCCTCTCCCACTCGGTCCTATATTTCGGTCCTAAATTCAAACAATCTTTATAGAACCCGAAAAGCTTAGCCATAACATAATCTACTCCTTTTTCCTATCCTCATCATTCCTGTAATAGACCGACAGTTTAAGCTCCTTTTCATCATTGGAGAGTGATGAAAACTTCTCAATCTTAAGCGGCATTTGGTAGGCTACGTCGTCGGTCTCATCCTTGAATCGCACTACTCTAACGATGGGTCATAGGTCATCCGGTGCTTTCTACGAAAGGTTTTCCTAGAATAACGTGGGACAAGCTAGGGTCTATGGCGTGCTAATATCTTCCACAATTATGAAGTCCGTGAGGAATGTGAAACTACCTACATGAGCGGGCAATCCCTTAACTCTACCAAGAAAATTACACTTATCACTAGGATTATCGAGGTCTTGCCTAGTTGGGATAGGCTTCTTCATTATCCAATTGTAATAGGTGCTAGTCATTATGTTAATTGGGATTTACGATCAATGTAAGCCTTTGCCACAAAAGGTGTCCTATGCAACATGGTATGTTAAGATTCCAAGGGTTCCCAAACTTGATTCTAGGGCTTTTCCTAACATACATGTGACGGAGGTCACGCACTAAGTGAGGGTAGCGGGATAATTCCTCTCCGTAGAAAATTTGTTGAAATAGTCATTGTCTACTTCATCTTCTTCCTCGGGTGTTTCATCTTCAACAAATGTTTGGTCTTCTTCGTCATCTGTTTCATCCGGTTCCACTAAAGGCGATGGCACCGACGAATTGGGCGATGCTTAATAAGCTTGCTTGGATCCTTAATTTCTACACCGGAGGCTCGGGAGTCGAGATAGCACTAACCTTCCTATCACTTATGGCTTTCAACGGGTTGTCTATCTTCCTATCCATCTCGGCTTGTTGATGGTTAAAGTGGTCCGAGAGCTTAGCCATTTGGGTTTCTTGGGGCGCAACTATGTTTTGCAACATCCCTTCAATACTACATTGGTTAGGACCGTTAGGTGGGGGCACGAAATCATTGGAGGTGAATTCTTTGGTTTGTCCCGTAAAAGTGGGCTTATTTTCCATGCCTCCGGGTTTCATTGAAATTCCTAGGTCCGGCGTTGTAGGGAATCTTCCTCCCGTTCCATTATTACGAGGATGCGTATTCAGCGGAAGCATGTTCGGGGATAGGGTGCTAGTCTTGCGTGTTATGAGGATCACAAGCGGCTCGCACGAAGAGGAAACTTTGTTTATATGGCGCGAGGACTTAGGATTCTCGTGGGAACTCATGAGGAATTTGACTTGATCTTCAAGTTCGATCATCCCTACGGTCGGGAGGAGGCAAGGAGATTGCCTTGACGGTTTTGGGAAGTTCACGGGGTCATCCCAACTTTCGTTGTCATAGAGGCAAGGTCTCTATTATTTCCCATGATTCTTCGCGGTGAGATCACTAAGTTTTCCACACCGCTTGGTCAATGGATCGCTTAGTGGGAAAGTTGACATGATCATAAAAGATTTGGACTTGGAGCCAAAGATCAATGCCGTGATGAGGACTTTATGAAGTAAGTCCTTGAATCGGGTCCATGCTTCAGAGAGATTCACCTTGACGTTGTTGGAACATCAAGATGTCATTCCTAAGCTTAGTGGTTCTCCCGGTGGGAAAAATTAAGCAAGGAAGAAGTAAGATCATCCCAACTTGAGATGGAGCCGGCGGAAGTCGCTCAAGCCAATTACTAGCTTGGTCCCGTAGAGAATTGGAAGAGACGCAGCGTGGTCTCCCAGTAGTAGCATCGAGGTCGATGGAATCGACAATTTTGAGAAATCCTCGAGATCTTGATTTGGATCTTGAACGAAGTCCATGGAATGCACATCCGTTTTGCACCAACCGGATGGTGTCGGATCGCAGGGCCGTAGTTTGAGCTTGGTCGGGAAGCTCAATGGTGTTCCTATAACCTAGGTGGTTTGGTCTCAGTACTCACCAAGAGTACGGGCTCTTGGCGGTCGTTTGGTGGTGGGTTGATGAGTGGTGGTTGGTTGTCGCCTTCCATGGTGAAAAGTGATGGGTGTTACGAACAAAGGTCACGAAGAAGGGGATAGACTAAGAAAGTTAAAAAATGAGAAAATTTACTTGATAGGAATCAAGCAAAGAAACCTAAGCGAGGTGGACTACTAACTAGCTATTCTATTCCCGGCGCGTAAAAACTTGATAACGCTTACGCGCGTGGATTTAGGGTCAAGGAAACTTCCTTTTCTTCGAGCAAGTTTTATAACACCCTGGCGGTGAACCTAATCGTTGTAGTGTAGTAATTAGGGTAAGCCACGGGTATTGATATCGTTCTCTGGGGAATAGGAATGCTAGTGTGAAGTTACTACGCTAAGGTTGAGGTTGAGGAAGATTATTTTGTATTTTATATTTTGTGGAAATGGAAAAGGTACGAATCTCGGGTATTGGATTTGGGGGTTGGTATTGCTACCGATTACTCTACTATTATCTAATTATCTAAGCTAAGGTTGTGATAGTCTATGTCTAATTGATGTGTATTCGTATGATAATTTAAAGATGTGTTTACTTAGGTTTTACTACTCCTTAATTATCTCCTATTGATGGTTGATTTGTCACGTCCTTATTCCTAGTTGCGTTGTGATTCTAAGGCTATAGGCGTGCTTGTTTCCTAACTCTTTGAAATTACCAAAGGGTCTTGTTTACAAATCCTCTAGTGATTTATAGATGCCTACTCTACGGTTGTCCTTGAATACTTTATCCTACAATTACCTAGATAATTATATTCTAAAGTTCACAAAGAAATTTCAAGCATTAAGTACACACGAATAATCTAGCGCACTCTAGATCATTAGTCAACTAAGATAAGTATCAACCAATCAATGTTCAATAATTAAGTTTCATATTCCCTAAGCAAACACACAAATAAATTAGCGGACATGGAGAACATGCAAGCATACACACAAATAATCAAAGACATAATTAAATTGATGAAGTAAATACTTATCTTGATGTATAATAGGGTTTAGAACCTAAAATACCGCACAAGAAAGCCTTGGTTCGGTTTTAGGTTTTTACTCCAAAAGACTACACACAAAACCGAAAAATTCGGATTCTATATATAAGATTACATCTGCGACGCGTCACCTTATGTTTCGTGTGGCCGTCGTGTCGCCGTCATTAGGGTTTCGTCTTGGCCACGTAAACCTTTCGGCGGCGTCACCTTATGATTGTGACGCGTCCCTTGACTCGACGCGCGTCTTGGCGCATCTAGGCCGTCGAGTAGCGACGGCCTATTCCTTTAGAACACGACGTCGCCCCGAAAACATGCAATTTTTCCTCTGAGCCGTCGCAAAATGCCTTCCCGGCGGCGTCGCGGATATGCGATGGCGCCGTCGCCTTATGTTTCGGCGACTTTGAGTATCTCGATTTTGACTTTGGCCATTTTCTTCGTATATTCGCCTTTTCGTCCAAATAAGCATCATTCAGCATTTTGCCTTCAAGAGACCTAAAAGTGAAAAGGAACGATATTAAGCAATAACGGATACAAAAGTGATCGAATAAGGGCTTAAATGACCCCTCAAAAAGGTACCTTTTAAAACCTTATCAACTCATCACTAAGAAATGCATCGACTTCATTCCAAAAGTTGTCATCTTCCTCATCAGAAGTGAGAGAAGGGATGGAAGAGTCGGGAATAGGACTAGAAGATGATGGATCATTTTTGTGCGATTCATCAATGGGAAGAATGTCTCCCATTGAATCACAAACATCATCATCCAACTCGGATGAAAGCGAAGAGTTTAGTTTCATCCACGAGTTAACAATCTCGATGCGACAAGCGATCTGGGAGGTGGGACAAGTGGTGTGCTCTTAGAGCTAGCGATTTCCACCACTTCGATGAAGTCTCCGATTCTAGATCATCGTCATCATCAAGAACACTCTTGACTTCCACAGTGCGACTTTCAAACCATTTGTTTGAACCGGGGCAACTTTCAAAGCTTTGAGCTCGTGACGTTTTTGAAAACTCCTCTTAACCTTGAAGTTTGAGAGTGTTGCATTGAATCTTCGGATCTTTGATCAATGTGGCAACACTCTGTTTGTCTGAGAGGTTTGGAGTTGGTTGATATTTAACGTGAGCTCTTCGTTGTCAACCCGAATGGTCAACTCTCAAGCAAACACATCAATCGAGCACGACTCGTTCTTAAGAAAGCTCTCCCAAGATAAGGGGAACTCTAGGATGCGCATCGAAGTCTACTACAACAAAGTCGGCATGAAGTGAAACTTTCCCACTTTCATCACGACATCCTCGGCTATCCCAGTGGACGAGTTGCAGTGCGGTCCGCTAGCTCGAAAGTGTCATACGAGTGGATGAAAGTTCGGGAAGAGACGACTTCTTCCATCTTGAGAGTGGCATGAGGTTAATGCTAGCGCCAAGATCGGCCAGGCGGAACATTGAAACATCCCAAGAAATCACATGGGATTAAAAACGGCCGGGGTCTTCAAGCTTTTGGGAAGCTTATTAAGAATGGCGGCGAGCATTGCTCATTGAGAGGAGTTTTAGCCACTCGATAGCTTATCTTTGTTGGTGAGTAAGCCTTTAAGCGTGGATGCAAATTTAGGCATTAGAACGAGAGCATCATGAAGCTTAAATCAAAGTGAAGCTCATTGAAGATTTGGAAAATTTTTCCATTTGCTCTTTGTTTTTGTCTTTGAGCTTCTCATCATTCATTCTTGATGGGTAAAAAGTCGACTAGACTTTGAGCCGGGATGGAAGTGTTTTACGGATCGGGATTTTCCTCGAACTTGGGTTCGGACTTGAAGGTTGGACTACCGAAGGTGGGACGTGTCTTGATGCCGTGGGCTTGAATAATGCACCTTGTCCGTTGTCTCCTTGGTAACTTGACTAAATGCCACGGGAGGAGGGGCATAGAGTCGAAGGTCCATTGTTAGTCTTACCACTACAGTGGTGACGGCTTTCAACTCGGCATTAGGATTGGGAATGGTATTGCTTGGGAGTCCTCCGGAAGATGGTGAAGCTTTGTTCATATTCATGTTCATGAAGCGCTCATCATATTCTTTAACTCATTTGTCTGCCGAGACATTGTGGTATCAATTTCCTTTAAGCTCAACTCTCATGTTATTGATCCGAGTTTGCATTGAGCATGTTTGACTCGGTCATTTTCATGAAGTCATTTGGCATGGGAGCTTGAGGAGGTGGTTGATAACTTTGATGATTAGGAGCTTGATAAGGTTGGTTGAAATTGTTCGGTTTTGATTGAAATTTTGAGAGTTATTGAAATTTTGCCCTTGATTCGGAACAAAGCGATTTTGATTGCCATGGTTTTGCAGGGAGGAAAACCGGTGGTGTCATACCGCTAGGTGCTGCTGTAGTGAGGATCAACTTGTGGTCGGTATTGATTGTGGTTTACGAAGCTACGGAGCTTGGTAAAGGAAGCATCGGTTGCTTGACAATCATAATACGCATGTGGACCACTACAAGTTTCACACACCTTGTTTACGGCTTTGATTGGTTCCGGCTTATGAATTTCGCTTTTGATTTCCTTTACCTCTTTTATCATACAATGGATGATGTCCGTTAGAATGACTAGCGAGCGACTAACTCGGAAGAGTTTCTGGATGAAGAAGTAGGAGTGTTGAACATGGACTTTGTTGCGAAATAGGAACTTTGATTTTGCTCGCAAATCTCAATCACATCTTTAGGTTTCTGATTCAAGATATTGCCGCTTCTTGGCTGCATTCAAGGAATCTTGATCGTTTCGTTCAACCCATTAAAAAGATATTTACTTGTTGAAGCTCCGTGAATTCATGATGGGGGCATTTCTGAGAGATCTTTGAATCTCTCCCATGCCTCTCCAAAGTTTTCATCGAAATTTTGACGAAATCCGAAATTTCATTTTTAAGATTAGTCGTCTTTGATGGAGGAAGAAGTAATTCACAAACTTTTGAACAAGATCCTCCCAAGTTTCGATAGATCGAGGGGTTCTTTTTCGACCAAATCGGTTGTCCCTCGAGAGAGAATGGAAAAAGCATCAACTTGATGACTTTTGAGGTACATCCTTGAAATTGATAGTTGAGGTTAACTTGTTAAACCAGCGGATGTGTCATCTGGTCTTCTCGATCGAGACCGCGGAATTGATTGTAGACACAAGTTGGATCAAATGTGTCTTGATTGAGTGATCGAATTGATAACGGGTAAAGCGATGGCATCTCCATAACCCCGGTGGGTGCACGGAGCATTTCGCCATAATGCGTTAAATGCGCCATGGTGTTTTTGAAATAGTGCGAATCTCGGGTTCGACTATTTGGGCAACGATCTCTGAGCGTCTTCTTGGAATTCGCTAGATCACGCAAAGGACTCAATGATCTAGAAGAGCGAGTGCGCATGACTAGAATTAACTCTAAGGAAACTCGAGTTAAGGAGGAAATGGAATTATGAAGATATTTCGGATGAGAATGAAAATTATGAAGGCGTTTATAAAAATCGGTGAGAAGAATCTTTATGGGTTTTACGGTTACGAAGCGTCGATATCACAACAAAATCAATTAACACAAATCCGAGGCAAAACAACGATGAACTTAACCAATAATCCAAGATGAATGGCTTCTTTGAAAAAGGTACACCAATCACAAGGACACAAAGGCAAGTTTTAAATCTTTAGTTCGAACTTATTATGGTCGCACCCCAGTTAGGTAGTGCCTTGGTTTTCGGTGGTAATCTTTTAAGTTGTTAATATTAAAGCAGCGATTCTTTTGTATTTTTATTTTTGATACATATATAGAAACAAAAGAAAAATATTTTTGTGTTTTATACGTTTTTGGTTTTTTTTGGGTTTTGGATTTTTAGAAGAAAATATGGATATATATATATAGATGAGAGAATGATGGTATAAAAAATGAGTGAGTATCCAAACAACTAATACGCTACGGAAAATAAATCGGCCTGACTCCCGTGGCGCTAAAAATTTGATGCGTGCCAACAGTCAAGCTAAATCACTCAAGCACGCCACTTGTGAATGGCGGACCGTAATCGACTTAAAGCTGCTCAAGCACGAATGCAATGAAGATCACGAGGAGTATAGAGTCTCCCGGTCGTTATGTCCCGGTGAGCTATGCAATGGATTATCAAGCGTTTAGTGATCGAGGAATTTGAGCAGAAAGGAGAATTTGGATTTATTATGACTAAGGAAAAGGACATAAACTACAAGGGTTAAAATGAAAATTAAAGGAAATTAAAAGATTAAAAATATTAAATAAACGCTATCACTATAATTAAAATGATGTTTTTGTTTTTATGTTTCTGGCCCGAAATTAAGAACTACATGACGTCTGACTAAAAGCGTGAAACTTACACAATATAAACCCTAAAAATATGAAAAATACATTTTACAATCCTAATGATAAAAGAAAATTTATGGAAAAAGAAAATTATTTTTAAAACTAATTATCTAATTAAAAACTATTTTTAACTATTAATTAATTACCTAAAATACAAGAAAATGTGAAATAAGGCTAGAAAAATAAGATTAAGACTTAGAAAAATCTAAAATATTAAAATAGAATTTTCAAAACTATTTTTGTAATTTTCTGATTATTTTTCTATTTTCTATGAATTTTAAACTATTAAAAACTAATTAAATCACTAAAAATTACCAAATGAACTATGAAAAATATGGAAAATTACTTTTCTACTTTTATATTTATCTAAGCCTAAGAAAATGAAAACTTATTTTTTGAACCTTTTACGAATTTTTGTATTAAATGCTATTTAAAAGTGCTAAAACTAATTAAAATCAAGAAAAATAGCAAAACAACTTATAAAAATCTGAAAATTTCAGGTAAACTCTAAAATAATGTTAAGTAGCTAGGAAAATTGGAAAACATTATGTTATGTGGAGAAAATTGAGGCGATGAATCAAGTGCTTATTGAAATAAGCACTTGATAAGCAAATGAACAAATAAGCTACCACCCGAAGCGAAACTATGGAATACTAAAATGACCAAATGAACCGAAATCAACAAGCTATAGCTCTGAATATCAAAATACAAGGATTTGATGATTATGATATTAAGCTAAAAGCAGAAATGGGCATCGACTTACGGTCAACAAATAAGCACCCAAATAAGCTTAAAAGCAAAATCCAAATATTGATACCTCAACTAGACCTAAGTAACTATTTGTAACAAAAGACCAGTTTTAACAAGCTTTAATAAGCTCGTACAGCTTGGATAAAGCGAGAAAACTCGATTATAGGGACCTCATGAAGCGAGGCAGCAGGGCACTGCTTTTGAGCTTATACACAAGCTTATCCAAAGGGCTTGAGCTAAAAGCAGATATTAGGTCCTAAAGACCACCTAGCCAACCGCTTATATCCAAAAATGAAACCTAAAATCTCTATTGACACTGTCTGAGATCTCGCAATATCTGCGAAATCCAAGTTTGACATGTTTTGACTTTTTGAGACGAGATAAGAACTTTGACTTTGATGAAGTTTGATCCAATTTTATGACTTATAATGAAGTAATATGATGTAATGAATACAAGGCAAGCAATGTTTAACACTTTTAAACTCAAATCAAGATTTTGCACACCCAAAAATTCCAACAGTGGCTGAATGAGATAGATAAACCAAGGTTTTGACTTTGGAGTTATGCAGGCACAAACTTAATGACTCAAATGAGTTACTCAGAACTAAACAAACTTGAACCAACACAAAGTTAACACTGAATTTACTTCTGAGGCAGTTAATACAGTAAACCAAACACCCCTTAATGTACTGTTTTGCAAATTAAAATGAGATCACAACTGACTAAGCATGCATAAGTGATCAAACTAGATTCTCTTAACCTAATTACTACTTTTAAGAGATTAACTCTCGGAGACCACTTAAAGCAGTTATGCAAAAGAATGATCTTGAACTTACAATTGGTCCAAGGCCACAATGGCTCGCCAACTATGAAACCAGAGAACTCTAACCTATCGATTCAACCCACTAGTCCTAAATCAACCCACATCCACTTTGCATCACCCATGATTCATTCCACACCCATTTCCATGATCAGTTGACTTTTGTTGACTAGAGTTCAAATTTGTTTAAAACTTAAGGACAAGCTTGCAGAAAGCTATGACAAGCTAGTACAAGCTTGTTTGAGATACCAAATAAGCTGATTGAAGCTTGGGACTTAGATTTTGAAAATGAAAAATGCAACAATAGCTTAAAATTTGAAACTTGCACATAAACTTGGAACTGATATTGGAAATAACTTGCAATACACTGAAGAGTTTTTGATTAATACAAATAAGCTGAAAATTACAACTACAATTTATCTAAAACATGATAATTAAAGAAACGACATACAATTTTATAAAAACTAAAACTACTCCTCTTGTTGCACCTCTTGGCCTCTTTTATGCAAACAAAGTCTTTTCTCACCTTCCGAGTGGATCCCTGACAATCTCCACCATTCATTGGCTAGAATCAATCCCGGCCGTTTATGTGTTTTGGCGCCAAAGCGGGTTTGACACTTTAGGCAGGAAAGGCGCATTTAATGCGTTTGTAAGGTTGGTGAGGGGGAGACAAATGGTGGTGTAGGGTGGTTTTAGGTGGGTAGAGAGTGGTAGCGAGCAGGATGGTCGGGGACGGGGAAGAGGCGGGTTTGTTTATTTTAAATCTGTTGGGTGGGTTGGTGGGTTAAGGTTTTGGACCGGGTAAAGATTTTGGGCCAGGGGATTTTATTTTGGGCTTGGGTAAATACTAGGATCCGTTTGGTTTGTTTAGGATTAATAAACACAAGGACCATATTTGCAACTTCTCAAAACCAAAGGACCAGTTCTGTAATTTATGAAAAGTAGTCAAAGGGTTGTTTTTGCCAACCTTTAATAATCCAAGGACAATTATTGCCAATTGTGAAATTCCAAGGATTAGTTTTGAACAATTTTGGATTTTCAGGGACTAAACTGTAATTTTCTCAAAACTTTTAGATTTTCCACCAAAGGACTAAATATGACAATTTGTGATTTTAAAAAGACCTTTGGTGACTTTTCTTTTGAAATTTTGGCTCAGGGACTATTTTTGACAATTTTATAAACTTGGGGATCCAAGCGCAATTTTGCAAATTTGATATGTTTTCATCGATTTTGATATTTTTGCATTTAAAACACATAAAACAACGATTTGTGATATTTTGATCATTTTGATGTGTTTACGAGTGTTTCGAGATGATTTTGCGATTTATTTTTGCAAAAATGATGAGTATTTACACACTCATCGGGATTCATAAACCCTTCCATTGCGCCATATAGATGTCTTCATCTGAGACGGCCATTCGTAAAAGCGGTTTTGACATCCATTTGCCAAATCTCATAGTCATAGTGTGCGACTATAGCTATGAGAATCCTAATAGCTCTTATGTCCGCTACAGAGAGAATGTCTCCTCGTAGTCAATGCCATAGGTTTGAGTAAAACCTTTGGCCACCCGACGAGCCTTGTAGGTGTGTACATTGCCATCCATGTGGGTTTTCTTTTTGAAGATCCACTTACTCCCAGCGACTTTAGCCTGGGAGGAAGGTCAACTTCAATCCGACATCATTATCTTTCATGGATTGCATTTCCCCATTCATGCAATCGCCATTTATCCTTTTCGGGATCAACCATGGCGACCTTATAGTTAGCGAGTTCATTAAGATCCCCAACCATATTTTCCTCCACCTCTACGTTAAGACATAGGCGGTCGGTGCACGTATAGTCCTTCGGACCTACGAATGGGAACAACTTCGGGAGGAGCACCTAAGCTTTCGTGTTCTTCTTGAAGTTGGCTAGTGGTTCGAGAAGGTGTTGTATCTTCTTGATCATATTCGGATCATATACTCTCCCATCGAGTTCTTGAGATATGAGATTCCTTTCAAGGAAATCTCCATACCTAGCCACGATGACTTTGTTCTCGGTGGGTAGTAAAAGTAGTAACCCATAGTTTCCTTAGGGTATCCTACAAAGATACACTTAACACATCGGCTTGGAGCTTATCGGGTGTGTCACGTTTAACAAACGCTTCACATCCCCAGACCTTTAAGTAAGAAAATTTGGGACTTTTCGGTCCATATTTCATATGGAGTTTTAACAACCTTCTTAGTTGGAACCATATTCAAAATGCGAATAGCGCTTTCAAGGCATAATCCCAAAAAGTAAAGGTAGAGTCGTAAGTTCAAACATTGATTGTACCATGTCAAGTAAGGTACGATTTCTCCTTTCATATACACCATTTTGTCGTGGAGTATAAGGAGATGTGGCTGTGGATAATTCCACACTCACTAAGTAATCTTTGAACTCTTGACTTATATACTCACCACCTCTATCGGATCGAAGAGCTTTAATCTTCTTTCCAAGTTGTAATTCTACTTCACTTTTGAAAACCTTAAATGTTTCAAAGACTTCATGTTTATGTTTAAGTAAATAAACATAACCATAACGACTTAAATCATCCGTAAAGGTTAAGAAGTAGACAAGACTGCGCTTTGACACACGTCTAAGTGGACCACACACATCGGTGTGTATCAATCCAAGTAGATCGAAGCCCTTTCCACTTGTGGTGAAAAGGTTTCCTTGTCATCTTCGACAATGCAAGATTCGCATTTGTCAAATGATTCATCATTGACCAGTTTGTAAAAGCCCATCGTGTTGCAGCTTTTCCATGCGTTTCTTGCCAATATGGGCAAGGCGACAATGCCAAAGATAAGAAGAGTCACAGTTCGACTTGCTCTTCTTATTGCTAATGCTATACAACGAATTATTTTCATTGGATATACAACCATCCATATCAATTTCAAACACACCAAGCATAGGAATTGCATTAAAGTAAAAACATTATTTAAAAAGCGAAATTCCATAAGCGGTAAAGTGTGCACAAAACCAATATCTTTTAACAAAGAACTGAAATGACACCCCTAACAATGGAGGTGCATAATGACAATTATTTAGTTCTAAAATTAAGCCGAAGGCAACACTAAATCAAAAGTCCCTATGGCCCCGACGGTGACGCTTTCCATTTCCAACGTACAAGTATCTCTCTCCACAGTCGACTTCTTCGCCCTCTAAGTCCTGCGATGTATTACGGATGTGAGTACCACATCATGTATCATATATCCGTGAATTTAACTTATGAGGAAAAGAAAATAATTCAAACATAAAAATACACGATGAGCTAGGCACCATCTTATTTTTTATTCGAGGCACTCATTCGATAAAGCCGGATAGTTCGCTTCGGTGACACAGTGAGTTCGATGGTGGCAAGACAAATCCTTCTTAGGATTCTCCTTTTCTTTCGGGGTTCTTCTTGGGAGTCGGTGGGATGACAACTTGTTTCCTTTCATTTTCCTTTCCTTTCTTATCGCTTGCGGCTTAGGCTTATTCACCCTACCACCTCATATAGCGAAAGCACGGCGGTGTAGGAGCCTTCTTCGCAATCTCTTCTCGTAGTCTACAAGCATTGCATGTAACTCATTCCTTGTCTTCCCGTGCAATGCATGTTAAAATTGCGGACAAAATCACCAAATCGTTCTCGATTAAGGGAATGATTGATGAGTCCGACACATACATCGTTCGGTAACCACGGTGAGCTTCTCCAATTGGTCAAGTGATGTTTCATCTCAAGGGCGTGGTCGGGAGAGCATGAGTTGCCAACCTCACGCTGCGTTTGTGAACCTTTTCAATTAGTTCATACAGTTCATTGCTTGGTGGCTTCTCAAACATACGTTTGAGTTCATCTAGATGCTCATAGGCGGATAGTGCTCAAATTGTTTTGCAATTGAGCGACATCCCCGAAAGCATTAGACACGCCACATCATTGTGCTTTCATATTCAACACGATATGCCTCTAATTCAAGAGCAATTGCCGTGTTGGGAGGAGCTCAGCAGAGGTGTAGTCAAAATTTCAACCCTTTTGGCAACACGAAGGATGATCCTAAGTGAGCGATGCCAATCATTGAAATTAGGGCGGTCGACTTGTCCCTTCCAATCATATCTTTGAAAGCGGCACTCGAGAAGCTCATAGTGTTATCGATTGAGCCATCTACGTAAAAATTTCAAAAACCATAATTAGTATTTTGATAATTTTCCTTTTCAATAAACAATTAAATACCCAAGGTTCATATTCATATAACCAATTAATATTTATTGAAAACTAGGATCCAAATTGTCATAATCTCATCACATCAGTTGATGCATTAGTGATGAACCTTATCTGAGAATGGTAGAGCTTTTGCTCAATTGCCAATTTCAATTGCAATTCCTAGATTTATGGGATTTACATATAGCCAATATCAATCGCCATGTAAACATGTTTTATCCCATCTTATGCCTTGAGTTGCCGTTCAACGCTTAACTCAATTAAGTTGTCCAACTTAAGCGCAAAATCGTCCATGCTCGTTCTCACGACACGTGGACATTTACCCTTTGATTAAGATCTAAGTCACGTTCTCACGCAAATAGAAAATAATCTTAGGTGTTTCCGTTTCGTTGGATGGCATATAACTTAAATTAAAGGGTAATAGTTTTGATGTAAAATCAAATATGTACAAAGATGTCATGCATTCATCTTTGTAGCATAGTTTTATTAAAACATTTATATCTTGTTTTAATGTATAAGCTTTTCATCATCAAACTTTAATTGAGGTATTGGGATCACCAATCAAGGAATTAGTGTTAATTATCATCCATTATACCGTACTTTTGCATAAGTGTAAACACTTGGTGTTTGGATAATTACCACCTAAGTGGCGCATGGAATCAACACGAATTAGCCCTTAAGATGAGCTTGCACATTTAATGACTTACTAAGTAGCTCCACCGAACTTACAGGAGGAGGACTGTGCACGTGCTAAAGCACAACCTTAGACATCCATTCGGTGTATTGTCGCACTTCTTTAAACCCCTTTTATTAGTTCATTCTCATGGGTGAGCTGCTCATCATTTGTACCAAAGTCATCAATCAATTAAACGATTATGATTACTATTCTTAAAAATACATGTTTCACCATTGTTTAGGTCGTTTATTTTTCTTTTAAAATACCCTTGTTACAAAACACAAACAAGCAAGTATTTATAAAAATAAACAAATAAACAATGAATACATAACAAATAAAAGTCATGCATATCAAATAGCCACATGCAAACGGTTTTGATAAATCTTATTAATAACCAATTTTATAACTGTCAATATGCATATATTTAATTAAGACTTCCACCCGTTTTCATCTATGTACAAGGTGAACCACATGCATCGATTCATCGATTGCGTAAGTCAAAACTAAATATATACCACATAGCACATAATTGATTAAATAATAATTATTGAGGTATTCCCCAATTTAAGATCTATCATAATTTAATGTATATCACTTAAAACATGAAAGACATACAATAAAAGCAGATCCATGATAAAACATGCATGTAATTATCATGGACATAAATTACACTTAACAATTAATGCAATTAAACAGAGTTACGCATATACACATAAAGTTGCATGCATCTTAGGGTTTCTAATCCAATTAAAGCAATAGTTTACAAACCCTAATTGGGGCACCAAAAGAACGCCTCAAAATTAGGGTTTAGGTTTTGCAAACCCTAGATCTAAGCATACAAATAATAACACATTCATGTTTATTTTAATTATGTGTTTCAAGAATTAATTACTTGTTATACAAGGCTCGTGATGCCCTTGTTTGGTTTATGATATATAAAATATAATAAAACATAAAGACATCAAGAGTACACACGGAAGACTTAAGATCATAACAAATAAATTAATTAAGCGAAAGTATGCGTAACGTACCTCTTTTGAATATCAAATCCCTCGAGCAAAGCAAAACCACCCTCGAGCAAAGCAAACCAAAGAAGTACTTATTGGTGTAAGAATAATGTCTTACAACCACGTTCTTGTACACACGAATTAACCAAACGAATCAGCGATTGCTAGATCTAACACAAGTCCTCGTTTAAGAAAAACGAAACCAAACTCCTTACTTTGGGGTGTTCGGCCGAATGTAGGACAAGAGAGAGGAGAGGGGAGATCTAGGGTTAATTCAATGCACAAGTGTATGAAACCCTAGAACCTACCCCTCCTTATATACTAGTAGGTAAAACTTAGAGGACAAGTTAGGGGAACTAGGCCTTGGAGAGACCCCCATGGCGGCCACCATGAAAGCCCAAAGCCCAATCCTTAACTTTTCCAAGTTTCCAATTCTAGTCCTTCTCTTTTCCATTTAACGGTCGTTAGTCATTTTTCCGTTAAATACTTAACGATCGTTAACCGGACTTAATGTGCAATAATTAATCGTAAACATAAACATTAATTATTAACTTTAATTCTCATTCGCTAATGTGTGCAATCTCGTGGTCACGAGTTCGAATCCGGACATTCACATGTTTATAAATATATACATTTCCAACACAGATTGCTTAATAACAACTGGAAGTAGCATAGGTGATATGGGTCCATTTTCTTTTTTTATATATTTGTCTTCAAAGCTAAACTGTATTGATGTTTTTAATGATTTTGGTGGTTTTGAAAGTGCTTTGAAACATGGGTTTTGTTTTTTATGGTTTTGTGACCATTGTGGAGATGAAGTTGAGATGTGGAAAGTGGATTGCATGAGATTGAAGATGGGGTTTTGGACTTTACGGTGTTTGGTCAGGGTTTAAGGTGTTTCATAAGTCGATTTGGGTTTATCAGAGATTTATGCTGTTCTTTAAAGAATAAAGTATAAATTTTTGTTTTAAAAGGGAAAGACTATAGTTGACCCTTCAACTTGACATTTGTTTCGTGTTTACCCTTGACAAAGAGCGGAAAGAAACTTTTGTCCAGGCTATTCGAAAAAGGGAAGTGAATCACAGTACAGACAGATAAAACATAGTGTGAATTTTGTACAATTAGAGGGGAAAGTGTGGTGAAAACTGAAAAGCATTCATCCCTTTATTACTATCACGTCACTGTCACATCATTATAACAAACATCCACAACTAACCATAACAAACTCCCCTCACTCACAACAAACCTCAACCTCTTCATTTGGAGCCCACTACTACAACTTTATTTTATTTTTTTCAAATTTTCAAATAAACTATATTTATTTCATTGCTAATTAAAATACATTAAACAACACAATAATAAGAAAAATAAACACGATACGTAAAAAAAATGACATGGGAAAAAAAATACAAATCATACTAATGGATCGGATCTTCGACATGCCACTTTGGGTAATTTTCACCACTTCGACGCTGCAAATGTTTGTAAATAGCGTTGAATTTTTGGCAATCAACGTTAATCCTCGACCATTTACCCGTGATTGAATTTTTGGTACGATGGTCATCGGTAGTCTGATCATTGAACATCTCCATAACGTCGTTCCAAAATAAATTTTCGGAACGGTTATTTTCCATATCTCGAGCTTGCGAAATTTCTATCCAAACTTGCGCAAGCAACATTTCTTCAAACTTGTTCCACTTCGAATTTTGAGACATTGTTTTTTTTTTTTTTTTTAGTTCAAATCAGATTGAAAATTCAAATTCAAATTCAAATTCAACAGTATACTTTTGAGCGGCGTTATTTAAATTCGTATTAAAATTCAAATTCAAAATCAGATTCAAATAGGAGCGGGGTTATTTAAATTCAAAATTCAAAATTCAAAATTCAAAATTCAAATTCAACGGTACACTTTTGAGCGGGGTTATTTAAATTCGTATTAAAATTCAAATTCAAAATCAGTTTCAAATAGGAGCGGGATTATTTAAATTCAAAATTCAAATTCAAATTCAAAATTCAAATTCAAACGGTATAGTTTTGAGCGGGATCATATGTGCCTATATATACAACTCTACCAGACAGAACTCACACACACACACAAATTCAAAATTCAAATTCAAATTGTATTTTTATTACCAGACTCAACATCTTTATAATAATAAATATATTGTCATAAGAAACGATGAATCAAAATCAAAATCCTCATCAAAAACAAATTCTCAAGTAGTTTATGTTAAAAAAAAATACAATCATTAATTCAGATATTATTGAATCCCAATCTTTATGATAAAAAATGATTATACCCATCAAAATCCATTGCATTTTTATGAGCAGACAAAACATTTTCATCACTTATATAAATCTTGTCATCATTGTTTGAAATTTAGTGCAATTAAGGGATATGGTCATAGTTGTAAACGGGCTTGGAAGTATGAAGTGTACACCTATTAAGTCTCTGAACCACCCTTACTCAGATAGTGGTTTAATTTATGATGTATTCATCAAGGAGTAAATGATATATGATTCCTAATTCATAAATATATTTTGAAAAATGAGTGATTCATCTCTTGTGATCCTTTACACTCATTTGCTTGCTTTGTTAAGGTATATATATTCTACCCTTTCTCAGTAAGGGTGTTTCTTTCATGACTTATTATGATCCTTGACTCTGATTATGATTCCCTTAGATATGATCCCTTTGATATGATTCCTTTGCTATCCATTTTGTTATGATATTCATTATGCTATCTCATTTGATATGAGATTCTGCTTCAGTTTGATATGCTTTTGTTGATTATGCTATGATTGTTTCGTTATGATTATGGATAGCTTTGTTATTCTGTTGCCCGAGCTAACTAGTCACGGAGGTACCATGACCATGTCACTGAGGCACCAATGGCATGACACTTTCTATGGAGGTGTGATTGATCCATGGCGTTCCCTTTTGTTATGTATGATATTTGTGCACATTGGCCATTATGTATATGTATGTTCAGTCTAGTACTGGCATATGTATTTTGTTTTGTAGGGAGCCTATGAATGCATCCTAAGTATACGTTTGTTTGATTATGATATAACTTAGTGAATGATTTATGCGTGCTATGCACTCCATTTCACTTTTGGTACTTTGGAGGTCTCCCCTCCTTGTACACTTTTGATATGACAGGATTATGTGACTACGCATGTGGCATGCTTTTTTGAGCTCGTGGGCATTCCCTTATGATGTTATGATTATGATTCCCTTATGATTCACTATTATTTTTCTCCTTATGATATATGATCTTTTTTCAGCAGATCCCGCTGATTTCATTTTGTATATTCATTTATGATTTGGTTATTTGTTTGTTATATCTGTTCACTGGGGTTTTTAAGCTAAGCCGCATTTTCTTTTCTGTGCGGCTAATAAGCGGGATGCTAGGCTTTGATGGGCTGAGAGTAGGAGCTTTGAGTGGACCGACCTTACCCTAGTTTTCCTTATCATTTTGGACTTAGAAAACCTGTTGATATAACAACCACAATCGAACAATAACGCTAACAAATCAAGAAACCTCCAAAAACTTCTAGAAACCCTAGATATCAAAACCTCGCTCCGATACCATGTAAAAACTATTAATCTAACTACTAATCACAACCACAACACAAATACTTCACCCAACCAACCACCCCTTTGGTGAAATCTTTATTACAACTTTAGCAAATAAGTCTCCAACTTGATGCTTACCAAACAAATACAAAGGACAATGATAGTCCCTAATTAAGAGGCTATCAAACACACTACAAATATCCTCACAAACACTCAAAAATCAGCAGACCAAATAAAGAGATTGATCTGAGATTGTACAAGACTTGAAAGATCAAATAAAGAGATTGATCAATCACTATACTACCAAATAAACCAACTGAGTGTATTTGAGAGAGAAAACAAGAAACTGCAATGAGATTATTCCAACCCTATATCCAGATAGGAGGCTATATACTGCAATCTTCCACTTTAGTCCTTGTCGCTTAGAAAACCTGACATATACAACCAAACTTCCAAACTATAAAGAATAATGACAAGATTAGTCTGGTGACTTAAAAGTCAAGCCATAAGATAGCAAATATAACACATTTCGAAATTTTGAACCCATAACATAAAAAAATGGAGAATGTGTTCATGTTAAGTAGTTAAAGCATCCACAATGCAAGCTTTTCTAATTATTTTTTACTATTAGAAAAAGTCATTTATAAGACTTTTGCCTTTGGAGCTAGTGATTATTTGTATCAATAACTTATGAAACTTCAAGTGTTTGACAAAAGACTTTTCACTTTTGTAAAATATACTTGCATTGATAAAAAAAATTTGGGTAAAAGGGACACTTCCCCGGTAAAATATATTAAACCCAAAATTACAATAAGTCCAATGGAATGTGACTGAGATGCCACATTAACCTCAAGCCCAAACTTGAACAGCCACTAACAATTATATGACATGCCAAATAATCGCTAGAATACAAATACAAAACCAATGACACCAATAGGAAAAAACCACCTAATGGTGCATAAACAAAAGCAACTAGCCATAACAACTAAATAAAAATTGCTTCAGGAAGATCCCAAAGCCTAGCCATTCTTTCACCATCCGAGGACTTCTTAAGCTTACCTGAGAGCAACTTGAGACAAACCGACGCCTTAACACACTCCACAAGTCGATCAAGAACATTTACCTTTCTTAAACAATCTCCAATTTCGCTCTTGCCAAATAAAATATGCGGTTGTCGCATAACTAGCTTTGCACAAACTCTTGAGTTCTTTTCTTTATAATAGAAACAAAGATCCAATAATATCATAAATGTTAGGCGAGAAAGATCAATGCAAGATAAATCTTTCACCTATCCCAAACACCACGCGAAAGAGCATCCAAAAAGAGGCGATCGTGAGAATCCGAATACACTCGATAAGGAACATACCATACCAAGCGCAGCCGAAGAATCCCAAACCGGAATTAAATCCTGCATTTTTAACCTCTTGCGGATAACTAGCCAAAGATTAAAAGCATGTCTCGGGATACAAGCTGGAAACCAAACCATATTATACCAAGCGACTTTATTATTTCGATGCCTAATGTCGGACCAGACTTGGGAGACAGAAAAATTCTCAATTCTCCCTTGTCTATTACGCCAAACCATGCGATCCAAAATATCGTCATGGACCGTGGTGACATAGTCATTCAAGAACAAGTATTTAGAAGCAAGATTTTGTGGCCAAACCCAAGAACCTTGGACAACGATATCACTAACCTTAGACTGAAACGAGAGACCAACATTATGAATATCACGAGGAGAGATGCGAGTAGCTAGAAAGCTTTTGCAAAGACTTTTTAGTATTGTTGTTCAATTTAACTTGAGAGAATCTCAATCCTAGATGAACATGATCGGTCATGTTTCTTTACAAACAAAAGAAAGACCGGGTCCCGAAAATAGACCCCACGATATTGTATGTGAGAAAACATGACCGGTCATGTTTATTCTAACTTGAGAGAATCTTAATAAATTTTATAAATGATTTATAGGTTTATGAAAAGTAATAAGATATTAATGTTTTAAAAGTCAAAAAGTCATTAAAGACTTTTGCATTGTAGATACTCTTAGTACACATTCATATCTTTTACTGTAGTTCGGAACTTGTCAGGTCGGGTTCATCTATCAACATAACTAACATACTTTTTTTTTTTTTTTTTTTTTTTTTTTAATCTAGAGCACCTATCCATAAATTTTGTCTCACAACGAGACTTGGATTCACAATCAGTATGTTGTTGGACCACTCACATACCGCTGAGTCACTGAGTCACGAGGTCTAGGTATAATTAACACAACTTTATTATGCTCGAATAACAATTAATGTATAAAAATAAAAAATAATGTTAGTTCAAATGATTATCTTTTATAATACATGATTAATCATTAATGTATGAGTTTGTAAGCATTAGGATCCTATCAATTTATGTACGTATTAAACTATACAACTCAAAAAGTTGAAACTATCATGGACAAGTTTGAAATCTTTGATGAGTCCAACCCATTTGACCCATGCCGCTTTTAACTAAGGTTATAAGCACTGTTAGAATTGGTAAAGAAAACATATACTGAGTACTACCAAAATCGAACTATTCTCTAGACAAACTTTTTAAAATGTCACCTACACTTTTGGTACTTGATCATGATGTTGCTTCAAATTTCTCTTTCGACTTCTAATATAATTTCGATTGAAGTTGGCTAAACTACATAACTAAACAATATTTCAAAACCAACGCTTTACAAAACAAGAAACATTTACTACACAATTTCTAATTCTTTTCTTAAATGAATGGTATATAAAGAGTGACAATAATGCGAGACTCGAGACATTTTACAGTTCTAAACACCTAAGAATTCATCCATGCTATAAATCAATCTTGTAAATTTGCGATTAGGATGACTTCAAAACACACATTTATGGTTTCCCACGCTTTCTTTTAGGTTGGTGAATCGGCGTTGAATGTTGATCGATTCTTCTTCCTCTTCACACGGATTAAGGGTTTTCGTAAGCTTGATCTTCACTCTTCCATGCATCTCTACCAAATATTCTAACAAATGAATGTTGTCGATTGCTTTGTCGTATCTAAAAACCATGAATTGACCAAGCTCAAGAGTATTATCATTCACAAACTGCTCCAACCATTCTCCATAAAACACCATTATTCCTTTTATTTGTATCCACATGCCGACTCTTCACGAAAGGTGTTTAAGTATAATGGTCTTGATATTTTACGCTCAAAATGCTTAAGAAATTCGGGTGGTATCTGTTGCATTCAAATGTTAAACAACAACTCGTCAGCCATATTATATCAATTCTTTCCAAGAAAAAGTGTTTTAACTTTTATAATTTTTGAATTTCAAAAGTAGTAAAATTGACTCCAAAAAGTCAAATGTGACCTCCTTTTTTTATTGATTAACCAAATCAAGATTCATCATACAAACTGAATTTAAATAACCCATATCAGATTATATAAAAAAAGAAATTATGCCATTTGGCCTTTTGTCCTTTTGGGGGGATTCTAATATGCTTGTTAGGTCACTAGTTTTACAACACAAGCTTACAAGAAAGAGATTAAGGCGATTGAACAATATCCAAACACACACACACACGTTAATATGAGACGGTTATGCGTAGGAGTATGTGAAAGGAAAATAACTTGAACAACCAACCTTCAAATGAAGGTTTACAAGAGTATTTATAGGCAAGGAGCTAGGGCAACACTCCCACTCCTTCCCTTTTCCTTATTGGACATGGGCCTAAGCTTATGGGCCTTCTACATAAGCTTGACCTTAAACAAACATAAAGGCCATAATAAACTACCTATTACATATAAGAAACTAACACTTGATTTAAGTTTTAGGAGTGATTCCAACAATCTCCCCCTCAAGTGTTGGTGATGAAAAACGGTGAAGGCGTTGATGTAATAGTAGCTTTGACGCCTTCCGACATTCTTCTTTCTTGTGAGAAGAATTGCCTTGATTCGAACAATCTCCCAAGGTAGAGAGATAGTTTTCTTTGAACAGCTTATGCTTTGACGTCATCTTTAACTTTGTTCTTTGATCATTGTTCTTTGTGATGAAAGTGATAGTATGTTGTTGTGCGCATCAAGTCCGCCTCGTGTCCGCTTTTCTTTTCAAAGTGTTCCACGTCATTCTTCAACATGCTCATACGCCTTTGACGTTGGAATTCAAGATCGATAAAGTTCTTTAAGTCTTTAAATTTGTAGATTCTTTGATTTGATGAAGAATCATTCGACTTTTGTGTTGCTTTTGGATAGAACTTCCATTAGAGATGATGTTGGCGTGAGCATGAGAAGAATCGCTCGATCATCCCGCCCCGAGCGCCATAAGAAGAAAACATTTAAAACGGTTAGTAATAAGCGGATTTAAGACTTACAAGTTTGAACTTCGAGAGTGTTGACAAAGATAGTGTGAAAACACAACTCTAATTCTCACAAAGGCCGCTCTCGAACCGAGTCCCACAAGTGAGATAACACGATGTACCAAGCACATCTACATTCAGATGAGTCGCCGAGGTACAATCAAGTATCACCTCACGACTATAGACCGCTTGAGACACACTAAGTGTAATCCACGGGAGTTACCGGCGACCGTCGTGGTCGTTTGATGTTGACCTCGGCGGGAGTTTCCATTCAATCACCGAGGATCACAGCCAGAACCTCTCATAAATGTTCTCGATGATTGCTAAGATCCGTGAAGGACTCGATAACGCACCACCGATGTTCTTATTGTTTAGCATCAAGTGATGAAATGTCAAGTGTACCTAAGAGATCTTTTGATGAATCTCGTGGCTCTAGACTCAATAGTGCTTTGGTTTTCCCGAGCGAGACTAGGGAGAGGGTCTCCTTCTTCAATACCAAACGATCTCAAGAGAAAGCCAATAGTTTACGAGGGTTCCTCGTGAGAATGAAACAAGCTTTTGAGAGAAACTTGAGTGGCTAAGAAGTTTTAGTGCATGCGCCATCGGGTCCATGACGACTTTTAATCTTCAATACCGACGTCACTAAGTGACAACCAAGAGTATATGAATTGAACCCGTGTCCGCTCTATGTTGAATAATTTGAGGGCTATTTCTTTTCACCCTTTCTTTGCATTTGTTTTAATTCTTCAACTCCTTCTTTCTCCGATTCTCATTTTCTCCTTTTATCATCGCACTCCAAGGACTTCTAAGTACTAACTATTTGTGATGTCCTTGGGTAGATCCTCCGGCTCTGGCGGATCATAGGACTGTTATTCCTAACCTTAGTCATCTTATCACTCCATGACTAACCTATGTTGCCATAAACCAATTTTCAAGAAAATCTCTCAAAGGGTTTGTAAATGAAAACATGTTTGAACCACTATGAGAGTTTTATCTTTTAGCGTAAATACTCCCTCCACATGTGCTTTAGAGTTTTGACGAAATCAGACTGTGTGTGGGAAGAGCGCGACTTTTGAATTGATCAACTCAAGATAGACAATCCCCATGAGACACGGGTTACGTTGCATAGTTAAAGAGTTACATTGTCGCCTTTTAGGTGACAACTAGCTCTAATAACTACCTTGAAGGTGTAGACAAACCTCGAAGGTTGTCATACCCACGAGTTCATGTCTACCAAGAGTTTCTCGAATGGTACTTTCTACTTGGACAAGTCCTGCGAGACACGCTTACATTACTAGCTAACTAGCTTGAAATTATTACCCGTCCAGACAAGTCTTTTCGAGTTACTAATGCTAAGCATCACAATTGCTGGTTAAGTCTATTACACAAAGATTCATTTGCATTTACACAACATATTTCTTATCACATAATTTTCTCCCTCAAAATGCATATAAAATGTTATTTTTGAAAAGTTGAGAATAAATATGACCATTTCGAAAGTGTTGGGAAGATGACCATCGTGAACAATTTATGAACAAAGTTTTAATTCAAATACCCCTCAACAAGTGATATAAACGGTTGAGGTTTTTAAAAAACATACGGGAAGTACTTGTCCTTTTGAGCAAAACATTGAAAATGAAAGGTTTGATAGGTTTTATTCAAAAGTAAGAAGCTCGCTCCTTTTATAAGGATTGTGGCAATCAAGCGCACTACGTGGTCCTTTCTTGACACGAACGGGTTGTACATCGTTATGTGTGTGCAAGCCATTGACATATATAATCACACATCCAAATTTATAATGAAAGAAGCGCCTGTGGGGTACGTGAAGTGCAATGATGTAGCCAGAGTGCGAACAGGCGCTGATAGCCGTGATGTTAATCCTCGGTCGACCACCAACAAAGCTTTCCAAATTTCGAATCGATCCCTTCTATACAACCTTTCATCAATCATTTTGATGATCCTCCTCACATCCCTTCGATCCCGAGAATTCCATCGCTTAGAGACCCAATCTTTGACGATATCCTTCAACCTATAAGCCAATCCGTCCCTAACCATCTTCAAAGTGTGATCCCCAAACTTGTGAAGATCACTACATGCCATTAAGCAATTTCTGAAGTTCACCGCGTAAACGACGCCGAATGGTTTGGTCGATGAGTGTATATTGTGAGAGCCGGTTGATGCTCGGAAGATCAAGCCGAGGTGTAGTGAAGTTAACACGAGTCCGATATGATTCAACCGCGAGTTGGAGATCTTCACACGCTCTTTGATGACTATGCGCCGATGAAGATGAGCAAAGGACTTGATGAATTCACGTTGTACTGCTGAAAATTGCCTCATGCGACCTCGTACTTTGGCAAGGTACATGTCTTCAATGTCGCTGATAGACAAATTCTCAAAGTCGCCTTCAGAGAATGCATAATCCTGCTCATCTTGCCTTTTGACCACAATCTTCTTGAGAAAAGTGTAGTCCCATTTGGTCGAAAGTGTCAACGTGTTTGATGGCAACGATATCCTTAGTATCGAACACCGCATGTTGAGACTTCAACTCAGGCACCGTAGTAGATTCTTCGCGCTCCGCCAATGATGAATCTCAGACATTGCATCTCGGTCATATGCTTCCACTTTGTCGGAGAACAAGTGATTAGCTCTTTCCTCGATAGCTATGCGTTTGAGTATATTGTTGCATGGAATGGAAGTGTGAAAGATGTAGAGTATTTCCTTGAGCCATCGCCACCGTAGAAGAAATTCCAAGTCTTTGTTGAAGAAATATCTGAATGGAATCCTAGGTTCATCCGTTGGCCAATTGTTGGTAGTGGTTTTGACCACCGGTGTAATATGGAGGGTTGTCCCGCTTGGTGAAGTCGATGTTTGCTTCGGGTTGAGCCAATCCATGTTGTTAGACATAGCTCGAGCAATGTTTTCAAGGTGATATTCGACCGATGGCACTTTCTCGAGCTATCTTCCACAGCTTGAAATGCTTCATTCTTGATTCGCCTCAACTCGGATTTCGCCATCTTCACATGGAACTTTTCTTGCATAATCTTAGCATGCTCCAATGTATTACCGCTCACCGATCTTGACCTTCAGCAGGTAGGAGTTGAGTTAACAAGTCTAGAGAACCATTCAAATTCCTCTGTTGTATCTTCATCTAGCCATGATACGACGCCAACCATGGGCGCCTTCTTCTTCTTTGTTTTGGCCTAGATGAGGATTCGGTTTCTTAACTTGTTCTGGGAGAGGCGGGTTGTTGTAGGGCTCACGATTTCTCATCGCCACCACCAGATACTCAAAGTGATCACCGGTTTCGAGTCTCGTGGTAATTCGTAAGAACTCGAGGTTTATCAAGAGAAGATGGAGGAGAAGATCTTTGTTGAGTAGAGTCCATTGTGGTGGAGGTTTCATCGAGACCGAATAGAGGATGATACATCGACTTTTGCGCTTGGGCTCTTTATCCTTATCCCGATCTTTGTCTTCATCATCTCTTGAACGCTTGGGCCTAACGCCTTCTTCTCGGAATGAGGACCCGAGTTGGTATTCCAAAGAGAGCTTCAAGCAGCTTTAGCTTCGTGTGAGGCAAACGCTGCGAGCGTGTCGACATTTGTGCTACTAGCCGGCTCACCAATTCATCATCGTAGAAGATTGTTGATTCAACTAGATTGATGCTTAAATTCATCGGAGTTGATTTCATGGCTTGTTTGGCTAGATGCAATAGATTTGGATAGAGTTGTTTAGTATACATCTCCTTTGTCGGGCTTCGAATGACCTCCATAAGGAACCGTGAGTGTATCCTTGATCATTTCGTCCATTTTCCTGAAGATCATCTTTCATGAGCTCGACATACCCCTTTCATCTTGCATCTTGTCGAGATCATCATGAATATATTGTATTCGATCAAGATAGAAATTCATCTTCCTTCAGAGGATGTCTTTCTTCTCGACTTGTTCGACAAACATTCCCAATTCTTTTATGAGCATGAGATATCCAAGATCGAGTTGGCTTCTTCACCGATTTGGATGTTGATTTGGTTGATCTTTAGATGGTGGTGGTGAGGAGTGAGATGATGAATCGATGAGGAGGAGACATGAGGAGGCTCAGGTCCTTTCGAGGTGTAGTATCCTCCTTGGAACGAGTTGGACCGCTGGAGAAGATAATCATCATAATTCTCTTCGCTATCTTGTCCAGATTTAGCCTTTTCTTCCGTCTCGAGCCTTAGCTTCTTCATCGCCTTATCCTTTTTCTCGATTCCTCAATGTTATAATCAAGACCTCCACAAGCGCTTGTTGTTGCACAAGATTGGTGGCACCAGCCCCTTATCGGGCCGATTAACCGCATCAGAGTTGGTTTAGAGTGGGCAAGACCACTGATCCTCCGGCCACCCATTTGGTCTTTTGCAAATTCTTCACTTTTTGAAGGTGTCTAACTAATTTAAACTTCTTCCGTATGAAGTATCCGCTGTTCTTCATCTTCATCCGAGCTTTCATAAGGCACAAGCATGTGAGTCTTCCTTTTCCATGTTTACCGGAGGACCTGGAGGTTTAGATACTGCCGTGGTTTCATCTTCGCAGCTTCGTAGTAGAAAGTCTCTTCTTCCGATGTGTATCTTCCGAGTCCTCGCCAATTAGCTTTTTTCGGTTCGCTTTTAGGTACGGAATGGGAACAACTTCCTTAGAGGGAAATTCTTTTGCGAGGAGGATTCCTCTGGGAAACTTCCTTCGACTTATAGTACTTGCATCACTTCCAAAGACCGCCTCTTCTCGTTCTCCTTATAGGTGTTCCGAAGACTTTTCATCGAGATGACCAACTTTGCCTTCTCTTATCGCTACTAGATACCTTTTGTATGTCTCGAGCTTTTTGATTTCATTAGATGTAGGTGATCGTGTAATACAAAGACTGCTTCTTTGTTGACGATTCCTTGATTCTTACCGATAGGTAGGTTCACCAACATATCGTGATTGTCCGGGTCATCGAGCCTTTGTGAAATATCGGGATGAAGTCCAAGTGCTCTCGATCAACAATTTTGTGTATCCGACATAGGGAATCTTTGAGCCAAGTTTCTTGTGAAATGACATCATGTCTTCCCATAGCAAAGGCTTCAATTTCGATGTCCTTTTGTTGATTAATGACCGTAAGATTTGTAGTTCCATGAGCTTGGGATGCTCATAGCCACTATCATGACCGTAGACCGATTTGGTGATGATGATATAGAGGGTTCTCCACGGTTGAGGAATGTTCTTAAGCTCCACATGAGAATGCTTAGAGATAATTCTCAAGCTTCATCATAGCCAATATCAAGCAAGAATTGTAGAACTGCTCTCAAGAGGTGTGGCAAAGAAGTCGGTTGGCTCGATTTTGAATGAGAAGAATGTACCGTAAGTCCGCATGAGTGATGGTGACTTGTTTGTGATCGAGAGTTACAACATCGCACTTTGACCCTTGATCCTTTGCATTGAATTCCGTAACTGTTGCATGTAGATCTCCCAGACAAGAGCAGAAAGTGAGAGCATGTTCGTATGGATGATTCTTGAGAATATCCACAAAGAATGAGACAAGAAGATTCGAGCATGCGAGGGTTTCAAAGTCAACCCTAAGGTTGTTCTTTCCAATCTTTCTAGGATAGCCATTAGGGAAGATGTCAGAATGTGAGAACTTCGTGCATCCACATTCATTCGAGTACCATGTCGAATCAAATAACATTAGCCAAAAGAACCAACATATCGAGAGACATAATGTTAGTCAATGTAAGGTTTTATTGTCTAATTATTGAATATACAAAGGTCAAAGATTGTTACGAGTCCACAAATCACTTGTTTGTTCAATAGTCCAATGTCGCCGTGATAAGTTTTATGAGTTAGTTAACTTTAAGTTTTAAAGTTTATGTTATCACATATTTAACATAGCATATTAAACGATTAAGTTTATTAGTGACATTATTGGTTTCGGACGATATGATTTGTTTATTAACAAGTTTGTACACGTAACAATTCATAATGAAGGTCTATCAAGGCTTAGGCGAGATTTGGCAAAGTTACGCGTAAACAGAGTGATATACGCCAGAGAAGAAAGCTTATGCGTAGGATCCTAACTTACGCGTAAGAAATGTTACGCGTGAGGAAAAGGGGACCTTATGCGTAGGGCTTACGCCAGAGGCGATATAAGACCCACGCGTAAGGCTTACTCGTAAGAGTAGACCTTATGCGAGTCATCACACGCATATCCTTCGCTGTGATACGCCGTAGTCCCATTGTAGAACCCACGCTGCACAAAATTTCTCTTACGATAACTTTCACGCGTAAGGTGATCCTTATGCGTAGAGTAACAAAGACCTTGATTCTCGAGTTTTATGCGTAGCAAGCCCGAAATAAAATCATCATATCATCAATCATAACATGTATACTCATTTTAAACACGATCATGGCATGAAACTCATTTCATTGTGTTATGCAGAGAAAGTCATACGCTGTAAGTCAAAACCCTAAGGTTCATAGATTACTCATATGATTTCTAACCATAGGATTTACACCAAACGTTTTCGGTAGGTCTTAGGTGTTGTGAGAGTCTAATAACCAAGTTTTAACATCTAAAACGCAGTTGAATCAAAAATACCCAAACATAAGAACATTAAACCCTAAATTCCAATTTTAATCAATTAGTGTTTCGGGTTGTTATAAGGCCTAGATATGATCAATTCATCATGATATCATCATCACACAACAATCTTTTGACCACAAACATTCACATTTAAAATACCCAAAACCACGATAAACCCTAATTTCACAAGTCATTCAATTCGTGTTTCGGGTAGTTTTGATGATTAAAACGGTATCATTGATGTATTAGAAACGCTTTGACACAACCCTTTAACCACAAACACCCTTTCATGATTTGTTTTCTTGCGCTACGCGCCGAAGACACAAAAGTTATTATATCTCAAGATTAAACCGTTGATTTTTGAAAATTTAAAACCATTGCTTAAAAACTTGTTATAAACACGAAATCACTTACAAATTGATGATCCAAACACGGATTTGTTGAGCTAATCTTAGGCGAGGATGTTTTTAGGTGTAAGTAATAAATGTGAATGGTTAGTTAGGTGAAGTGTTTTAATAAAAGTAACTTTAAACTTTTGGCGCTTTGGTCCCTCTACCTTTTCCATTTTCATACAAAGCCATTTAACTTCCATTTTGGTTACCAAACAAAGATTTTAAGAAAGAAACTTTGACGACACTCCCCTTGACTTAAGAAAATAATGAAAGGTTATAAATTTTAGTCCGAGGAGTGTCATTGAACCGTAAAAATTACCACTATTGATAAAAGAAACAACCGGATATGATAACATGCAAGTACACGATGTTTTGAAATAGTTATGATTATTTTTTCCCTCAACACTTGATCGTAAAAATACCGAATTTTGAAAGATTAAAGTGTTGACGAAGAAATGTACTTGCCATGTTGAAAGAAAAATTAGATTAGAAGAATATTTTTGTTGTTTTATCAGTTTTATCGTGTTTTATATTTTTGTATTTTGTTTTGAAAATGTATTTACAAAAGATATTTTGGTGTTTGATGTTTTAAGACTGCTTTTAGAGGTCATCCAATTCCTCCGAGTCAAACACCTCATACCAACCGTGGACCAACTCATTAAACCTAGCGGAGGCAAGGCTTTGGTGAGAAGATCCGCCAATTGGTATTCTGCACTCCACGAAGTATAATTCAACTGCACTGCTCCACGTGGTCCTTGATGAAATGATAGCGAGATCGATATGCTTTGATTTCGAGTGTCGAATCGAGTTGCACGAGATCGCAATGGCACCGATTGTCGCAAAGACATCGGATTATGTCAAACACGTAACCATAGTCTTTGAGTGTGTTCTCATCCGATGACTTGAGTACAACACGCGACATGGCTACGTATTCGCTTCGTGGATGACAACGATGTACAATCCTCGCTTCTTCGATTGCCAAGACACCGCTTATCACCAAGAAATTATAGAGCTCCCAAGTACTTTTCTCGAGTCTAAGCATCCCGTGGTCAACGTCTAAAAGGCGATTAGTTCAAAACCGTAATCCTTCTGATACCAGATCCCAAGTTAACGGTTCCTTGATGTATCTGAGATTCTTTTAGCCTCGTAGAGGTGGGTTTCAGCTGGTCGAGACCGATAACGGAGCATAGATAAACCAAATACAATATCGTGTCTCATGCTAGTCGTTAGTACATGAGAGACCCAATAATACTGATATTTGGTGGGGTCAACTAATTTCCCATGTAAATCGCTCAGCTTCTTGGTATGAGTCATTGGTGGCATAAGTATCACGGTGTTTTCATTCCAAATTTGTTTAACAATTCAAGGGCATATTTGGATCGACTCAAGAAAATACCACGGGTGATTGATGAACTTGTAATCCTAGAAAGAACGTAAGTTCACCCATCATGGACATTTCAAAATTTTTCTTCATTAGTTTTGCAAAAGCGATTGAAAACTTTTATGTGTAGACCCAAAATGATGTCATCCACATAAATTTGAACAATTAAAATATGTGCCCCGTGATATTGTATAAAAGAGTGGGTCAACCGAACTTTGGTGAAATTATTAGCAATGAGGAAAGATGATAGCTTATCGCACTCATGCCCGAGGGGCTTGTTTGAGACCATAAAGAGCTTTGTTCGCTTTGTAGACATGGTTCGGGAACTCGATCAACGAATCCTTCCGTTGGTCGACATAAACCGCTTTTCGCTTGTCCGCTGAGAAACGCAGCTTGACATCCATTTGAATGACCGCATATTCATATGAGCCGCGAACGCGAGAAATATCCGAATGTACTCAAGACGAGCAACCGAGCAAAAGATTCTTCAAAGTCTATTCCTCTTCCCGACGATAACCCTTAGCAACTAGACGTGACTTGTTTCGGATTACGCTTCCTTCAAAGATCCAATTTGTTTTTCCAACCATTTGAGACCAATGACATAGACCCTCGCTGGTCTTTCAACCGCTCCCATACTTCAAGACGCTTGAATTGGTTGAGTTCTTCTTGCATGGATTCAATCCGCTTGTCTTTGTCATCGCGCCTTTAATGTTTTTAGGCTCGATTGGCAGACATGAGTGCATAAATGCAATGTTCACCATCCGTGCGAAGACGTTGTCTTGTAACGACCGGTTGATTCGGTTGCCAATAATATTTGCCGAGGATGGTCTTTTGTCCATCGATGTGTAGAGGGTTGATGTTGGTATACATTGTGTAGATTTCGAGGATTCAAATGGTTTGTTGATGATTCCGCAACATCAAAAGCAGTGTCATTAGCAAACGGGTTAAAGAATGCATTTGAATCAAAATCGCAGTGGGGTACTTCATTTAGAATATCATCACCGGCTCATCATTGTTGAAGCGGTTTGTTCAATCTGTGGTGGAGTCAACTGTGGTGTCGTCAATGTGAGTTATTGTAGCGGTGTGTATCGTATAAGAGTATTATCGTTGAGCAATGAAACATCGGATACACCGAGCACGAGCATCAATATCGCCACCGAACAATGGAGCAAATAACCTTTCCATTTGTTGACGAGTGAGTCGGGGCTTTGTTCACCGATGATGGGGTTGAGGGAAGTTTGCTGTTGCGAACGGGTTCTAAGTCATATACCGTAAGCCATTTCCGTAAGTTCATCAAAATGAGCATGAATCGCTTCCATCACTGCTTTGTACGACGATTCCGCATCCTAGAACCTTTAGAATTCTCACAATATCCAATAAAGACCCAATGTCGCCTTTGGCTTTGAGCTTTCCAAAATCATCACGATCATTATTCGGATAGCAAAGGGATCCAAATACATGAAAGTGTTTGAGATTCGGTTTATGGTTGCGGACAAGCTCAAAGGTGTTTTGTTGCGCTTTGTGATCATAGAACGGTTTTGAGTATAGCATGCAGAGATACAACCGCCCACAAGTAATCCGGAAGTTTAGCATTGATTAACATTGTTCTTGCAGCTTCCACTAACGCTCGGTTTCGCTTTTCAACAACTCCGCTTTGTTATGGTGTACGGCAATAGATGTTCGATGTCAATTCGCACTTTCTCATAAAATGCACGAAGGGTTTGGTTAACAAATTCGGCCTTTGTCTCGTTTTATTTGGCGGACGGTGTTCCGGAGTCGAACTTGAATTTTCGTGAGAAAGGTGATGATCATTTGTGGAGCTTGGTCTTTTGTCAAGAAAGTAGACCCAAGTCCATCGCGAGTAGTCATCAACAATTACTAAGATGTAGCGTTTTCCATTGATCATTTGCACGCCGATCGGGCCACATAAACCATGTGAA
Source organism: Chrysanthemum lavandulifolium (assembly GCA_022545495.1). Classification (NCBI taxonomy): domain Eukaryota; kingdom Viridiplantae; phylum Streptophyta; class Magnoliopsida; order Asterales; family Asteraceae; genus Chrysanthemum; species Chrysanthemum lavandulifolium. Next base: position 156,631,678 of record CM040246.1, read on the forward strand.
GAAGATGAAGCACATGTCGAGAGTTGGTTCCACCTTGAAGGAAAATGAGCACGAGTGCTTTTCCCTTGTTCACAGCCGAGCAAAGGTGATCTTTGTGAATGCACTAGGTGGTACTACATTCTTAGAGGTGAACCGAGCTGTGGACAAGAATGCTTGCCTTAGAATCTAAAGAAGGCGGTCTACCTGCCACGTACTTAGAATGACTAGTGAGCCTAGAGGTATGCCGATTCTTAGGATTCCGAACGAGAGATTATAGCTTTAGCAACACATTTGTCATGACAATCGAATTCATACTTTTACGACAAATAACACAAGGTGTATCGATCAATATCAAAAGTACTTAAAGGTTTAGCATTCGCTACATCACTATTTCTATTACATTTGCCGACGCAATATCTATAAGTGGAAGCAACATGAGTCTTATTCATAGTCCTAGGGTGTTCTTCTACTTTAGCATTCCTTATTGATCTTTTCTTAGGTCGCAACTTCCTATTCTTCGATCGAGTGCTCCTAGGTCGTGAAGCGCGGACGCTTGGAAAAGATGCAACTATTCCTGTTTCAAGAGAAGGAAGCACGTTAGCAACTTGTGATTTGGCAAGAGGAATTTAGGTTCACGATTACTAAGTGTTACCGGTGCTAATCTCTTAATGATGGTAGGTGGAAGTAGTTCATACTTTCCTAACATTTCTCTTAACTTAGAGATAGTGTGAATCAAATATTGATTTTCGTAATGAATATTACCAAAGAAAATTCATGACTTCTAGTGTGAGCAAGATAGTGATCAAGTTCGTTTGATGCTTCATGACGAGTCTTATTGAGTAAATCAAATATGACACCATATTCTGCTTAACTTTTACAAGTTCTTGTTCATATTTTGAGATTTGACTTTTCAAAGACACGCTTTGATCATCCAGCTTGCTCAAATTTAGGATCAAAAGATTTTGCACGCAACCGAGCGATTTTCTTTGAAACCAAGTTGTTGATTGTGAATATCTTTTCACACCAATTAAGACGACGCTTTGCATTGTAAAGTTCGTAGTAATCGCTCATTTTCGCCTTTTAAAGACTCGATCCGAAGCACATAATCAAGATTCTCAACAGCTACTACAAAGTCAACATTATCGCAGAGATATAATCGATGCATGTGGCAAAGAATAGAATAACACAACATTATGGATATCAAGACGATAACATCTTTCAAGAGTCGATCAACATCTTTTCTCAACATTTTCTTTTACGCTTAGTATTAGAAATAGATGTTTCAGCTTTTCTAAAACGACCTTCATGACTCCAAGTTCCTTATGAAAGTCCTGCTCCCAAGACAATGCACAACTTTTCAAATTGTTAACATTTGTAAAAGATTTTTCCAAAATGTCTCTTTGTTCTCGCAGAGGCGATTGAAAGTGTTGAACTTTGATTTCGTAATGATATTCTATCTCATGTTCTAAAGTTTTGAGATCACCATGAAAATATCAAAATATCTAAGAATTTTGCGATTTTCGTGTTTTGAGTTTACTTCATCGATGGAAGGTGAAGGACCATAAATTTGTGCATAATCCGTGGGAATAACATTAGAAGACTCGTGTGTTTTGATGATAACCCTTGGTGTGTTAGAAGAACTGCTGGTGTGACAAAAGTGACCGGTTTTGAATAATTAAAAGGTTTGTTGTAAACAATGCTTTTAATTTTGATCGACTCGCCTTTCGTGATCTAATTCCTCTTGACGATGATATTCAACAACACTCATAATGTAATTATCAATTTTATATTCTCGTGACCGGAAACTTCGTGATTTGGTTTGAATGTTTGGTTGAAAGCTTAGGTTTGTAATCGCAAGATTCGTCCATATCCATTTGATTGGGTTTTAGTAAACTTTCAATAGCAAGCATCGACCACCATGTTTGTAAACAATGCTTTAAACTCTTTAAGTTTATGCTGTGTCGATAATTTCTTCAAGATGATTATCTATTCGGTTCGTGGAATGCTTTTTGTATGCAGAGAACTGCTTTTGACAAGTTAACAACTCACTTTAGCTTTTTGATTTTCCGTGATGAGAGCGTTAATTTGCTTTTTATGTTCATGTTTCAGCTTGTTCTATCTCGCATAACAAAGCATTCTTTGAAGCGGCTAGATCACGATCCGTCTCTAAATATTTTTCGCTTTGATGAGATTTAGTAAAGGTCGCTCAAAACATTTTTCACGCTTTTTCTTGAGTTTTGAAAAAGTTGAGTTGCTTTTGTAAACATTCAAAATCCTTGGTTAACATTGCATTTTACTTTTAAGTCCTTATTTAATGTACAACATGTTTCAATTTGGGATTGCCGGTCTTTAAGTAAGAGAGCAAGATCCGATGAGGCAAAAGTTCGCTTGTTCAATGTAAGTCACAACATGATCATTATTTAGATCCTCAAGTATAACCACGAGTCAATTTGATTATCAAAGGAAACCATAAGGTCATCTTGATCGTCAAGTGTAACTACGTGGTCTATTTGAAAATCGCGGAATGAGATGTAAATGACTCATTTTAAACATTCCGAGCCATGCCGGATTTCGATGTTGGGAGATATTAGATCGTAGATAAATATGGTTTGTTCGGCACTGAGACAAGCCATCGTTGTCATACATCGGGCCTGTGTCACTCATATGTAACTCATGCATATTAGCCATCAACATAATCTGCGATTGGCCTCGCAAGTCCTCCATATCATCATCTCGAGTCTCAGATTTGCTATAGAACTCGTCTTTGTCTCGTGAGAGATCCACCACTTCATCCTTAAGAGCCAAAAGAAGAGCTCTTTGAAATAAGCACTTCCCCTAGTCCTCGCTTTGGGCATGCATTAGCCTGTGTCCTTCTCATTTCGCTTGTAGCATCAAGACCATTCAACCCATTCTCGAGCATTTCTGCTTCACCACCGGAGCTCGTTGTTATTCCGACCCACAAGATTAAACCCTCGACCACCGCCCATCCGACGACCATAACCACGATTCTCGAACTTCAACTCGCCCATTGTTTACAACAACCGATTTGTGTGTTAGATGAGGAACGAATACGATTGTTGGATTTGTTGGTATAACGCCAAAAGCATTAGCAATCATAACAAATCCTTGTTGCAATGCATCGAACGGATCGATGTCCTCATTAGCTTCACCGACAAATGGTTGAGCATTGTTGTTGTTGTATGGAACCGCTTGATTTTGTTGAGATTGTTGTCGTGAAGGATCGCTTTGTGCGACAATGGTTGAGTTGTTTGTTGAGGAGGATAACTTTGTTGAGCATATAAGGCAAGTTGTTGATTTTCCTGATGTGTAGTGGAGCAATTTGAGCACGGAGAATCCTTTCCCGATCAACTTCCTTTTCATGAGGCTTCAAGTAATCGTACAACAATCCATATGTAGAATGATGCATATTCTTCGCCGACGGAGAAAAATGACATACTTCTCCCATTCAGACCAAGACTACTCAAGAACTTAGTATTCACCGCAATTTTGGCATGATGATGTTGGTTTATCCAAATCATTGATGATGTCTCGAAAATCTATGATGATAAGACTCTAGTGTCTCTCCGTGTTCAATCATGAAGTGTTCATAAGCCAAGTAAATTTTGGATTCCAAATTCTCCGATTGAGTACGATCCTTCCATAAGAAGATGAATATGTTCCCACATTTCCTTTGCGCCTTTTGAGCATCAACATCAAGAATTGGGTTAGGTAATCCTAAAAGGATATATTGCATTGCAAGTTCATCACCTTCATAGTGTAGAAGTTCGCTTGATTTAAATATGCAACAAGAGTAATGTTTGTTTGTTTATCTCTTGGTGGATTTGCATTAGGATCTCCTGCACAATGACAAGAGGCATCTCAAATGGACCTTCCAAGATAACCTTCTTTAAGAACTTTCCATGTGGCTTCTTCAGATCACAAAACCTAAAGAACCTTATTACCCATTGATCGTAGTTTCGGAGTGAGCATCGAGGTCTATCATGATCCAAATTTCATGAATTGATTGTTGGTCGCTTAAAGCTTCACACATCTTTGCAAACCAAGTTGGTTCCTTCATAGTGTTCCTTGATGGATGTTGATTGAGGTCATTTGTGTAGGGTTGAACTTGAAGACTTGGCGGTGTTTGAACCATTTGTGGTGGAGGAATTGCTCCAAGTTGTGGAGTATGTTGTTGATTAAATTGTTGTTGATAAATTGCTTGTTGTTGATTCCATTGTTGATGTTGTGGACTTAGTTGTTGTTGTCGCTGAGAATAAGTGTGCGGAAATAGTTAGAGTATGGTGGTTGTGACATGTTGAAAAACTTGTGTTGGTAAAATGGATCTTTGTAGTCGAATGAACCTTTGTTGATGAAGTGTTCTTAGCGAGAAATCACAATAAACCAAGTAGAACTTATGCGTAAAACACCAAAGTTACGCCAGAATAAATAGAGTTACGCTGTAGTTTTAGCCACGCGTAAGTATGGAAAAGACTCTAAAGTTAGGCGAGACACAAAGTTAGGCGAGAATTATCTTATGCGTAAGACGGGCTTAGCGTAAGATGAATCTTATTACAGAGGATTTCACGCGTAAGCTTTAAGCTTATGCGTAAGATTAGGTTTTATCTCTGTGATCTTTTACACTTCACAAAGGCAAAAGATATCCAAAGTCGACGATTTTCGTGCTTATCCAAGCAAGAAAACACGGAGTAAACCACGAAACCGAAGATCAAACCACTGGATAAAGTTACGCTGTAAGATTAGGGTTTTGATACGCTGTAATCTTACTCGTAAAATGATTATGCCCAAATTTGTTTCTAAACCGATTTTGTTATGGAATAGCGTTAATAGTACCAAAATAACACAAAATGCGAACCTTGATGAACCAAAACAATTAAACGACACGCTGTAGAACTTCACCCACTAACAAAAACAAGCTTAAAACTTAGATCCACGCAGTAAAGTTTGAAACTTTTGCCAAAAACAAGTATTTTAACACCTTAAAACGTTGAAAGTACAAGAATCTTGGATTAAAAGTGTAAAAACAAGTTTTAAGCTTAACCAAAGTATCTTGTTATTCTACGCAGTAGACCAAAACCCACTTCAAGAAATAACGATTCACCCAACTAGTAGGCGATTGATACCATCGTTAGGTCACTAGTTTTACAACACAAGCTTACAAGAAAGAGATTAAGGCGATTGAACAATATCCAAACACACACACACAAAGCTAATATGAGACGGTTATGTGTAGAGTATGCGAAAGGAAAATAACTTGAACAACCAACCTTCAAATGAAGGTTTACAAGAGTATTTATAGGCAAGGAGCTAGGCAACACTCCCACTCCTTCCCTTTTCCTTATTTGACATGGGCCTAAGCTTATGGGCCTTCTACATAAGCTTGACCTTAAACAAACATAAAGGCCATAATAAACTACCTATTACATATAAGAAACTAACACTTGATTTAAGTTTTAGGAGTGATTCCAACAATGCTTCTACTATATGAGTTCGATTTGCAACATATTTATATTCTGATTATTAAAGGATCCACGTTCAAAATGAAAGGGTTTTGCCGGCTGTCATTAGCAGAACCCTAAATAAAATAAGATAATCAAAACCGGGGCTTATATGATCTACTCCAAAACTGATTTCAATTTTGTTATTGATGAAATAAAACTACAGTAGTTATTCAACACCTAGACTATGTATAACAACCTTATAAGAATCATTACCACCAAAGCCAAACAAACCGAACACAATAACCAGTCAAAACGCAATGGCAAACACCTCTTTATTGTTCTCAACATTAAATATTTTCCATATATGCTAGTACATATGAATGCCTACTTAAAAAAGTTTTCGCGAAGCAAAAAATATAATAATGGCAGTAATCTGCATTCAAACATAAAGATACGAAAATAATCAAGAAGATATAGAGTACGTACCATTTGATGCGAGGTACGATCGAAGGAAGATGTCAAGAACCGGGATCTTGATTGATTATCGAACTTCTTGAGGACGATCTCGCCCTCGCTTAATCATTATTCTCTTGTTGCAAAAACTTTTCTAGGTTTGATATTATGGTTTATAAAAGTTTTATTTGTTCTTGTTATATCGATCTTCTTGAAAACCTAATAACGAAAAAGAATGAAAGAAACAAGATGAAAAGATTATTCATAATCATTAAATCGCGATGTGTAACTGAAGAAAGTGTTATACCGATCTATGAGATTTCGTTAAAATATAGAAACTAAGTACTAACACGTTTGATATACAAAAACTTGGGGTGGACTACATAGAAACAAATGGGCTGGTGGGCCACTTGAAGGGTTTAATCCAGAATGGGCCTTGCTGACTTGTTGTCCTTATACGAACCCACAAAGAGAAATAATAAGAAGCCATCATTGTTTTGTTAATTATGGATTTTTCATTTGTGGCAGCCTGGCAGGGGTGTTCACACTTTGGTTTTTAACTATGGGATTTGAAAATAGAACTAAAATGGATTTAAAATCGAACCAAACTTATAAAACAGTTTTTGGTTCAAAAGTGAAACGAACCATAAAGTTTTCGGTTCACTTTCCGCTTTTGGAAAACGTAAGACCAAACTGAACTGGAAAAGTGAATTCATATAATCTATCTATTATATATAAAAGTTGAGTTTTGGGTTGAGTAATGACATTAAATATTTGTTTCAATATAAAAATTTATGAAAAATGAGGAAAATAAGCTATTTAATAGTTTTGTTCATGAATTGTGTATTGGGTTGAGTACTGAGATTAAATATTTGTTTCAATACAAAAATTTATGAAAAATGAAGAAAATGAGCTATTTAATAGTTTTGAGCCATAGTTTTTGGTGATCATATGTAGCGCATTAGCTATCATTGTCTTTGCCAATTACACCTTGCAAACTTGCAAATGATATATAACCATAATGGCTGGAATTTCAAACACTATGTTTAAACATCCCCAGAAAAAGCTTACCGTATTTCATTATCAATGGAAAGAAGGCGCCGTTGTTACCATAATTGTGATGATGAGCATCGGTCCAAAACCGACCGAATCGACAAAACCGAAACCGAAATTATGAAAATTTAACTGAAACCGAATCGACGGGCCGCCGGGTCGGTTCGGTTTGTGTTGGGCCGCCGGCTCGGTTCGGTCCAGTGTATTTAGTATGTTTTTGTCGGTTTGGTCAACCGAACCGAATCAAACAAAACATAAAGTATAAACTGAAATCGAACCGACGGGCCGTCGTCGGCTCGGTTTTTATCTGCTCGACGGTTTGTCGATCTTGGCTCGATTTGGACCTTTAACGCCGCTACAATGTAAGTGATATGTCCACAATGTTAGTTAAAGATACATTATCAAAAACTTTGTTTTCAATACTATGCAAGTGAGATGTGAATTCAATGCATGAAAAACCTTTTCTGCTGTTTATTTAAAATGCAATTTCTATATTTATTGATGTAAAAAATATGTGTTTAGTCCATCAATTTTAACTTTATTATATTATTGTTCAAAAGCTACAGACCGATCATATTCGATCTTGCCCGCCATCGAGTTATGATAGCTTTTCTCAACGTATCAATGTGAAGATTTTACAACCTCCTCCTGTAAGTTTATTATTATTATTTTTCTTATTTGTACACAAATGCCACACGCACCAAGGTTAAATATAAATACTAATAGTTTTACAACTACACATTTTTATACAAAACGGAGGGTACCCTTTGTAAGGGGGTTTTTTATAACCCACCCCATGTGTATATGTGAAATGCCACTTCAAAGTGGAAATAATAAGACTCCTACTTATTTGAAAAAACAACTTGTATTAAATATGCATTTATGCTGCACTTTCATTTCCAATACGAGTTTATGTGTAAGTAAATAATTGTAGATATGTTAGCATCCTTTATTTTGAAGTGGTAATTTTTGACATGACTCAAACATGCCTTGAAACTCACACAAAAATAAACATGTTAGGTTTGAGCTTAACCAATTTTTGGTTAGAAAAATAAATTGACACAAGTGACCTGTTTAATACTCCCTCCGTCTCAAATTTATCATTGTCAAGAGACAAAACACAGCTTAATAAAAGCAGCCACAACAATTTTAAACCACACAAATAAAATATTCCTCACAAAATTACCTTTTTATTACTAAAACTAAGCGACAATAATTTCGAGACAACCCAAAAAGAAATATGACAATAGATTGAGATTTTATGAGTAAATAGATATCAACTGTTTATTGTGTGCTTAAAATCTTTCTAGCACACAAATTACTATATTCGATATGTTTCATTAAAATTATATTCAAATAGTAAACGTGTCGACATGACTAACTCGTTTAATAAATATGTTAAGGTTCGAGTTGAACTTCTGACACGATTAATTAAACAGATCAAGTTTGTGTTGAAAATTTTGAACCTGTTAATTAACTCATCAATTCGAACCCGCCAACTCAAACACGACCTAAATTGCTACCCCAATCCTTCACCTTGTCCTAGCAAAATATGAAAACCCTGACAATTTTGAGGAAACAACGTGGATACGAATTTATGCATCCCTAATTGTCGCAGGTCAAGACTCAAGATACGTTAACTAATAATTCAAATCCACACTTTGAGGTTTGCTCAATACATCATTACAAAAACTTCAAGTCAATTAGCAAAAAACATCATTACAAACCTTAAGATTTCTAGATAAACTTCTTCTGGATCATTAAAAACCTAAAGATTTCTAGATAAACAGTCATATGAATATAACATACTACACCAAAAAACAAAAGCATATTAGGGTACATCTGAATCTTCTTGTTTTTAGCTTGAATAGTTTCCGCAAGCATGAAAGATGGTGACTTTCAAAGACCTTTTCGCCTCTCAAGTCATCTCAAAACACAAACATCGCCTACAACCGATGATTCTCATCGTGAAATTTCTTCCGCTTATCGCCATACATTCTAGCAGAAATCTTGTAACCCTTGCATTTAATCGGACCCCATTTTCTCCCATTTGACAACTCAAGAACACAGTCCTCATTGCTAGTAAGATATCTTCTCATGAACCACAAAGGTATATTCTGTATAATACAACCATAAAAAAAAAAAAAGAAAGAAAAAAAAAAAAAAAAAAAAAAACATTTAAAATTCGTGATAGAAATTAATCAGAACCAAGCAAAGAGCCAAAATAATTAAAATTATTACCAAACCATAAGATCTTGTATATGATGCTTTCATTTCCCGTATGTATGAATTTGGGTTGTCTGCCATGAACGCTTTAGCTGCTTCCAGTGCCTTGTAATTAGTTGACCTATATTTGTCCCTATTTTCGGACGATAAATCGGTCTTACCTGTTCCAAAACAAATTATGGTACCAAGTTAATATGGGTTTCAAAACTAAAGGGTTTATTCAAAATGTTAGCTTCTAGCTAGGTGGTTTAGTAAAGAAATTAGGAAACCTTGCCTTTAGTTTCTTGAAAAGTGTGCGGTGACACAGCATGATCATCTTGAGCAAAAGATGGATCGTTTTCTTTGAATATTCGAACATGAAAAAGTGATTTACCAAGATGCTCAAAAACCAACAAATCTCCAATCTTTAAACGATAATGTTGTGCAAATTCTGGCCAACCATTTTGAAGCCAAATGTTGCCGTCACACGAGACCATACAACCTAATGACCAAGCCTTGTCATCTGAAATTATTAGTACGACATCATTGTTTAACAAGATTTTTCTTCGATGTTCTTTCGTAAACTTCTTGGGGATTTTCTGTTCATGAATAAAGGGTTATTACATAATGCATGAAGATATAAAAAATGGTATAATTCAAATATGATGATGGGAACTTACTAGACTCTTTTTGCTGGTGATTGACATCCAGAATTTACGTGACTTGCGTTGTGGTCTCATTGTTAACGAAGAAGTTCTTGCGTTGCGTTCTCATGTGACGCTTTATGGATGATAGAACATTTGTGAAATGTCTTTGTAGACGCAATTGCTGGCAAATGAGTTTGTTGTTGTTGCTAGTATTTTTTGGCGGGAGTTGTTTTTGTTTATGTTTAATCTTTAAGTTTTTGAAAGACTTGTATGGGCTTTTGTATCACACTCGACTTTTTTTTAACCATTTTGACCCATTTGAGTGAACGCAACCTAGAGGGACCACTGGTATCAACTCTATAAAAGCTTGTGAATTCTTTTTCCAAATTTGTTTAGGTCATCCAGGTTGAATCCAAATGTAAGCAATGAGGTGTCGTCATATATATTCTTCTCGTTTTTTTCACTAATTACTGTGTAAAGAGAGTAAATAACATGTCACAATAGTAGATTAAAATGGCAATATAATCTATGCACATATTATATTATCTGGCCACATCTTATCATAATGAAGGTGGCAGTCTCTTTACGTTCAACATTTTTCCTGCATTTTACGTCTGAAGATGTGCAGTGGGTCGGTTTGAAGTTACTTGTCTCAAATGCAATAGCTATAAGATCAAATAAATATAACAAAAAATAAGCATTCTGAAACACATTTTACATAAAATGCATAGTAACAACAAAATGAAAAATGCAACATTTAATTATGTATCACTTTGCAACATCATATGAAAGGCTTAAAGAGTCCATACTGATCTCATGATGCATGAAATTTCAAGGTTTTGATTGCTAATTTTTAAACAATACAAATTATTAACTTAGTTAAATAGTCTAAAATACCCTTTTCATCTTCTTTCATTGTCTTCTTCATTAAGTTCTACCGTTCTTTTCTCCCAAAATGAATTCATATAATCACCATCCTCGTCGTAATCCCCAATGTCGAAAGCAACTGTCTTTAAGTAGTAATGTACCTTCTTAAAGGTTCAACATATCCTGTGTGACTCAAAATATAACTTATTAGAGTGCTAAAATAAAACAACTTGGCACAAAATCAATATGAAATTTCTGTAAGAGTTTACGTGAAGATGTGTGTGCAAATAAGCAAGTATTCATGAAATGAAATTATGGATGGTTCTTTATTCAGTTTCAAATTCTTATTATCATCCAAATAAAAAATCACTTGACACATCCAAAATTTTGGTCAGCCCACAAAGCTCATCTCATAAAAATTGATAACTTGGAATAGTTCAGTACAAATAACCGACTCAAAAAGCAAAATCAATATATGTTATCTATAAAAATGAATTCAAATTCGATAAGAAAACATTCGCTCACATCAATAATGAAAGTCATAGTATCAGATTCGCATCAACTAAGTGTTTTCTATTTTAATTGTCGGTTTAAATTCAATCAAGATGTAAGCTTTTTCATCTCTCTCATTTCATTTCATACAGGTTTAGTCCACCATTTACAGACGTACTAAACAATAGCAAAAGAAACTTGTTTTAGTGATAAAGTAGCATCCAACTACACCCTGTATCAAATAGCATCCATTATAACTAATTGACCTTCAATTAATATAAAAAGTCTTTAAACAAATTAAGTACACTCGCTTTAAATGTGGAACACTGTGGTTCTTCTAATATAAACTGGTGCTTCCAAAATTATAGTGATATCAACGACAAATGGCAAGACTATCAAACCATGTTTTCTGTTGAGTCTCCTTGTCAAACCTGATGCCTGGCACTTACATGTTATATTGTTCCTATTTTAGTTGTCCTGTTAATCAAGCATCGAAATGAGGCGTGCTTATGTATTGCAATGGTTTAATACTTAAGAGATTGTTTGGAATTGCTTATGTAAGTATTTATATGGTCACACCTAAGCAAGTAAGCATTTTGGGTAAAACTGTTGTGGTTCAATCAGATAAGCACTTTAAAATAAGCATTCCCAAACATCCTTTAATATAAAGTAGGGTCACTTAACAGAAACACACATTTGCTCAGATAAGCAAATGCTAAAATAGGTCTTCCGACTACTGCCAGTGGACAATTATTGTATTATATTCGAGTATGCTATGAACTGAAAACTGAAAATGGCTTATTATCTAAGGAAGCCTTTGGATTAGCCTATTTAAAGGGCTTTTTGGCTTATTGAGGTTTGACAATTAATTTTCGCATAAAGAATCAAGTTACCTGAAATTGTAGGAAATGAAACCATTGATTCAGAAACATAGGAATGGGTCGGCTAAACAATTGAACTGCTCTCGATCACATTGGTTATCCATTCCTCTCAACCTGCAAAAAATAATTATAAAAATCAGAATGGGTCGGTAAAATTGGGCCTCTATAATCATATAGGCATCAAGTATAACAACCCAATCAACATTTTGGTTTAATGAAAATTTCAGAATGTATTTATTGACAATAATACCAAGAATTGAATATGCACATGTACCGCCACGTTTCATAGAAAATTAATAACACCAAATATAGATATTAACAATCTGATATAATAATTCATATTCTCATGTTTATCACAAAGTGTATATATATTAAAAGCAAGTTATGTAAGTAAAAAAAGAGATACTTTATAATATGGCGAAAGAAGAAGCAAATATCAAAGAAATGGAACAATGCTATCTCAACTTGTCTTTCTTTGTGAAAGCCTCCAAGTCTTTCTCGCTTATCCAATCTATTTGCCATATTAATGGCAATACTGAGATTATCTTGTTAACATTTAACTCTCAAAACTAATTCTTTCCAGCTTTTTAACATCTTCATAATTAACTCTTCGATGTTAATACCATAGAAAGGCATTCAACTATATAAGAATTTTCAAATGGAAAAGATGGTACCTCCTTAGCATTAGAATTTGCGTGTGCAGTACAGCGCCTCATTGACTCTTGGTCGTTGGATTTCCACCGCTCCGACTGCATACGCCTTCCACTGCGAATATACATTGTTAACGACATGTATATTTACATTATCAATGTTACAAAAAAAAAAAAAAAAAAAAAAGGCTGATAAGCAACTTCTACAGCCAATTCCAAATACCCTTAATTATAAAAAATGTAATTAACAGGTTGTTCTTCACATCATTTTAAGCAATTTTCATTACTTAGTAATAAACAAAAACCATATCCTAATCATTCAACTACTTGCTCCTATATTTACGAATTACCTTGCTTGAGCAATGAAGTAGCTCCATTGGCCAAAAACCATTTGATCCGACCTTCTGGTTTCACCTTCTGCACAGGCAATGGGTAACCATAATCAGTATGTTCACCCAGCGCCACCTTGACTGCATAAGATTTCTCTTCCCCGACTATCACCAAAGCAATCTCAGTTGCCGAATTGATCAAAGGAAATGTGAAAGTGATCCTAGGTGGAGATGGTTTGGGCAAATCAGTTATAAAAGGCACCCATATTTTCTTCTCAGACCACGGAAAATGCCAGTAGAAGAGGGATGCAACGTGCTGACAATATATTCAAAAGTTAGTGAGCATTTTTAAGAGTAAAGTTGATCAAGCACCAAAATATCAGCTATTTCGACCAATCTACTGAACCAAGGTAGGGAGGGTCGACTATCTTCCCGTCAAAAGTTAAACTCCACTATCATCTCTCATTTTTTACAAATGCGAATGCTTATTTCAAATCCTTGTCTATACTATATCTAGGATAATGGGATTGCTTTTTCTGATTATTCCAAAATGGGTTACATCATTTTTAGAAGATAAGAAATTTTGTAGAAAAATAAGTTGAGCCTATCTACTATTAGATTCAGCAATAGATAAGCACTTAAATAATAAGAAATTAGTAAAATAGTTTATTTAGTTACCTGAGCCTATCAAATAAAGTATCACCAGATAGTACGACTGAGAAGGAAGCATGGTCCTGCGGTAGTGTGTGTCAACTCATGGTCAAATCGATGCACCACGAAATAGAGAATATGCAACATAAAACTGCCATCCAGCAGGACACGGGTTTCCCTAGAACGCAATTCAGTTATAACATTAAATAACCGAAACCAAAATAAATCTAAAATTACTAATACCTTTCATCTCCATTTAAAACTGGTAAAACCAAAGACACTTCAAGAAAACTCAAACTCAGTTTGTTTTCCTAAACAAAGAGTAACAAAAAACATGATCAAATTAAACAGAAATTTTATACATATCTACAAAAATTAAAAAAATTATCTCATCTGTATAAACAAACCCACAACATTCTTACCGCAAATTCACAACAAACAGATACTTATAATCGATATTTTAAAAAAAAAATCCCAAAAATCAAAATCTTACAGCTAGATTAATGTGAAAGTCAGGTTCTAAAGTAACTTCAATCCCCATTCCTCCTTCTCTTTCCCCTCCTTCTGCAAATGGGCTCCGGCAAATCAAGAACATGTCACATATACGTTGGTAGCATCAAGTCATAAAGCACGTCCATCTCCCACTCATATTGGCCATTTGTTTCAAAATAAGTCGAGCCTTATCAAATATAAACACAAATCAAATTAGTTTGAAAGGCCAAAGATAAGCGTAAACAAAAACATGATTTAGGGTTTATGTTCTTGACTTTTTTGGTTTGTGTTTGATCGGAGATGATTATGGTGGATAAAAAAAGGGGTAATGGTTTTGTGAGAGACGGTTGGTTTTGTATATGGTTTAATGAAAGGGGCGGTGAGATAATTTGATGAATTTGGAATATGGGTTTGGTTTTGTTAGAGAAGAAGAATGAGAGGGTCTCGAAATTTCTAGGAGTCCTGCTATTATGGAATACGGTTGGTTTTGTATATGGTTTGATGTATTCACACTGAACAGTAAAACTTGCAACACACAATAGCCAATGTTAAGGCGCCACATCCTTTTTTTTGGTAGTGTAAAGAGGAACGGACCAATTAGATGGTGACAACATAGCGTATATCTACACCCATTTGTATACACCCACAAAACGGCTGGTAGTAAATATATTGGAATACGGTTGGTTTTGTATATGGTTTGATGTATTCACACCCAACAAGAAAACTTGCAACACACAATAGCCAATGTTAAGCGCCACATCCTTTTTTTGGTAGTGTAAAGAGGAACGGACCAATTAGATGGTGACAACATAGCGTATATCTACACCCATTTGTATACACCCACAAAACGGCTGGTAGTAAATATATATAATATAGTTATCACATGACACTTTTCTTTTTCTTTTTTTTTTTTTTGAAAAAGGGTTTTACCCTTGTAAATTGTATTAACAAACCAATAAGTTCATGCAACATGGAAGAACACTAAAACGCACCCAAGTGCTTCAAACCAATACTCAAGTTTGAGATACCAAAAACTGAGAACAAAAACTAAAAAACTAGACGGAATCAAAACGTAATACCAAAGATGTGTTGGAATGTGAGAGTTGGAAAGACAAAATACGACTAGAGTTGTGTGACCCTATTGGTGGCACACAAGATAAAACATTAGAATACGTTTATTTCTATTGCACGTTAAGCTCAATATGACCCGGTTTGGACACAATGAGAACTAGACATGATATTGTCTTAACCTAATACCTATGGCTGGTTTCATGGAAGGTATATGTGGAGGAATATTCTTTCTAGGGTCTTAAGGAAGTGATAAAGGTTGGAGAGTTGTATCATGATATGATTAGGAGTGATGTTTAATAAGGTTTAAGTTAAACCTTAAACTTATCATATGCTAGGGTTTGTTGGCTATAATAACATCCTCATAACTCACCTCATGAGTCTCGACAGACACAGAATACGCATACCGAAACTCTCAATCTATATCAGCCGATTAACACCTAATTCGATCTATGGTTTAATCATTGTTCTTTCACTTCAAACCTATACGTGCATCTTTTGATCCAAGGAGTTGTTCATAGTTTTCTAGTTCATGTTCTTGGGGTTCATGGTGGAAGCAGAAGCCAAAAGAGTTTGTTTGTTTTGTGTTCTCTGCAGATAGAAGGAGTACACACGGCCTTTACCCGACATCGATGAGTCGCTTTTGGTTCTTGGGTGGTTCTGGATCTTGGACAAGCTGCTGTTTTGGTAGTTTGGTTTTTAACCGGTTTGAGCTTCAACAATTAGTTGTTTGGTATACGTGGAATACGACTAGCAATCCAGACGTGTTTGTGTGAGCACTGATAGAGGTGATTGTTTTAATCACTAGTTTCTTGTTTTATTTGGGAGTGACTACGATGGTTAGTTTTCTTGTTCCCTTTTACCTTAGTTTGTTTATTAAATGTGTTAATTGTAATTACTTAAACTAGATCCATTATCCGCTACGTACTCGTAGAGTTAATGGTTAACATGTTCTTTAATCCCATCAGTGGCATCACGAGTCAACTCGTTTTTGTGATTATAGGTTACACGTTTTAATAAACACGCAAAAAGGCTGCCTGAAATCTAACTTAGTTATTTGTTTTATTTTTGTATTGACAACTAATGCAATACTTGTCATTAATTAATAAAAAATACCTAGACACTAATTAATTAAATTAATAGTTAATTAGATGCATAAAACTGCATAACTAAAGGTTAATTAGTTTGCCATGTTTAATTTTATGTGTGTATTCCGACAATAAGACTCACTCAATTGCTTTATGTGATGTATGGGGTGATCTAGGTATTGCACCTAGTGACGTTCTTATGGTTCTCCTTTTGGGAAAGACTCGCAAGAGAACTCAGATCAATATGTGTTAATGTCTTTGTTTATGTGTTTAATTCCTTACGTGCATAATTATTACATGTTTTACACACCTAATTGCATGCAATATGAATATTACATATCGAAATCATGACACTAATATGGTCTTAATTTACAAGTCTAAATACCATGCTCATTGTGACCTGCTATTTGATTCGTGGAAAATTTGTTTTTGTAAAATTAAGAGACCTAAATTATTGAAACAAGTTTTCTTGAAATTAAAAACTGGATGCTATGGACACTTGGGATGTACAACTCACCCAATATAACAAACTATAAGGGGGGGTTTAAGGTGGTGTACACAGTCACACCTAAATGATTTTCGTTATTGCATACGACTTGGTCCTCCGCCTCATGTAGTTCGATCGAGCTACTATGAACCATGATGATCACTACGGTGTCATTACTAAAAGTTTTTAAATAAGTGTTACAAAATTGTTTTGCATGCTTCTTTATACACGATTTTACCACATTTATGTGTATACCCTATGTGTAAATTTAAGTCTATGCCACCAACCAAGAACACGTGATTTGGCTTGACCTCTTCGTCGACTTAGGCCATTCCAACCCATGACAAATTTTCTCATTGGTCAGAATTTTGGCGATATTTGCATATTCTTACTTGCTCGACTGATTTCGAGTATGCTTGGTCAAACCTTGGACCCGAGGCATAAGATGAGACTAAACATGCTCATGACCTTATTACGTGTCTACTAATGCCTTAATCAGTCTCATAAGTCTAAGAGTTTTATTTTATGCAATTAATGCTCGTCGCTTACCTCTTGCCCTACTTGTTTACACATTGGTCAGACCTTTGGTAATAAGTGAGAAGTCAAGATGGATCTTAGTCTTATTAGTAGTTAATTGGGCTGTTAATTCTATTAAGAAGTTAATTATCAAAAATAATAATTATTTTATCTTTTCTAAATTGTAGATGACTACCTCAGTCGGAAACAATTCGGTACTCAGGAGTTTCTTTGAGAAACAAAAACTCACTGGACCTAACTTTATCGATCGGTATCGCCACTTCGCATTATCTTGTCGCCTAAAGATAAGGAAAACTACTTGAGCATCCTATTCTCACAGACCATTGTGCTCCTAGACACCAAGTCCCTCCCGAGGCTCTCGCAACACACCGCTGGGTTAAGGGATCTAAGGACATTGCTGCATTCATGCTTATGACCACGGAGTTAGAGATCCAATGAAATCTAACTCACCTTGGTACATATGACATGCTACAGGAGCTGAAGTCTATGTGTGCTCAATAGGCAGAACAGGTACTTCTTCAAATTGCGAGAGAATTTCACGCGTGCAAGCAAGAAGAAGGTCAATTTGTCAGCTCATATGTTCTTAAGATGAAGAGCTACATTGACAACTTGGAGCGTCTCGGTCATCCCGTCACTCTGAACTATGAAGTTAGTCTGATCTTGATTGGACTTTCTAAAGAGTATGACACCTTTGTGCAGAACTATAATATGCACAGCATGGGGAAGACTGTGAATGAATTACATGCTATGCTTAAACAACATGAGCAGACGCTACTCAAGAAAGATGTTGCACCTGCACTTCATAATATATGTGCGGGAAAGGTCCAGAAAACCATGGGAAAAAATTGTTTAAGGCTGCTAAGGGGAATCAAGGGAAGGGTAAGTATAAGTTGGCTTATGCTCCTAAGCATAAACCATCTTATGCTCCCAAGCCTAATATTCCTCCACCACCGAAGAAGGATAATCCTGCTAAGGACGCGATCTGTCACCAATGTGGTGAAATAGGTCATTGGAGAAGAAATTGTCCTGTGTATCTCGCCGAGTTGATGAAAAAGAAGAAACTATCTCAAGGAGGTAGAACTTCAGGTATTTTCACCATAGAACTCTACACTTTTCCTAATTCATCTTGGATTTATGACACTGGTCGTGGTACTCACATCTGTAATACTACTCAGGGTCTCAGAGGAAGTAGGAAGCTGAAGCCAGGAGCTTTAAGTGTGTACGTGGGCAATGGTCAACGGTCCAGAGTTGAAGCTATTGACGTTTTTCATTTATGTCTCCTTAGTGGATAAGTAGTTGTTTTGAACAATTGTCATTATGCTCCAAACTGAACTAACCTTTTTTGCCCTCCCACTTACCCCTTCTTCATGATCCGGATTATTTCAGTTTCATGTTTGTTTGACGATGGTTTTGTTAATCGTTTTGAATCGAATAATACAATTTCAGTTTCTAGGAATAATGTTGTTTATTTTAGTGCTATCCCACGGGATGATATTTATGAAATTGATATGTCTTGTTCTAAAACAAATGATAGTTATGTGTTTGCTGTTAGCAATAAAAGAGTCAAGTCTGCCTTGGACTCTACTCTCTTATGGCATTTTCGTCTTGGACACATTAGCAAGAAACGTATGGAGAAGTTGCAACATGATGGACTTCTCAACACAACTGAAATTAAGTCATTTGAAAAGTGTGTTACATGCATGTCTGGTAAAATGGCAAGAAAACCCTATTCACATCAGGTGGAAAGGGCTAAGGATCTACTTGGACTAATACACATCGATGTATGTGGCCCATGTAGAACCGTTTCAAGACAAGGAGAAAGTTACTTCGTTACTTTTACTGACGACTATAGTCGGTATGGTTATGTTTACTTGTTGAAACATAAGCATGAATTGTTTGAAACATTTAAGGTGTTTCAAAAGAAAGTAGAAAACCAACTCGGGAAGACCATTAAGTCACTACGTTCTGATTGTGGAGGTGAATATATGAGTCAAGAGTTTTTGGATCATCTTAATAAGCATGGGATTATTGCCCATCGCACTTCTCCTTACACACCACAACATAATGGTGTGTCTGAGAGTAGAAACCGAACACTGCTAGACATGGTTCGCTCCATGATGAGTCAAACTACTCTTCCAAAGTCCTTTTAGGATTATACGCTTGAGTCTACTGCACGCATTCTCAACATGGTTCCAACTAAGAAGGTTGATAAGACATTGTACGAGGTATGGCATGGGCAAGCCCCTAAATTGTCTTACTTAAAATTCTAGGGTTGTGAGGCACTTGTTAAGCGTGATACACTTTCCAAACCTGACAAACTGGAACCCAGATCTACTAAGTTTATCTTCGTAGGATACCCAAAGAAAACAATGGGATATTCTTTATACCTTCCATCAGAGAACAAAGTAATTGTTTCACGAAATGCTGAGTTCTTTGAGAATAATCTCTTGGATCAAGAAGCAAGTGGGAGTCTAAACGATCTTGAAATTATTCAAGAAGAAGATACAAATCCTTTTGTAGACATTAGCTTAGGTCATGATGAGGATGATCAAGAAATTGATGAGCCTCAAAGTGATATCAATCCCATTCAGAAGTCCGTTAGGACACGCCGTGCTCCGCATCGAATGTGCTTATACGCCGATGTCGAGGAACATGAAGTTGTGGATCTGTGAACCCAATAACTATAAAGTCGCATTGTCGGATCCCGAATCCAAGAAATGGCTTGATGCGATGAATGTGGAAATGCAATCCATGAAAGACAATGAAGTCCGGGAATTAGTTGAGCTTTCTCCTAATCAGAAACAGCTTGGTAGTGAATGGCTTTTCCACAAGAAGACCGACATGGATGGTGCAGCAGCACACCTTTAAAGCTCGTCTCGTAGCAAAGGGCTTCACTCAAACCTACGAGGTTGATTATGAAGAGACCTTTTCTCCTGTTGCAGACATTAGAGCTATAAGGATTCTCATAGCCATAGCTACGTTTTATGACTATGAGATTTGGCAAATGGATGTCAAACCGCCTTCCTTAATGGACATCTTTCAGAAGAAGTCTATATGGTGCAACCTGAAGGTTTTGTTAATCCTAAGTATCCTAACCGAGTATGCTAGCTCAAGCGTTCCATTTCTGGACTTAAGCAAGCATCTAGGCAGTAGAGTAAACGTTTTGATGATGAGATTAAGAAATTCGGTTTCACTCGTAATCAAGATGAGCCATGTATATCAAAAGCTAGGGAGTTATGCAACTTTCTTAATTTATATGTTGATGACATATTGCTCATGGGAAACAACATTCCAATATTACAAGATGTAAATTCTATCTTGGAAAATGTTTTGCCATGAAATATTTAAGAGAAGCTGCATATATTCTTGGAATCAAGATCTATAGAGATAGATCAAGACGATTAATTGGTTTATGTCAAAGTTCTTACATTGAGAAAATCTAGAAAAGATTTTCTATGGAGAATTCCAAACAAAGAACTATCCTAATGCAAGATGAGCCTAAATTGAGTAAGTCATAAGGCGCTGAGACACCTGGTGATAAATAGCGCATACAAAGAGCTCCCTACGCCCGACTATAGGATCAATTATGTATGTTATGAGATGTACTGCCCCGATGTTGCTACTCGTAACATGACAAGTCGATTTCAATGTAATCCGTGAACTTCATCGAATGTTGTTAAGAATATTCTTAAGTATTTACGCAATACTAAGAATATATTTATGGTTTACTGAGGTGATATGAAACGCAGAGCTCGTGGATTTCGCTACACCGATGTTGGATATCCCATGATGTCGATGACCCAAAATCTCGGATCAATATGTATTTGTTTTAAATGGAGGTGATGTTGATCGAAAAGCACAAAGCGTAGTATTTCGCAACTTCATCTACGTGTCGAGTATATAGCTACTTATGATGCATCTAAAGAGGTCAGATGGATTCGAAAATTCATTTCGGCTTGGCATTGTTCCCACAATTGAAAACCCATAAATATGTATTGTGATAATACGGGAGCCATTAGTATAGCTAATGAAAGTGCAATCACCAAGGGTGCTAGACATTACCGCGCGAAAGTTCATTATCTTCGAGAAACCATTGAAATGGGTGACGTGAAGATATTAAAAGTTCACACAGATGACAATCTAGCTGATCCATTTACGAAGGTGTTAGCATATCCTAAGCATTCTAAATTGACTAGGGGTATTGGTTTGATACCAGCTAGTAGTCTCATGTAAATCTGTGTGTTAATTAGTATTTGGATAATTTGGAATTGTAAGACAATTTTACTTTTTGATAAATAAAGATACGAGGTATTTGTTATTTTATTCATATAATTTGTTATTCCATATTTGCATGTTTATTCCATGCAATGATTTTATCATTCCAAAGATGTCTATTGTCAGTTAACAATATGGGAATATTGTTATGCAAGGAAAATGTGAATGTTGGTTATATTCTATGAGAATGTGGATTGTTTCCGCCAAACTCATGTGTATCCACAAGGGATGCATATTGGATACCCCAACTTTAAAATATTTACTTTTGGATCTTTGTCATGAGTAAAATGTTGAAATGGTTTGTTAAGTCATCCTTAGACTTGAGATACAAGTAAGTTCATCATGTGTGGATATCACTTTATAAGAGGTAGGTTATACAAACCGAGAGTAAACCCGACAAAAACCGTGTTGACCGAAAAATAGAGGACAAAGAATAAAGTACAAACCCCCGATTTGACATCCTAGTGGGTTTGTAGTAGTATGACCCCTTTTATAATTATATGTCAAAAGGTATCGTGAATAAGGTAGTTATAAAAGCAATTTTTTGGAACGATGTGAAGCAGCATCCACAACACTTGTAGTCAACAAAGCATTTGTTACTCCACTTGATATGTGCAGAAAGATATCATGGGCCCTATCCAGAGTTAATCAGATAATTGTTTGGCCGAACCCAAAAGGTAATGCAAGATGATTCTTGATTACATTTGGTATATCTAAATTAAATTCTATAACGAGAATCTAAATGGTTGAACTATATGGAATGAGTTAGGATCCATATTCATGGTTTAACGATATCTATAACAAAGGATGATAAAAGCAAGACATAATTGACCATGCTACTGAGAATGATTTATGAAACTATATCTTAGACACCTTTTGTTAAATAGCGAGTGAGAGCGTTTCTAGACGTTTCCTTCGTTGGTATTTGTGCTATCTGCTACTCTAACTCCCAAGTGGGAGCTGTTGGAATGTAAGAGTTAGAAAGACAAAATACGACTATAGGTGCATGACTCAATTGGGGGCACACACGATAAAACATTAGAATACGTTTATTTCTTATGCACGTTAAGCTCAATATGACCCGGTTTGGACACAATGAGAACTAGACAAGATATTGTCTTAACCTAATACCTATGACCGATTTCATGGAGGGTATATGGGGAGGAATATTCTTTCTAGGGTCTTAAGGAATGATAAGGGTTGGAGAGTTGTATCATGATGTGATTAGGAGTGATGTTTGATAAGGTTTAAGTTAAACCTTAACCTCATCATATGCTAGGGTTTGTTGGCTATAAAAACATCCTCATAACTCACCTCTTGAGTCTCGACATACACAGAATACACATACCGAAACTCTCAATTTATTTCAGCCAATTAACACCTAATTTGATCGAGGGTATAATCATTGTTCTTTCACTTCAAACCTATACTTGCATCTTTTGATCCAAGAAGTTATTCATAGGTTTTCTAGTTCGTGTTCTTGGGGTTCCTGGTTGAAGCAGAAGCCAAAAGAGGTTGTTTGTTTTACTGTGTTCTCGCGATAGAAGCGTATACATCGGTCCTTTTAACCGAGCATCTGGATGAGTTACTTTTGGTTCTTGGGTGGTTTTGGATCTCGGACAAGCTACTGTTTTGGTAGTTTGGTTTTTATCCGGTTTGAGCTTTAACAATTAGTTGTTTGGGTATACGTGGAATACGGCTAGCAATTGACGTGTTCATCGACGTGTTTGCGAAAGACTCGTAGAGGCGATTGTTTTAATCACTAGTTTCTTGTTTTATTTACTGGGTGACTACTAGGATTAGTTTTCTTGTTTCCTTTTACCTTAGTTTGTTTATTAAATATGTTAATTGTAATGAGTTAAACTAGATCCATTATCCACGACGACTTCAGATAGCTAATGGTTAACATGTTCTTTAATCCCATCAAGATGGACCAACGCCTAGAGTACATATACACATATTTTTAGTGTTCCTTAAGCGTCATGTGGTTCAGCTTTTATCTTACAAAAGTTATCATATATCTTTTTATTTCTTCCATAAATTGCGTATTAGAATGTTTAAATGGTGACAAATTCTTGAAATTTGTTTCCAATTTTTAAAAATTTGGTAGGTCATTTTGTCTTGAGAAAGTCAACAGAAAAGTCATGGGCTTTTCAGCTTCCCCGGCCGCGACTTACAACCCGCACCACGCCAATTTTCTTCTCCAAATGACCCTACAACCCGAATGCCCAATGACAACCCAAAGATTTTTTTTTTTTTTTTTTTTTCTTTAATCTTCATACAAATATCATGTTATAAAAATTAGAGAAATAATAAAAGTTGTATAAGTATAGTGAGTTTGTGACAAAATGAGAACATTACTGTATTTAACAAGATATTAAGTTGAGGTTCTTAAAAAAAGGAATTAAATCAACGGTCCACAACTCTTGAGATCAAATCTCTACCATTGATCATGTTGACTATCACAAGATCATGCCCCTAAATCAACGGTCCACAATCCACCCACTACATTTGAAAAAAGGTTGGGAAATCTGTTTGCATAAAAGTCGGTCGAGATTGAGACCGATGTCTCCTAATCCTCCCGTCGCTCGATATTACAACCGAACTCCACATCCGCATAACTCGATCTCCACATCGGTCGAACCTCCAAAATATCGCTCCCAACCGACGCCGACCGAAATGAACGCGATCAAATTTTAAAGATTGGGATGATAAATTGTTAGTTGAAAGTGTTGAACATGAATTGTATATCACGAGGTTTGAAGGCCCGTGCTTCTTTAAGGAATTTTAAATACAAAATTATTGATTTTCGTTAGGACTATTTTCATCATTTTTTAATTTTGTTACATAAATTGTCGTTACGTTAGCGTTTTACAACAAAGCTACTATAGCGACCGACTTCAGAACGAAACTCATTAGACGGAAGGCCAATTATGTAAAATATGTGTTGGTTTTTCTCTAAATATATTTAAAAAAAAAGATAGCGATTGTTAGTTAACGAACGTTAGTAGATAATGGCAGTTAGTTAACGTCCGTTAACGGTCTCGTTAAATTTATTGTTCACTGTCTACCCATTGGGTGATGCGGCAACAATTCTGGCATTAACAATCCCTATAAAACAAAAATGGTTAAAGTAAAAAATGAAAATTTAAGAAAGTGAAATGTTGAAACAATTAATTATGAGCAATTTCAACTATTAATACACATATGTATCAAAAGAAACTATTAAGACAAATCGAAAACCAAGTTAACTCTTTGCCATTGACCTGCTTTTTTCGACCCACTTCACGGGTTGACCGGTTTAATTGACCGAATTTTTTGACCGAATCTGCTCAATCGGTTGAATCATCCGGCCGAACCCTGCTTCAAAACATTATATTTAGCCCCAAATCCTTAAACTTTTATTATTTTTCGCTTATAATCAATATATATATATATATATATATATATATATATATATATATATATATATATATATATATATATTTTTTTTTTGACTAAAAATATCTATCACATGAAATCGCTTATATACACGAAGATTGCCTACTTAAATAACACGTATTCATTTTTAAGGAATATTTTAGTACACATATCAATAACCAAATTTAAATTTAAAAAAAAAAAAAAAAAAAAAAAAATCCCCATAACAGCAAAGCGATATTGACAAAAAGATGTTAGGTAAATATATTAAATACATATTACGATATCTGAAAGAAAAGTTTAATGACATCGACGCAGCAAATCAAATTTAAGTGCTTAGTTGGACCAAATCGGAAATTTCGTTACTACTTGTAACATTTGGGTGTGTTTAAAGTGAAAAAGAATTTTGTAGAAATCAGAAGAATGCGATGGTTATGAAAGTGAAGCGATAGCAGAATAGTTCATTTCATCGTCACCGCTATAAATTTAAAAAACATTGGAAAATCGAAAGATTCCTAAAAATAGGAAAATTCACCGCCATTCGCCAAACGACTAATAAAAGTCAAACGCTTATTCAGCCACCATTCATCGCTCCAAAAGCCTTCACACGCCCCCGCCAAACATACCCTAACTCCCAACAAAATTACAAAGGTTTAAGTTAATCCCTCATCGCTTATCCTAAATACTATGTAACAAAATTATTGCTTAGTGACATATGTCTAAAAGCTGTGAAGATATATCTCTGTCTTTTGAATCATAATTTGTTTATAAAAATGGTAACCACATGTCATAAACTTAGACGGTGCTTGTTTTTTAAAAATTTGCCTCTTAATAACAATTTAATTTGATTCATTCATACGCCACGATATCGTTTGGGTCATTAAAATTGTTTATTTTTTTTTTCATATCATTCGTAGGCAGAAGAGTTAATCTATCTTAAAACGCTTGTTTTTCTAACTATTAAAAGAAAAGAAAAGCATAAACCTCTTATCGAACTAGATGCGAGATGCCTTAACACCTTTAATGCCTTATTATTATTATTATTATTATTATTATTATTATTATTATTATTATTATTATTATTATTATTATTATTATTATTATTTTTTTTTTTTTATTATTTTTTTTAATTATAAATCACACTTTTATTAAAAACTCAAAGGATTACAAAAGATTAGTGGAGCTCGAAACCAATCGAGCCCCACACCTCAAAGAATAAGAAACCAATCCTATTAAAGATATGAATCTGCGACGCGCCCAACGTCCCGGGTCATGGAGAATCGCCGAACACGCTTAAGAAGTGGACCGTGATCTTCTCAAGTTCTCCAAAAGAAGAAAAGAGGTTTATAAACCCATATCCAATATCCGCACATTTTATTATTATTATTATTTTTTTTTTTTTTATTTTTTTTATTATTATTTTTTAATAATAATCATCACTTTATTAAAAACTTAAAGAATTTATAAAAATTAGTGGGAAGTTCAAAACCAACCTGGCCCCCACTCCTCTGAAGAATAAGCAAAACCAATACGATTAAAAATATGAGCAGCAAAGACGAAGCTCCAATGTCTCGAGTCAAGGAGAAGAGTCTAATCCGCTTTAGTATGGTTACCGCTTTTCTCGAGTTCTCCAAAAGAGGAAAAGAAAGGGAGGAAACCATATCCGATATCGCAAGATTTAGCCTAATACTTGCCTGCTTACGCCGTGGCACCTCACTAACCGCACGCCCCGACACAAAATCAAGCAACCCCGATTGGCCAAAGGTGAAGAACCCGTGAGATCAACACAAACATCACGCCCACCATCCCAAGAGTAAAGCAATATATCACCGGACGCAAGGATCCGTCCCTATCTCCATAAAGCCCAATATCCACCTCTTTACGAATGTAAATCCTGATCGAGAACATATATCAACAAGAACATCACGACAATGTTATGCCGATGTTTAATGCCAACAATGCCCGCACAAGAAACCGCATGATCCCCATAATTATCTCCAGAAAACCTCGAACATGCCGAGCAAAGGCACCGAACAAAGGAAAAGGGAACACCCACCGACAAGACAACACACACCGTAAGTCATGGCGCTCATAGTTTGTCCCAACCCGTATATAGAGCCACCCTAAGCCAATCAAGTATGATCCTCCTTTAGTGAGCTCCATAACGCCATCTCGTCGAGGAGATAGATGGAATGTAGATTCAACCGCTTGGGAAACCCGAGCGAAGAGTTTGGGGGCGCGACCTCGCTAGGGTTACTCAAAAGGTCAATATCCATATTCGCATTAAAGGTACATAGAGCATCATCGAAAGAAAGACCAAGAGTTACAATACCAAAGACTATGGAGAAGCTTAGTCTCAGAGACTAGCGATTGAAGTCCTGAAGCAAGAAAAGCATAGTTCAAAACATCACCGCAGAATAGACACCAAGCCCCCAAAAGCAAAGGGAAGGGTGGCGAGTCTCCATTGCCAATCACCAAAACTAGGCCCCAAGTCGTGACAATACGCCCAAGGAAGAACGGCGTCGATCAAACGAAACCCGGGCACACTCAAAGACCCGTGGAGAACATGTACGACAGAAAATATAACTTGGAAATACCAACAGATGCACTGAGTAACAACTGACTCACATGGGGGTCCTTAAGTTTAGCAACCGCATCCATGAGTTCAATAGTTTTAGCAACCCTTTTCGAACAAGCTTACTACCAAACTCAAAATCCACACTAACCGCCCACCCAATAATTTAACATCATGTAAGGCAGAAATATTGGGGAAAACACCGTCACCGCTTCGGGTCCTCCTTGGCCAAAACCCCGCTTTATCAACATTGAGGTGTAGGCCGCGACTAGGTCCATCCATCATAATCACCTAAAACCTTCCCACCACCAAAGTATCACCGATAATAGTGTCGCCATCCAAATACCAAGCATGAAAGGAAAGGTTAAAAGAGTCTCTAATCTTACAAGCCAAGGGATGTAACACTAAAGCAAAAAGAAGAGCCCAAGACGGATCACCTTGTCAGCACACCTCGATGAGACCAAAGAGTATGCTCATATTATTATTATTATTATTATTATTATTATTATTATTATTATTATTATTATTATTATTATTATTATTATTATTATTATTATTATTATTATTATTATTATTATTATTATTATTATTATTATTATTATTTTTTTTTTTTTTTTTTTTTTTTTTTTAAAACACACTTTTATTAAAACTCATAGGATTACAAAAGATCGTGGGGAGCCTCTAATAAAAACACACTTTTATTATTATTATTATTATTATTATGTTATGTTTTTATTATTATTTTTTCCACTTTTGTTTTTCGATTAAAAGTATTAAATAGAATTATTGCATATTTTTGTTAAATAAAAATGTATATGATTATATGTGACAATTCATTTTTTTCAAGTTGAAGGGTTCGGTTTCGCACTCATATATCTCAACTCTGACGTGAGACATACAAGCTAATCGCTTTTAAAAGTTCAATATAAACCCCGACATCGCTTATTTTTGTCACATAAACATGAAATTACATGTTTTGTTTAATACACTTTTAACTTTAAATTGATTATTATTTATGATGAAAGCTAAATATACGCAACATATTTTTCTAAATAAACAGTCTACTTAACGACTTTCAGAATTGTCAAAGATACACAACATATTTTCAAATAATCTTCGATCTATTGATATGACCTATTCTTAAGAAGCTAATGTGTTACAACTAGATTGAATGGTACACTCTTGGTCCCCAAACTGGAACAAATATGCGTATTTGATTCTGTTTTGATAACGCTCGTTAAAAAGAAATTAAAAAACTTTAATTTTTTTTTCTTAAAATGTACATAACTTTTTCTAAAAAAATGAATAAATTCTTGGTTTTTTTATTTTATCTATTTATTTATTTATTTTTATTTTTTGGATAAATTTTTATATTTATTTTGAAATCTAGAAAATTGTAATTGTTTAAAAAATAATTATCCAGATTTTTCAAAAAAGAATATCAGATTTTAAAAAAAGGTTTTTCCAGATTTATTTTTTTAAAAAAACTGTCAGATATTTGAATCTATATTTATTTTAAAAAAAATTACAATTTTCAAGATTTCTAAAAAATATATAAAAAAAATTATCCAGACTAAAAAAATGTATAAAAAAATTTTCCATTTAAAAAAATATATCTAAATTTTAAGAAAAAAATTTTAAAGTTTAAAAAAAAAAATTGAACAAGCGTTACCAAAAAATGATCAAATATGCGAATTTGTTTCAGTTTGGGGACTAAAGGTGTAACTTTCAATCTAGTGGTAACCTGTTAATCTGCTAGTAACCGGTTATAATAATTAGATCGATGATTATTTGAAAATATGTTGCGTATCTTTGACAATTTACAAAATACATTGCGTAGACATGTTTATTTGAAAAAAAATATGTTGCGTATTTTTAGTTTTCACCCAATTTTTTAATAGAATTTGTTTTCTTATATTTAATAAATTTTATCTATCGCGAATGTAATAGTTTATATATATATTGTAATCCAGCTTAACACATCCGACATTTTTACAAAACAAACAGCTTTATTTGAGTTAGATTGATTTCTCAACCACTTATTCAAATTAAAATGAGAATCCCGCATTTTTCACCGCATATTCCAATTCAGATGTGCGAATCAAATTCAGATTCAAAGTCTTTTAATAAACAAACAACACCTTATTCTCCAAACTCAGACCTTGCTAAATTGATATTTTTCATATCAACAACTAAATTATCTACATTGTTATATGTTTAGAAAGTCAATACTAGTCAACTAAATAAAGAGGATTTAAAATCATAATTAATGATAGGATTAAAATCATAATTAAGGGGCAACTTCACTGGATTTGTGTTAAGGAGTTAGAAGCATGGACTCCTGATTTCATCTTTGATAAGGAGGAGGAGCTTTCTTCTGATGACGAATCTGAGGGGGCTAATCAAAATGTTATTGGGGATGACAAAGAAACTGAATGTGATCATGTCTCAGAAACGAGTTTTGCACAAGATCATGATGCCGATTTTCAGAAGGTTCCTAATTGTAAGGGACAATCTGTCAACTCAGATGATCCTTTTGATATTTACAAAATTTTAAAAAGGAAAAAGGACACTCCAGAAGCCAATGGTGATAATCATCCGACTATTAGTGCTGGTAATCGCTCACAAGATACACCTCAATTTCCACCGGTTTCACTCCGACGTGAGAATAATGTCATGATCCGTAACTTCCACAATCATCCGATTCTCAAGAAGATGGCAAATTCGTTAACAAAGTTAAGGAATCAGAAGTTAGTGGTAGGCATAATCATGGTACTAAGTTTCAAGCAAGTGGATCTATTTTGGAAGTCATGGATGAATTGATCAAGGTCGACAAACCATGGGATATAATATGGACGGATGTAACAAGAATATTGAATCAATTATTGGTTCCCTAGGAGATGACACGGTTTTTAGATGAATTTCTTGTCGTTGAACGTTCAAGGTCTTGGCAACAAGGCCAAAAAGGGTGGATATGTGAGTTGAACACTAAACATAGAGTAAATTTCGTTGTTATTCAAGAAACTAAGATGGAAAAATGGATCTTTTTCCATCAAGGCGCTGGGGAAACTTAACTTTTGATTATGTTTTTAGTCCTCTATAGGTTTTTCCGGGGTATTCTTTGTGTTTGGGATCCTAGATTATTCGTTAAAGATTATTCTACGCTTCGCACTTTTGGCGGTTTCGTACTTGATTCCTACCTCTACCAAAATCCTCATAATATCCGCTTATGTCTGCAAGACCTTAATGAAAGAAAGATGTTATGGGAATTTTTTCGCTATTTGTTAGATTCTTGGGATGGAGAATATGTTCTCTTAGCGACTTTAATGAAGTTCGTTATGATCATGAAAGACATGGTTCTTTATTTAATTCTCATGGTGCCAACTCGCTTAATAATTTCATCACTACGACGGGTTTGATCGATCTTCCCTCAAGGGTACTCTTTACTTGGTCTCATAAGTCTGGCCAAAGATGAGTAAGTCGGATAGATTTCTTATTTCAAGGATTATTGGCTCGCTTTCCATATATTTCGCCCTTTGTCTTGACAAACATCTTCGGATCATCGGCCTATCCTTCTTCGAGAATTGAATGTTGACTACGGTCCCACCCCTTTCGCTTTTTTCTACCGTGGTCTTCTAGAAAAGGGTTTGATAAGATGGTAGAGGACTCATGGAAATATTCTGATGTCACGGATTCCAATAGTATCATAAAGCTAAAGAACAAGTTACAATTTCTAAAGAAGGATATTAAACAGTGGCTTGTTGAAGATAACAATAAGGTGAATGCAAATAAACAACAAGTTTCGTCTCGCCTTACTGTTTTGGATAAACTATTTGATCAAGGAAAGTGCAATGATGAGCTTATTCAGAAAGGTCTAATCATCCAAAGAGCTCCACGACCTTAATAAGGCTTCTTCGTTAGATCTAATTCAAAAGGCAAAATTCGATGGGCTATAGAAGGCTACTTAAAATTCAAAGTTTTTCATGGAATCATAAATAAAAGCGTTCTCACCGGCAACCAGCGGTGTTTTAATTGACGGTGATTGATAGTCGACCCTTCTCTCGTGAAAATGAATTTCTCAAGAACTTTGCTAACCGCTTTAGTGCCCGACCACCGAGTGTATCTCCTTTGTATATCAATTTCCTAACCACCGTCCCCGATCAGTTAATGATCTTGAATGTAATGTTTCCTATGACGAGATAAAAGTGCGGTTTGGGATTGTGGTACTAATAAGTCTCCGCCCCGATGGCTTCACATTTGAATTCTTTCAAAATATTGGAAAATTATTGATAATGATGTGGTGGGCTTGTCTCATGTTTTTTCTCATCGTGTTCCTTCCTCCCGGTTGTAACTCTTCTTTATTGCTTTGATTCCAAAACGCAAGAAGCAAAAATGGTTAATGATTTCCACCCATCACTTGATTGGTAGTTTGTATAAAATCCTTACTAAAGTTTTAGCTAATCGGTTGAGCCATGTTATTCCGACTTTGTTAGCGATGTGCAACTGCTTTTGTCTCAAATAGATAGATCCTCGACGGCCCTTTCATACTTAACGAGCTTCTATCATGATGTAAGCATAAAAATCCAAAGCCTTGATATTTAAGATTGATTTTGAAAAGGCGTCGATTCGGTGAGATGGTATTACTTAGACGTCAGACTTTCTAATTTTGGTTTTGGAGCTAAATGGCGTAGTTGGATTCAAGGATGCCTCAAGTCCGCTATGGGTTCCATTCTTGTGAATGCTAGCCCGACATCGGAGTTCAAGTTTTTCAAAGGCTTAAAACAAGGGATCCTCTTCTCCCTTCTTATTTATTTTGATCATGGAAAGTTTACATCTTCATTTAAAATGTGGTGAATGCCGGGCTTTTCAAAGGTATCCATATTGACGATTCTCTCAGCTTATCCCATTTATTTTATGCTGATGATGTCATTTTCGTTGGCGATTGGAATTTTTCCAACCTTTCAGTTGTCGTTAAAGTTCTTAAGTGGTTTCATTTGGCTTCGGGTCTCAAGATTAATCTTCATAAAAGTAAACTTATGGGAGTTGGTATTTCTCAAGATGTTGTTGCTTCAATGGCTAGATCTATTGGTTGTATGACTCTTCATACGCCTTTTAACTATCTTGGAGTAAAAGTTGGTGGTTCTATGTCAAAATTAGCTCTCGGATGATGTCGCTACAAATTATCTTCTAGGCTCTCTAAATGGAAGCTTAAATCTTTATCGATCGTGGTCGCCTAACTCTCATAAAATCGGTATTGAGCTCTTTGCCTCTTTATTATATGTCTTCCTTCAAGATGCCCATAAGTGTTCTAAAAAATGGAGTCAATCCGTATGAATTTTTTAATGGTGCGGATTACGGGGAAAAAAATGTCTTTGATCATTGAAGAGAGTTTTATCTTCAAAGAAGAATGGTGGTCTTGGTGTTTCTAGCTTCTTCGCTATGAATCGAGCCCTTCTTTTCAAATGGGTGTGGAGGTTTATTGTAAATGGTTCATCTCTATGGTCTCGCTTTATAAGAGCTATTCATGGTATTCACGGAGGTCTTGACAATCATTTACCTTTCCCTAAGTGCACTCCTTGGACGGATATTGTTAGTGAAGTTAGAAAGCTTTCCAATAAAGGCATTGATCTCATTTCGCTTATTAAAAAGAACGTAGCAAATGGTGAGACAACATCCTTTTGGGAAGAAACGTGGCTTGGAGATTCTCCTTTAAAACATGCTTATCCAAGGTTATATTCCTTGGAATTAAACAAGCATATTAGTGTGGCTTCTAAGTTTAGTGACGACTCTCTCATTGCCTCTTTTCGAAGACCCCCTAGAGGTGGTGTTGAAGATGATCAACTACAACTACTTATTTCGTATACCACCCGCTTATTCTTCACAATTCTAACGATAGATGGACTTGGCGGTTGGATTCTTCTGTGTTTTCTGGTTAAATCGGCTCGTGAATTTATTGATGATTCTTTTCTTCCTAAGGTCGATTCTTGTACTCGATGGGTAAAGTATATCCCAATTAAGATTAACATCTTGCATGGAAAGTCTCCTTGGATAAGCTCCTTCAAGGTTAAACCTTTCTCTCCGGGCTTGAAATTCCATCTATTTTATGTCCTATTTGTAGTGTGGCTGGAATCAACTTTGATCTTTTTTTTTTCGCCATTTGGCTCACAAATTATGTTTAAGGTCACTCGTTGGTGGGAGTTAGAGTATCAAGACGCTTCTCTTATGAAGACCGGTTTCTTTGGTTATCTAATCTTCGTGTTACTAAACGTCGAAGGATGTTTTAGAAGGCGCTTGTTATATCACTTGTGGGTCATTTGGAAATTCCGTAATCAAGTTTTGTTTGAAGCTTAGTTACCTCGGGTTGATCTTCTTTTCGACGATATTGTTAAGTTGTCTTTTAGTTGGTGTTCTAATCGTTGTAGTTTAAACTTTGAATGGAACTCTTGGATGAAAAATCCTAGTTCTTTTATTTTGTAATTTTTCTAGCTCCTTGCTAGCCCTTAATAAATTGCCGTTCAAAAAAAATAAAGAGGATTTAAAATACGTAATACTTTAGAATTTCCTTTAAACATGAAGCATGCCTAATTGGAGATAATTTTTGTGCTCTATTCTTTTAAAAAAAGAAAAAAAGAAAATCATTTGACAACCATAGTTGAAGATGAACTTACTACTTAATCGTATTTTTAAAGTGGTGTTTGGTTTTAGAACTGCAAGATGTGTCTTGCTTGAGGTTGTATTGGTGCATCATGTACTTTCAGGGGTTGAGCAAAATCTGCTCGAAAATCGACCCGAACCGATAACCGATCAAAACGTGACCGAACAGACCTTTTTCGATCCGGTCTTGGTTTTCTATATTTATTTTGGTTTTAAGAGTCTAGTGGTATCTTTAAAAAAAAATTAAAATATTTTTACAAAAATATTTTTTTACTGCTAAAAGGAAAACAAGGTATTCTTTTCTTCTCAAATTAATAGTCACATTTTTTTAAAATTTCTTAATTTAATTGTCAGTTAATAAAAATAGATAATGATATCTGATTGACTTTATTATATTACTTCTTTTTTTTTAAATATTTTTATAAATATTAAAGAATACATTAATTAATTTGTTAAATGTAAACCGTCATCCTATTAAAAAGTAAAAAAAATAAACAGTAATAATAATTTGTTTTTTTTTTTTTTTAAATTATGTTTTTTTTTTTTTTTTTTTAATTTTTTTTATCGAGATACAATTATCTTGAAACAAAAGAGTATAAAACTAGTATCTCTATGCTCAAACCCATACAACTTAATTTCATCTTTGTGTGACATTGTTATTGGAAGCTTTTTCTCAAGCACGGCACTTTATAGTTTTAAATTAAACATTTTGTGATTAGGCTGTAGTAGTAGTAATCACTAAAAATCACCTTATCTTCTCAAGCACGACACTAATAGTTTAAGTGGTTATTTGTACAAGTTATGCCTTCAGGCATTGCCATGCCAGAAGTAATTAATGATGCATTTATCATTGAAAATCTAGTCCTCTGACATGGAGTCATCCAGTTCTCTCAGTAGACTTTTGGTCCCTGTTGTAATGAATAGTACTAGGTAGGGTTGTACGCCGTGCTAAGGTTGCAGGTCAAGAAGTGATTCAATCTCTTACTTTTCACCGCCACGCCGCCTTTTCTTCCAAATGACCTTCGCGAACAGGTGCAGGCTAGTAGAAGCGACTCAAGTTCATTTTTTTATTTTTTTTTTTTTAACATTTTTAACCCAAAATAAAATTTCATTAATAATTAAAACGTTACTTAATAATTCAAATAAAATTAAAACATTACGACAATACAACGACTAAATTAGTTTTGATTATGACGATGCCAAATGTCTTCCACCAACCGGCTTTGGCGCTAAGATGAGTTGTTCACAGATATCTCCTCTGTAATTCCAACGATTCCACACGTTGCTTATGGGATCATAAGAACGGTCGCTCACTGAAAGAATACGAGAGATATCGCCCGTCATTCCGAATTATCATATTATGTAATATGATGCATGTGTACATTATATGCGATATACGCCTTTGTCAAACCCTCTAATGGATGTTTAATCATTAGCCACTTCTTCTTTAGTACACAAAAGCACGCTCCACATCTTTTCTTGCCGCTTCGCATCGCCTTATACAATATTCGCTTGTGATCATTCGTCCTCAATTTTTAATGGACTTCATAATAACCACCATTCCGGATATATCCCATCGCAAGATAATATCCGCTTATAAGGCACGCCGCTAGCAACGAATTCCACATCCTGCTCTCCCGCTTTGAGATCATTTAAAATAGGCGATGCACGTAAAACATTTACGCCGTTATTCATCCCGGCGACACCAAAGAACGCATGCCAAATCCATAAATCTTGGGACGCGATCGCTTTCAATAAAATGAAAGGATTATGCCCGTGATCACCCCTACAAAATTGAGCTTTTAAAGCATGCGGCAATTCTCCCACCACCAACTGTAATCGATGCTTCCTATCATCCCAGAAACCCATGACTTTCGTAGTGATGAGCATAGAGTTTGTCAATGTCATTAACCGCTTGGCCGCAAATACTCGCACCATATAACTCCATTATGGCCTCACAAAATTTTCGAGACACTCACGAATTGTTGACGCACCCATTTGCACGTATTCGCCTAGAGCATCGTGATTGACCAGATGCCAATTGACGGATTGACGAAGCACACTTCATCAATGGAGAAATACCAAGCACGCCTGCATAATTAGGAGTTTGTAGGAAATAAGGTGAACGATCGGTTATATCTCGGACAATTCGTGTGAATAGTCGTCGGTTCATACGGAAACGATCATGGAATGCTATATCGCCGTATCTTGGGGTCTCGCTGAAGTAAGCATCCACTAAACGATTATGAGCACCCAAACGATCCCTAGTAACAGTGTTTCGTGAGAGTTTTTGTGACGCTTGAAAAGCCTCCCAACACTCTTCCGCAAACATCATAAACTCGGTACTAACTTCATTTTCATCATCCGATGACGAATCGGCAATGAATAGCTCGTAAGAATTAAAACTCATAGTGTTGAAAGAATATAGAGAATGTGTGAAATGAGATTTGTGAGTTTAAGTGTGTAAATATGTTGTGTATTTATAGGGTAGTTTAGTAGGGTGTTTTTTTTTTTTTAAATTTCAAACGGTATTTTTTTTTTTGGATATGCAACGGCTAGAAATCTTGGACTATTGTGCTTTGTGGTTTCGATCGAGCAGACGACCAAGTGGAGTTCTTTTTTTGGCGATCGACTAGCTCCACATCAAGGACGATCGATTCTTTAATCGATCGAGGCAAGCCTCGATCGAACTATTGGAGGCAGCCTAAGCACTACCCATAAAAGCGAATGTTTATTGTTAAACGATGATCTATATGCTCGTTCATTGATGGTTAAAAACAAGTATAAAACCAACGAATATTTGATTAAGGTAGTAAGTTCAAAACAATACGGAGTATTTTCTTAATCAATTTTTGATGTAACCGCTTTTATTATAATTTTTTTAAAAGGTCAAAACATAAATACTTTTATATTTTAAATGTTTTAGTCAATCTGTACATCTTGACAAACTGATGATGCTTCTTTTTAAGTACAAACTTAAGCATATAACACAAGTTGTTAGGATTTAGTAAATCCAGTTATTAAAGAGTCGGTCACCTCAAGTATATGTAATCATTAGAAAGCTCGAGTCATAGATTATTAAGTTAAGTAGTATTTACTTAAGTAACACCGTGGAGGACTGGACGGTCTTTACCCATCAGATGCACGATCCACATGGTGATCTCAGGTAAAACCGCCAAGTTTTCTCACGCAGCCGCCACTGTGAATGACCAACAGAAGAAACTTAAACCGACACACACCAATGCAATTTAAGATCGAGAATACAGTGGATTCCGGGTCGTTAAGTCCCACTTGAGGATGACCGGTGTTTAACACAATCGATGTCGAATAACCACTAAGGATAGTGATCAAGAAGGTTTTGAGTTTTTTATAAACCACGGAGATTAAAGGAAATTTGAAATCTATTAAATAAACGCTATCACTATTTTTAAACTAATGTTTTTGTTTTTATGTTTTTATAAAACTGAAATTAAAAACTACGTTACGTACAAATTAAAAACGTGAAACTTACACAATATTAACCCTAAAAATATGAAAACGATATTTTTATAAACCTAATGATAAAAGAAACTTTTTAGAAAAAGAAAATTATTTTTATATCTAATTATCTAATTATTATTAATTAAAAACTATTTTAACTATTTAATAATTACCTAAAATACAAAAAATTAGGAAATTAAGCTAGAAAAATAAAATTATGAAATGGAAAAGTCTAAAATAACAAACTAGAATTTTCAAAACTATTTTGTATTTTTCCGATTATTTTTCTATTTTTTTATGAATTTTAAACTATTAAAACTAATTAAATTACTAAAATTACCAAATAAACTATGAAAAATCTGAAAATTACTTTTTTCACTTTTTATATTTATCTAAACTTAATAAAATGAAAAGTTATTTTTTGGACTTTTTCTCAATTTTTCTATTAAAAGCTATTTAAATAATCCTAAAACTGCTTTTAATTAAGAAAATAGCAAACAGTTATGAAAAATGTGAAAATTTCAGGAAAACTCTAAAATTATACTAGGAATCTAGGAAAATAGAAAACATGGTGTTGTTTGGAAGAAGTTGAATCATATGCTAATGCTTATGAAATAAGCACTTGAAAAGCCAAATGTACCCAATGGAAACCAAACGATCACGAAGCTTTGTTATGTAAAATGACCCAAATGCAACTTATTTCAACAACTTTTAACCTCGATAAGCTAATTACCAAGATTTGGTTTATTTGAGTACTTAAACTAAAACAGTTTCGAAAGTACCAAGTTGTAGCTTATTCACAAGTTTCAAAATAAGCTCAAATGGAAAACAGGTTAGGACCTCAAGATGACCTGGCTAACTATGCTTAAACCAAAGATGAGCCAAAGATAAGATCTATGGAACTCGGACAAGCTATGCAAAAGTCGAGAAAATCTCAGGGTATTGAGGTATGTGAGCGGGGCATATGAGCCTTACTTTGAGCTTATGCCCAAGCTTATCTAGAAAGCTTAAACCAAAAATGTGTAAGAGGTCTTAAAGAACACCTAGCCAACTCGCTTATATTCCAAAACCGTAACCTAAAAGCTTTAATGACACTTGTGCAATCACGCAATATTTGTAGAAAGCAAGTTTTGACATTTGACTTTTGAAAACTAGTACCAGCTTGACTAATATGAGACTTGATTCCAATTTTAAGACCGATAGTGATGTAATAAGGTGTAATAAGTACAAAGTAAGTAAACTTGATGATTTCTAAACACAAAATATTGATTTTGCAATCCTAAATTCACAACAGCTTATCAGTGAAACAGATTAAGGTGAAAGTTTGACTTTGGGGATGTTGCAGACCAAACCTAAGACCCAAATGAGTTCAATTTAACTTAACAAACATGAGCTAATAGAAATGAACAACTGCATAAGCTTAAAAAAATGTAAATATAAGCGTAACCAAACACTCCTTATTTGACCGATTAGCAAACAAAACAGTTTAAACAATGAACCAACTAGATATAATGATCAAACTGACTTAATATCACTTAATTACTTTTATTAGAACAGATTTTAGCTACTTGTGACCATTAAAACAGATTATGCATTAAGATCTCAAATTCACTTACAACTTATCCAAAGCCACTATGGCTAGCAACATGTGAAACAAGAACCACTACCTATTACAAACCAACCCAAATAGCTGTAAATCACCCCATTTCCATGCCTGCATCAACTTGAACCCAATTTGCTCTTTAAGTTGACTTTTGTTGACTTTCAAGGGAACTTAATTAAACTGATTCTTCAAGCTTACAAAAAGCTATATAGAGCTTAAGTAAGATGATTTGAGCTTAAATAAAGCTTATTGAAGCTTTGAATACCAGAGTTTGAGTTTGAAATTTAGAACAGTGTACATAAGATATGCAAATGAAATGAAACTTTGATTTAGAGATCCAAACTGAATTATATCAACTAGATAACTTGTTTTCAGTATCATGAAGCTTAAAAATACAAAGTTGAAAGCTAATTAAGACATTTAAGAAAAATGCGACATACAGTAATTAAAAAAAACTAAAAACTTGCTTCTCTCTTTACTCTTCCTCCTCTTTTATGCTTCAAATATCATCCACGTGGCTTTCTGATGCAATCCCACCTCTCAATTAGACCAATGGAAGTGTTTTGAGTGTTAGCTTATTTTTATGGAAGTGCATATTTGACTTATAAAATCAGAACAGCAAATAGGGGGGTGGCATTAATTGTGGGTGGTGGATGATGATGAGGTGGAAAAGTTGAGGTGATGGGAGGAGAGGTGGCCAGTGGTCAGCAGTGGTGGAAGAAGTGAGGTGGAAGATGGATGAGGGCGCCAGATTCGCTTTTGACTTATTTTGACCAAGGGGTCAAAATGGATTGTGACAGGGCTAAGGCAAGGAGGTCCAAATGGTGTAATAGTGGCGGTGGTCAAATGCGGTTTGACAAGGTAAGGTTTAGCTTAATATGACAAGGACCTTTATTGTAAATCTGAAATCTTGAAGGACTATTCCTGCCATTTTTCCAAAGTTACCATAAGGACTAAAATTGACAACCTTCAATAGTGCAAGGACTAAACTTGCCATTTTCCTATTTTCAAAGGACTATTTTTGCCAATTTCCAAAGTTCAGGGACTAAAGTTGTAATTTTGTAAATTTGAATCTCAAGGACCAATTTTGACAACTTTTGAATCCCTAAGGACTTAAAATGATATTTTTCTTTATTTGGTTTTACCAGTGGACTGCTTTTTGACAATTTTACAAACTTGGGGACTAAAGCG
The DNA here is from genome assembly GCA_022545495.1 of Chrysanthemum lavandulifolium. Lineage (NCBI taxonomy): Eukaryota > Viridiplantae > Streptophyta > Magnoliopsida > Asterales > Asteraceae > Chrysanthemum > Chrysanthemum lavandulifolium. Next base: position 156,672,214 of record CM040246.1, read on the forward strand.
CCAATTATGCAAACTTGATCGCTTTTTCACCGATTTTGATATTTTGCATTTAAAACACATAAAACACTAATTTGTGATATTTTTATCATTTTGATGCATTTCGAGTGTTTTCGGATGTTTTAGCAGCTTAATTTGTACAAAATGATGAGTATTTAGACACTCATCAATCCCCACACTAAGATATTGCTAGTCCCTAGCAATCTTTTGAGAAAAATTAATGGATTTGAATCTCTTTACCAAAAGCCATTACTTCGGAGTAGCCAAATGTTTCAGCTCAAGTAAGAACTTTGGTACACCGATAACCAAATGATTTTGAGCAAACCACCGCCTTCCAACGGATTTGATTTGTCTTTACCGAAGCCGCTTTGCTCGGACTAGCCAACTCTTAGATAAAATATCTTTGGTGAGTCGATTACCAATTATGGTTTTCCAACCGCTTTACCACAAGCCATAAACTCATGGGCTAGCCAACTCTTCACTTTTAAGGATATGCGAATAATACCATACAATTTTGGGCAAATTGCAAGTCGTCAACGGATTTGAGATATCTTTACCAAGAGCCGCTTG